>MU270095.1:0-185743 GCA_021432635.1 Thozetella sp. PMI_491
CCCCCCCCCCCCGCATGGAGGTGTGAAGGAGGGAGAAGGAGGGGCCGGGAGGCTGCTATTCTTGGGGCCTTTCGGGCACGGCTTCGGGGGGGTCGTACAGCGGTCGGCGAGGTGCTGTGCGGTGCTGTACGGATTGCCCAGCGCCAGCGGTACAGTAGGGACAGCGAAGGCCCTCACAGCAGTGCAGTGCATGGGGTACCTGTCAGGGTACCTAGACCAGGATTGCTGCAGTGGCGACGTCTTCTGCATCTGGGGGGGTAGTGGCAGGGGGGGAGGGGTGTGTCGGACGCAGTCTGCCGGCATTGGTCTCTGGGTAGGGTTCCATGCTTGGGGGCCGCTTGCGGGACCTAAACCGTGATGCGCCGTGGCCCAACAGTCGAGGTAGAAAAGGGATCTATCGATGGCTGGCTGAACGCCCGATGCATACGTGGAGCGAAAATAAGGAATAAGAAAAACGAGATGGGGGTGGTGGCCGTGCGCCAAACAGCGCTCAAGATACGCAAGCGATGGATGTCGACGCGCAGATGGCCTTGCCCAACGTGCAGCAGCCGCCAAGCCTTGCTAATTCGCTCGCAAACTCGGGGCGCGCGTGGCCGGCACAGTATCAATCAGTGCCGCAAGTGCGTGCATACGCGAAGCGAAATATCCCGCGGTGGGCCCGGTCGAAAAGAGAAGGGGGCAGGTTCATCACCAGCTGCTCTGATCTGACGAGACGACGCGCCTCTCACTCACCCCCCCCCTTTTCGCCTCCCCTTTCGGTGCTTCATGAATTGCAACGACACCACTGCACACACAGACGCCCGCGATGCAACGGCGGCACGAAACAGAGGCGAGCGCCAAGCCCATGCCAGAGCGGAGGGCGAGCCGGGAGAGACGACTAAAGTTGCACAGAGAGAGGGGCTTGGTCTGCTGCTCTCGCGAGATACCCCAGCACGACCCGATGCGGCCGCCACTGCGGCCAGCCGATGTTGGCCCTGGCACGATGGATGGCCCCGTACGAGTCCTCTCGACGTGCTCCCAGGACACACACGCTTGACGCCTGGCCTAGTAGTGCTCCCGCGGTATCAACGCCGCCCCAATATACGGCCTAGTTCCGTCGCCCTCCAGCGCTGAGTCTGAAGGTGTAGAACAGGGCCAGACCGCTCAGCGAGCGCCAGTAGGATTCCTGACCGGGGCTCTTTGCGGCAGCGGCTTCCTAGCGTCCGCGCAGCCGAGGAAAAGCCCACGCATGTAGGTATGTCCCTCGTTGCTGTACTTGTTGTTGTACATGCCCCATGCTCTTACTCCATGCCCATCGTGATACGAAAGCGGTGCTACGCATGTACGAAGTAGTGCGCTGGTCCTCTGTCCATACAGCATCGGCTTACCCACCTTGCCCGTCTGGGTCTTGATGGCTCCTCTCCTTCCCCAGTCGAGCAACTTTTTTCATGGCGGATCGCTGGCGTGGTTGGGAACTTGGGACACTATCTTGGCCCGAGCCCGTTCTTGGTCAGGAGGTCTGGGGCCCGAGTCGGCGCCGCACGCCAAACAGGGCTGCAGGAGGCAAAGACCCTCCGGTGAGCCTATCCGTCTGCCTCTAAACGGCCAAGTCTTGCGACACAAGGACCATCTAGACCTCCGGCGGCTAGATTCGAGGCTCCGCTCTCAGCTTATGCTGGCACCGGCCTGCCTGCCTGCCTGCCTGCCTGCCCGTTGGCCTACTTGCCTGCCCCACGCACGCTTCGGGGGGGAGCACTAGATAATGTGCCACTTGTGCTACTCTGTACAGCAAGTAGCTGCTAACTCATGTATGCAATGTATCCGTACAACGACCGCACGATAGGACGGAGCCGCCGCCAGGTCTTCTCAGTGGGTTCTCCGCACTCCAGGGCATGCGTCTCTCTTACTCCGTCCCCCTCTCTTCCCCTCACTCTCTCTGTGTTCGTGAGACCCACCCACCCCTTCCCCCTTCCTTGGCAGATAGTTGCGTGTCCCTTCATATCCACCATGTCCCTTCATATAACGGCCTCCTGTCCTTGCCTGACGCACTATCGCCCATCTATGTGTTCATGCCTCGTGATGATTGCCCATCGACAGCAGCAGCAGCAGCAGCAGCAGCTTGACGACACATGTCTGGTGCTAATTTTACTCTGCTGCAGAAGCTCCCATCCCTGCTCCGAAGCATGCTGCCATGTTGCTTCGCGCGTGGCCGGGCGTGCAGCTAAATTTGATAGCGCGACAGCTCTTGCGGTGGCGTGTGCAGCACGGCGAGCGAGGGAGGGGAGGGTGGGGGATGTGGGTGGTTGGCGATCCTACCTCGCCGACCAGGGGGAGGGTGGACAGGGCCGGGGGAGTGTGGCCAGGCGGAGAGGGTGGGTGTGCTCTTCCCTCCACTCTCGACTTCCGCGAGCCGCCGTTACATCGCGGCATCCTCCAATCACAGAATCCGAGCATGCCGTCGGCCTGTAGCCAGTTCACGCACCACAGGGTGGTCTGTCGAGTTTGTTCATCTGACCTCGCAGGGGCAGAGGGTGTGTCGTTCGATTCCGTGATTGAGGAAAATACGTGTCACAGGTGGAGGAGGAGTACGAGCCAGGTGCAAACGTCCTCTGCGCGAGGAGCTTTCGTCGCGATCCTTCCGCAGGGACCGGGGCATGACAGCGGAACTCTCCTCCCCTCCCCCCTTCCCCCCCCCTTTTCGGTAGGTTCGCGGCCTGTCATCCCGCTGTTGCACCCAATGTAGCTCCTGGGTCAATAGATACGACATCCATGATGTCAAACGTTCCGACTTCGAAGAAGAAACCTGGCACCTCTCTTGGAAAGCGTGGCTCTCTCGGCGATCGGCAACCACTCGCGCGCCATGAAAGCGCAAGTCCTGTGCCGATTGTCCCTGCTCTGCAGCGCAAACAGACCCTCCTTTGACCAGGACGCGTCTTTCGTCGTTCGTCGTGAAACGCACATCAGAGCTCCCCCCTCCCCAGCCCAGCCTTGTTCCTCTCGGTACCGAACTTTGGAGCTGACCCCTCTTCGGGGCAGGACCCGATTTCTGTCACATTGAGGACAGGCCCAAGATCCCAGCCTTTGAGGTTCGATGCAGCGCCAGCGCTGCTGTCAAAAATTTCAGGGCTTCCCCTCAACTACCCCGCCGCGGGAGACACTTGAGACGGCTTGACTGCTCACCAGACTAGACAGGGGGAGGGGGGGGTTAGAGGAAGAGAGAGGGAGGGAGGGCAGGCTTAGTTTGTTTGTGTAACACGGGAGGCTCTCCCGGGGGCGTACGGCAGTGCTTTAAGGTCCTTGCAGTGGTGCTGCGCCCGTTGAGTACAGAAATTGACGGTGTGGCTGCGAGCGCCTCGGCGGTATCAAAAGCTTGTCTGGCATAGTTTCTCTGCCCGCTATCGCGTTGCCCCGATAGGTCTTTGAGTGAGAGTCGGAGCAAACTTCTATGTGTCCGTTAATATGGAGCGGAGGACGAAGCGATAAGGGACAATCAAGGAGTCACGTCGAGGAACGCTGGAGGCAGACTACGAGCCTCGACGATGCGGATGAGGACAATGTCATTCTTTCCCCAATGCGTGACCCCCAAACACCATCTTATTCAGCGCCATCCTAGCTTTAATATGTGTCTAGTACTTTGGATAGGGCGGGCAACTTAAGAAGCCGATAGATCCGTAAAGCACTTTGGTCTTGTTTACAACAGTTCGAACTATCCGCAATGATACTAGATTAGTCGACTAAGTGGTAGTGGCACTGAAACGGCTAGTCTTTTCTCTTCTCATATCTCTCATCTGTTAAGGATGGGCACTGAGTAGTGAAATGGATTGGCTCCTGAATTGGACCAAATCCAAGAATGCTACCATGCTCGGGAACTTGTTTCGAGACATCTAGGTGTGGTGAGCACCACCTTATTGGGCTTCGGCAACCTCAACCGAGAAATCTCGCAGGTTTCCATCGGCCGATACGCCAAATGGTGAAGCAGCTTATGGTTGCACAACTCCCCTGCCCTGCTGTACTATGTAGGTAATCGCGGATCACCACCCGCCTCCCACTCTCGGTCCAGCTAGCCGAAGAAACCAAAACAGCAAGACACTCCGAGAAGCTTAAGACCAAAACGCTTAAGCCAGCGGCAGTTGAATGCAAACCGTAGAGTCAAACCTGGTTTCCGTTTGGTTTGCGCTTCGATCGGCCGCGCTTGCTGTGGTAAGCTCACATCGGAGTCCGAGAATACATAGGGCTTGATGCGAACAACCTGGCGAACCTCCACGTCCGTTGAACCCTGAACCCTGCTCACGCACCCCCTAAAGGTAAACACTCGCCGAAAGGGGGGAGGGGGGTTGGACGCGGCCAACACGGCAATGTTTGAACCAGGGACTTGTGCAAACGAGGGGAAACAGGAAACAAAAGAAAAAATGGCCTAGTGCTTCGTACTAGCCACATGGCCTCGTTGTTAGCGCGGTCTCAGGTGTGCAGGCTGCATCTGCCTGCTTCACGAGGATGAATGCGCGGGATGTGCAACATCGTGACAGTGTTCGCATCCGGCCGATGGCCGAGTCCGTCTCTCCGGAGCCACCCTCCGATTCTTCGACATCATCGATTCCGCCTCGGGATGCTCTCTTTGCTCGCTTCTGCATCAATAACCCAAATAGAGGGCCTCATTGACCAGCAAGATCCGGTATTCGACCATTCTTGATCGCGCCACAGCGGATGATCGCGGCAGGGAGGCTGCCAAAGGGGGTATATCCACCGCAACTATACAGCTGGTGCATTCGGCGGCCACTGGCGTCGCGGCGCGGATGGTCGGCCGAATGCTGGTGCTTGGCCCAGCAAGCAGTAGCACTGTAACGGCCAGCGCCGAACTGGCCTCCACTCGGAGGGCCGGTGAGGAACAACTCCCAATGGGAGGCGTCCTGTGTGCCGTCTTTCTTGACCGGTCGACCAGGAGAGAGGGCCGATTGTCTAGACCCGCGTGATAGGCCGACCCCTGTGGAGGTGTGGGTAAAAAGAAGAGAGAAGAGGACGGCACGCAATTCTGGTTCTGAGGGGGCATGGCGGTCGGGTAGGGTATGGATGCACAGGACCATGCTTGGGAATGCCGTCCCGAACAGCCCCCTCAGAGGAACCAAGGAGCAAAACCCGGTGGCTGACGTTAGCGAGCGCAGCGATACCGGGTGCCGCCAGTCCAGGGAGGGCTGGGCTGCGTGGTTGCTCCTACCTCACATGGCCACGGCATGTGGGCTGCTGCCCCAGCCAACATAGGCATGGATGAGCGGAGGTAGAGATATAGAGCAGCGTATATGATTTCTGAAAACTGTCCTCTTCGAGAGGAGGCCGCGTTAGCTTCGCATGATGCGAAACACATCCACGAATAGTAGCCCACGAGGGAGAAAAAATCCGACTGTACCGTGCACACCTGAAACAAAAAGCGGTTGCTGCTTCGCAGCGTTAAGAGCGGCATCATGTGGCCGGATTGGGGAGGGGTGCACCGGCGAGGTCGGGCAGCCAACGTCGAGGGCTTCCGAGATGGGCGGCCTGCATGCTCACATCTTGCTCTTTCGGACAAGCGCGGCCAGCAGTAGCATGGTACTATAGGCGATATAAGCCATATAGGCTGCCATCACGCACCGTATTGCTGCATAACCGCGCAGAGTAGCGGGAGGGGAAGCACGCTGGCGGCCGGACCATGGATAAACCCTTCCTGGGGCTTGGTAGAGAGCCAGCCGTGGTTGACAGAAGAGGAAGGGCAACGGACCCCGATTTCGGTGTAGCTACCAGTGGGCAGCGGGCAGGTTGCCAAACCCGGGGCGCGGCTGGGCAACCTCCGCATGCATTGGCCGCTTGGCAATGTCGATGAGAGCTGAAGCAGCCTAGCAGCAGGCCGCAGGCCGTGGGCAGAGTCAAGTCAAGACGAAAAAGGCATTTCGCCTCCCCCATCTTTGGCCCCAATAGCGCCGTGGCAAAATAAAGAAAACGAAAAGGATGAGTCCAGCGGGAACATGGCTGGGGCACGAAATGCAATGAGGCCAGAAGGGCTTCTTGCCAGCTTGGGGTGACCCGGGTTTTCATCTCTGGCCGTCCCGTGCCGCCCGAGGGCCGAGCCCTGGAATCGATGCTCGTATTTGTTTGATGTGACTCGAAATAGGAGCCGAGGCGCACAGTCGCCCCATCAGGGGCAACGAGCTGAATGGTTTTGCGCTCGGCAGAGTAAACAAAGCATAGGAGCATCAAACAAATATCAAACGATGCAGATGTAACCATAGAGAGTCTAAGAACTCTATTTACAAGAGAAATAATAAATAGGAGAAGCGTTCGAGACAGCCCGCGACTAAGTCGCTCTTCTCCTGTCATTGGGATTGATTTCAAACTGCACGCCAACTAATGAAGCCGCGCCGGTGAAAACAGGGATACAGTAAGACAACCAAGTCTTAAAGCTGGGGTAGTGGTCTATGCACCAATCGCGACCTCTAACCAGGAAATCAGAAGTCTCGATACCGGGACCGACGCTTGCTCGGTTTCGACGCTGATATCGGGACCGGGGAATAGCCTCTATGGGCTAACCAAGGTCAAGGGGGCAGGAGGATGAAATTTTCGAAAGAGGGAAGAGGCCATACTCTCCGGCGGCCAGTGCCATGGATCTCGGACTCGGCTGAAAGTTGAAGGAGCTAAGGGATCCTCGATTACGAAGGGGGAGGGAACGGAGCCACAACGACGACGATGGCCACCTGCCTGGCACAGCGGAGATGATAGGCAGAGGGACTGCTCTCTGGGGCCTCAAGAGCAGGGGCTGCTCTGGATAGATTTACGTCGAGGCATCCTGATGACCTGCCCCCTTGGGATGGAGGGTGACCAGCTCGACGACAGTCGGGCCAAATTTACGACGAATACCGTCGCTATCATCATCCCGCTGTGGAGCCCTTCGCAAAAGCAGACGCAACGTTGGGCTGAGCGAGCGCAAGGTCCCCTTCGGGGTGAGAGTCACGAGCCATCTCGCCATGGTGACAGCCACCCCCCTCCATCGAGGCTGTCGTCACTGGTGGTGATGGTGAAAGGCCGCCCTCCTCATCAAGAGACCTTGCGGGCCAGCTGCTATGCATGGGAAGAGCCTCAGGTGGGCGCCAAAAACGAGACGCGCCTAGAGGTGCGCAACTCATCTACTTGATGATATTTTTGGCTCCACGGGCGGCGCGGGGAGGGAGCACCAGCGGGACGGAAATTGGGAACCACAACCGAGCGCGTTCGGTGTGAGCGAAGGACAAAGACCAAAGAAACGAGGAACCTACCTCACCGACCACTGGGCGGTGGTTGACCGATAACGGGGCCATACCACGAGAAGTGCTGCAAGCGGCTTTATATCCCCATCAGGGAGACGGCCTGCAACTTCTTGGAGAGTTGGAGCCTCCATGCGGGATCTGCTTGATGATAATTTCAAACCTTTCTCGGAAAGGTGTTGTCAATCCCAGGCACCGAGGCTTCAAGAATTACACGACCCAAGGGACGCGCTGCCGTGGTCGCTAAGCATCTGCACTCCAGACCCTCGCGCCCTACAGGATCTCATCTTTGGAACCGACTCCAGGTCTTGGGGACATGGGACAAAACGAAGCGCAGGCCCGACGCTGAGACCATCGCCCATAGCACCGGGTCTTATAATATGACCAAACTGCGGTCGCCAAAGTCTGGAGACGAGAAGCGATGGTGGGTGGAGGCCAGAGGTGCTGCCGCTGTCACTGCAAGCGAGGGCCACCCGAGGCGAATCCATGGCGACGGTGTGCGGGTGGTATTACACGGCACGGCCAGACTCCACGAAACAGTGGCGAGGGACAGCTGGTAGCGGCTAAGACGCGAACCCGGGCGAGCCTTTTGCTATGGCATTGGCAGCTATGAGCAAGGGCACAACGTCGTCC
Organism: Thozetella sp. PMI_491; assembly: GCA_021432635.1. Taxonomy (NCBI): domain Eukaryota; kingdom Fungi; phylum Ascomycota; class Sordariomycetes; order Chaetosphaeriales; family Chaetosphaeriaceae; genus Thozetella; species Thozetella sp. PMI_491. Next base: position 7,878 of record MU270095.1, read on the forward strand.
TGCCTACGGCGACTTCACGTTCCGAAGACCAAGACCAAATTGTAAGAGGCGCGAATATAGGGATGGGGGGTTTGGCAGGCGTTCGGAAGTATGATGCTTTCGCGACACAATCTCTGACGTGGATAACGAGTATGGGAGAGGGCCCAATGCTGAAAGATGGCAGTGGCATGCTGCCCGCGACATTGGCGACCCGAACCGAAGCGTACCGTTGTATGTAAGGGCTGGCGTGCGGAGGAGCCGGTTGGCTGTCGAGTCTGGTTCACCCCCAAGCCAGCGTAGGACTGACCCGGGATAGACCTGGCGCCAATCCAGGTTCGCTGTGGGTAAGGCGAGGCTTCACGACGGGATGTGGTGCACTCTAAAGCCCTCTTCCACCACTCCCGAGTAGGTCGAATCTGCAGCGTCGTCATCTATCCGTAGACGATCGCCTCTGGGATGAGTGAAGGATGACTTAGGGCCTGAGGGGAGGGGGTCAATTTGGGAAGGCTTCTAGACGATGCCGGGGCTTGAAACCTCGGGCGCGAAGACCTTCCTAACGGGAGCATGATGTTAAGGCGACTGCCGCCCCTGTAGAAGGTGGATATGGCATAGCGCCTCGCCTTCGAGAGCCATCGTCGCTGACCGAAAAGCCCCCGAGTAACGGCCGTCGAGGTCCAAAAGTCAACACTATACTAGCTAGCCGACGACATCCATGCTGAAGATCAACGCTGTTCGTCTTCAAGGGCCTGGACAGGGCCCCAGATACTGAACAGGGCGGCTGGTTTCGTCGCTCGGAGCCGGGTCTCCGAGATGTCAGGCTGCCAAGTGATGGCAGGACATGGTCTTCATGGGGGGTGACGTGGTGGCATAAACCGGGGAAGCCTTCACGGAGCGGCACGGTTGAGCCAGCAAATGATGTGCCAGGGTCGCGAAAATCCCAGATGGCAAGCCCGACACCCGGGCCAGAGAACCGTGCCGTTCCCATCAGCTCGTAGCCAAGGCAGAACCAATTCGTATGTCCTTCCACCGCCTGACGCCTCACTCTTCTACGACCGCTGGGAGGCTTAAATGAGCCCTGCGAAGACTGTAGCCCGATGGGGATTCTGGTTCACTCCCCCCCCGGCGAGTTCGCGGTCTGGAAGCGCATGCTCCCTTCCGTTGCACCCCTAATTACGTAGTACTCTGGAGAGGGAACGGGTGGGGGAGGCTAAGAACTGCTTGACAGGCAAATGTGACAGTGCAACACCTTAGGTAGGCTAGAAGAAATGCGCGACAAGACAAACTAGCCTGCGAATAGGAATTGTCAACCTCTAGACGAGTTGGCCACGCTTGGCTCGATAGTCGCGTCTGGCTGCCGCAACCCTGGTGTCGCCAGAAATGAGTGGCTTGTAATACCTCCGAGGAAGTCCCCTGGCCTGCTGGATCTGTGCGGCAGCATCGATCTCATCTGATGTGCCGTTCGGATAAAAGTCTAGCCCGCCTGTAGCAGGTGAAATTCGCCGGAATAATGATGGGGACAGCAGCTGGAACAACAGGTGCGACTGGTGGAGTTGTTGACACACACAGGCCCCGTGATAATATGATGTTACTATCCGATCGTCTCATCGAGCCTGATGAGATCGGATGACTACCCGTTTATGCCGGAGCACATCACTAGTTTCAGAGACAATGCGGTAAAGACAGGATAGTAGCAAACCGCAAGCGCTGTTGCAGATAGACACTCCAGTGCTGCGTATAGTTGAGTCTTTGTGAGTGTCGTTGTGCAAAGGGTCCGACGAGCACTCATCGCTGTCATTCGGAGGGCTGAGGATGGCAGCTTGGCATCGCGTAAGCCGACACATGGCCAAGCACTCAACCGATCCTTGCACCAAACTGGACAGAGAGCTGCCAAAATAAGAAACCATTGAGTTCTCTTCGAGCTTGGGCCATGCGGTTTGCGACATGCTCACGGCGAACGCCTCGCGCTTTGGGCGTGACAAGCCGAAGGAGCGTGGCCTATGCGTCGGGACGGCGTTGCATGGAGAGCCCCACCACCGCTTTCAGTGGCCAAGGAAGGGAAGCGAAGGTGGGCGGGCGTGAGATCAGGGTGGACGTAGCTGAACCACAGGCGCAGTAGACTTGTTGATGCCCTACGCTTTAGCGCTATCGCTTCTGACAGCGAGAGGAAGTGGCGTAGTCGTCCGGAGTACGCCGATATGAAGGGGTTGCAGGCTGGATGTGCGTGCATTGGCATAAGTGGGATGCTATTTTCCAGGGACTCGACCCCATGTGGATGGGCACCAAGTCGAGTTGCTCCGGTCAAGCGGAGGGACCAGCACCCGTGATTAGTACAGCAGTCGGGAAAAATTCTTGGTCATAATTCTATGCTAAGAGACTGCCTGGCAGGGTAGTTAGCTAGTCGAGACTTTCGAGAAGACTGAGGCCTTTTAGCGCCCGAGCCTTCGGCGGCTGCCGGCAGGAGACTTTGTGTGGGCTTGCTACCGGAACCCGGTCCTTGAGTCCGATCGGTCTTGGGGCCGGCGCCGCCGCAGACAGGGGAGGGGATCGAACGACGAGATCAAGCGAACTCATGCGTAATAGCAGGAGTTGGAGGGGACGCTCGCTAGAGCATCGTCTGCCTCCTCCATCTGTTGATCATCTCTAGCGATGTCGTTCGCGAGATTACTGTCGCTCGTTTAGGGTGGACTTCGGCGTCTCTTTTTCTTTTTTTCTTCTTCTCTGCCGCGACATTTCCATTACGCAGACCCGTTGGCCAGGTTTCGCTGGGTGCCGGGCGGGAATAGGCGAGGAAAACGTTGTGGGCCCGTGTCAAATGTCCTGAGAGAGCCCGGCTGCTGGGCGCATTGGAGGGGGGTAGCAGCACTCCACGATAGGCTTCAATCCGGGAATTTGAGGTGAGACGACGAAGATCAGTTGTCATGCCAAAGCTTGGGCCTGGTGCCGGGCAGGGGTCTGTGTCTGTGGGCTGGAGAATAGAGGGCCCTGCGACAGAATCGCGATGGAAGCATGACAGAATCGGTAGATCAAAATCGCTTCATCTGAGTTCCGGGCCGGGCGCTTGAGCACCCCCGGCGATCTCACCGGCATTATTTGGCTTGGCCCTCCCGTGGGTCTAGCCTAACAACGAGGCATAGGATGTAGTCCGGCCTCTCCCGTCTTGTCACGATCCCCGTGATACCGCCAGGAGGTGCCTGAGTGAAGCCACACCCCCGACTGGGTTTGGCAGCCCAGAAGGGGTTCGTTCATCCTTGGACGAAATGAACGCTTAACGGGCGTGGGTTGGCCGGTGGGGGCTGGGACGCTGCCGATTGGCGATCGTCTCGCAAGCTGTGCGACCGCCATCTTCAAGGGCGCTGGCACTGCCGCCGAGAAATTGCTTGCATTGCAGGGCTGGAGCTCGCAGGAACAAAAAGAAAGACCAAAAAAAACTTTCCGCTTTCCCGATTGCGCCTTCCTCCACAGTCGGTCAACGTCAAAGCGGGTAGGTGGTGCTCCGCTCTGCCTAGAGGTTCTTCGAAATAACGGGGTCCCTGGCTCGGGAGAACGTGGAGGACAATGAGACAAGATGACAGGGCCCCACAGCAGGGAGGTCCAGTTCGATCGGAACTGGAAGGCGCTAGTGCCGTGGAAACTCCCCGATCAAATCGGGAAGCTGGGTTGTGGGCCAGGGAACAGCTATGACAGCTCGACTGGGCATGTTCGGATCCGTCAGGTTTTGGACCTGCTTTCCTGGTCTATAGCAGTCGTCAACCGAGTCTTCGACATCGTGGCCGGAGCGGTTTCTGGCCGTCCCGAGAGTGCACTCACTACCTGGTAGCAGTAGCCTGTTTCTCCTCTTCCCTTTTGTGGCCCGCCGAGCCCCCCCAGTAGTTTGCACTGGGCAATCTTGAAGCGAGGCTGAGCTGTCTGAGGTACTTTAGACCCGCTCACACGACGCGTCCGGGCATTTGCGCCGTGAGCTGCCCCGCCAGCGAAGCACCCGATACAACACCAGTACAAAGTGGCGTACCCAAGACCGGGAGTTGTGAGCTGAGGCGTCGGGGGGGTCATGATATTGTTGGTTGCTCTCGTGGCCGGCACACGGGATGAACTACTACTCTGGATTGGCGGCAGCCCCCCCATGCCATCGATGCTGGTAATGCCATTAGAACCATGCTCACCGAGTCCGACGCCAAGACCCTACGTGCTATAGCAAAAAACCGTTAAGATCCGGGCAATCCCCCGATCGAGTTCGATACTTATCTACGATGCCCTAAATGGGATCCAACTAGGGACTCGCCTCGAACGCTGTGTCCCCCCCCGGCCTCGAGCGCCATACGAATGCTTTCCCCTGGATGCAGCGACCCCCCAAACGCCCAAATGACTTGGCTCGCTAGCAAGACATGTTATGCAGTGCCCTCCTGTGGGCGCCCGAACAGAGCGTGCTCCTCGCAAAGGGTGCGCCAAATTAAGCACTCGGGCCACCCTTCTTGTGCTCCCCTATGCGAATTGCGACATGTGGCCCGAGGTTGGCCATTTCGTCCTTGTCACTCCTGATAGAAGATCGACGCCAGTTTATCCGGTTTGACATGTGTCTTCGCAGTGATTCGCACGAAGCATGCAGGCAGAGAGGAAGAGGACGAGCTGGGCTTGTGTAGTGGTTTGGTGGAAGCTCGAGCATATGTAACTCGTTTGCGAGAATCTGTATCACGGATGGCACATGGCCAACCAAGATTCGGCATGAGAGGTTGACTTGGGGTACCTGCCGATGCTGACCTTTGACGAGAGTTCCTGGGTCATCCGGTCAATGGTGCGCGAACTCCAAGCTGGGGAAGCTCCCACTCGCCCCAGTAGCGAGTGAATACTACGCCAATCATACCCGCGCCCGTCTCCTTGCCTCTTTGGTTCATGCTCTAGCTCGAGCTTGAGCTCGAGCCCCACGGTAGGTACGGTAAGTTACCTGACTATATTAAAACAAAAAAAAAAAAAGAAAAGGAACCGGTGTACTCTCGGTCTGCTTGATTCCCCGCATACCTCGAGACAACGAGAGCGATCGCAAAAGAGGTAGTGCTGGGTCACGGGGACTGCCCAGCGTTTTGGATCTGATTCTGGATAATCCTAGTGCCCCGAAATAAGCAATTCACACAAGTCGTCGTCGGGCTGCCGGCAGAGCTGCCCACCTCCAACCTTGCCACCCCACCCCCAAACCTTCCGTGGTCGAAGCTGGTCATTCCACCTCCCTGGTCCCCTGTCACGGCTGGGGCACGGACCCCTTCCTGGAAGGTTCTTCAAACATTCGAGATGTCAATCGACGGCTTCGTCCCGTCTCGAACGTAGGCGGCATTGATTGACCAGTGAAGCGGTCCTAGGTGGCACTAGTGATTATCCCCAAACGCTTTGTGCATCCTAACCCGTCTTCCAGGTCAACCACGTCGGGCCGGCCTCTGGAGAGCCAAGGGAGTGGCCGCGGCCACCCCACCTTGGCCGAACACCCGTCCTGGGGGCGTATTGGGAGGGTGGAGGCGGCATCTATGAGCCGTTTGTTGTTGTGTTTTCTTTGGGTTTTGCTGTCTCATGTGGGTTATCTCAGGCCCGGCCGCCTCTGCTTGCCCAATTTGGAACATGACTGGCCTCCGCTGGTAGGAGGGTGAGGGACAATGTCGGTTGCTGATACAGAGACGGGAGTAGCAGCTTCAGCTATCTAGAGTAGATGCGACCCTGCCAACGCCGAGGGGAAGGGGGGGGGGGGGGGAGGGAGGGAGGGTGGCGCTTGACGCAATGCGCCGGCCACACGAGTCCTCAGGCAGTCAATTGCAGACTCAACAAACCCCCTCCCCTTCGTCCCTTCTTCTCCCATCTATCCCGCCTCCCCCTTCAGGAAAGCTAGCTCCTCTCTGTCTCTCTCGCGTCCCTTGGAGCTTTGGGGCTACACAGACATCGAGGGAGCAGGTGCCAAATGCGGTGCAGGTTGGGCCGGCTGACACGGCCTGCTGTACGAGAACAGACGTTCTGCAGAGCATGGGGTATCGGCTCCCTCCTGCTGGATCTCCGCATTGTCTTGGTTCGACCGGAGTCGACCCGTCAATCACTGCCCATCGCTATCAACCATGACCTTGACGCGAGGCTGGTCTGACCAGGCTTACCAGGCCAGGACCAGAACAAACGCCCTGGGCAGGTCAGAGAGGGAAGGGTCCGCGAGCGGAAAGGGTAGGAGTAACTGTTAGCGCAATCTGAGAGAGAGATGGGCGAGGTGGGGTTGCAGATAGAGCTTTCCCTTCCGCGACCCGCGCTTCCTCACGCAGGCCCTGGCTGCCCGCCCACCTTAATCATAGTTGGGATTAGTGACCTTGCTGTCCGAACCTACCTGTTCCTACAGTGCCCTGTGCCGTAGTGCTACCCGCCCAGCACGCGGTCTCCCGCGCAGGAGCACCCATTAGAGAGGCGGCGGTAGACATCATGCCGTGAACTAACCCCCCCCTCTCCCTCTTCCTTCTTCCCTGCGGGATCCATACCACAGCAGATGCCCTCAACCTTGCTATGCAAGCACCCGTCGGGCTTGTGTGCCTCAAACGGCCCCCGGAGTGCCATATCCGTCATGCCGCCAATCACTCGCCGAACAGAGTTAGTGGAGGGAACTGGAATTGTCCCCCTGTTATTACGGCGGGGGGGACACGGGGGGGGTGAAAATTGAAGTGGATGGGTGGAGGGGAAGAAGGAAGGACCTCTGGCCTTGTCGCAGCAGTCAATGAAGGGCAGGGCACGGAAGGCACAGCCATTAGCTTGGAGCTAATGGAAGTGCTCCGAGAAGATCGAAGGGAGGGGTGGGTGGGTTGCGACCGGGGGTGGCAAGCCGGCCGCATATGTGCAGAGCACAAGCTCGGAGGACGACTGCAAGCCTGGAAAGCGCCTAGAGGCTCCGTGTTTATGCATGCAGCCCGCGCACAGACAGCAAAGCTCTCGGAGAGCTTTCAACCCTGCCATCCCAGGTTCAATGCCCTGCCCCCCCTCCCCCAGGCGAAAAAAGTTGGGGTGAAAATCTCCTTCCGGCGCTTGACCGCCTCTCTCACCGTTCCGGGTAGTAGGCAAGCGTGCGGAAAGCACGGTCGGCCCTCGGGGGGTCTCCATGGGTTATGACTACCTGCCTAGGCGAAGACGCGCCGGCATTCGCTCGTGCAGCGTGCTCGCGAAGGCCTCGCAACAGCCTCGTCGGATGTGTCGCTCGAGAGCTCAAGGCGGGAAGCGGGCAATCTGACAGGCCCCAACCCAATACGCCGTCACCTCGCACCAGTCTTCTCGCAACCAGAGAGCAAGATGGCCAGGCTCCACGCACGCCCCCAGCGGCGGCCAGCGGTATGTACCTATACATCCAGGCGCTATAGTCTGCCCTCCTATTCCTTCTATCAATAGAGTCATGGTACTTGGACCCCCCCTGTGGGAAGACCCCATATCGAAATTGATGTTCTCGTCCTTGGGCGGAGTAACCTGCTTGACCTACGTAGGTTACTACCTCCACCACACACCACGGTACCATTTCCCGAGCCACCCATCCAGTACGAATAAGGTACATGGAGCCGGAGCCCAATCTCCTCGCCCCTACCCCATCTTCTCCCTGGATCTGCCCCTAAGCTTCTCCAACGGGACTTCCCCTGGCCCTGCTGACGGGAACTCTGTTGTACCATGCAGGTACCTCGCCTTTTTTTTTTTTTTTTTTTTTTGGGGTGCCCTTCCCGGGGACGGTTCTGTTGACTTCTACATTGCGACCGTGGTGCCGGAGAGGGGCAGCGTTTGCTGTCAGTAGTGAGAGTGGGAATAACGGGTTGCGCAGGGGGGAAAGCGCAAGAAGGTAGCAAACAGAGTAGGGATAAGAAAGGCACAGAGGGAGACACACACGCACACACACGTACACGCACACGCGCGCACAGAGAGAGAGAGAGAAAAAGGGAGGAGAGAGGGCGAGAGTACCGCCTGGCGGACTGCGCTGTGCGAATCGGCCGTCAGGCATCAAGAGCAAGCAAGTCTGCAAACGCCGCTCAGTAGCTGCCTCTGTGATCCTGCGGCCGTGTCCTGTCTGCCAGTCGGAGGGCGAGGAAAAACCTGGACGGGCCAAGATGCTAACTGGATCTGTGATGATGAGCAAGCAGCGTTCTGTGCCTGCCGTTGAGCGGGCAGGGTACCTGCAAGCCGAGCACCCCGGTCAGCCACAAAGACGGAGACAGGCCAAGCCCTTGACACTTGAGATTCTCGCCCCCGGTAACTTCCAGACATCATCCTCGCTGTCAATCATATTGCCTTCCCCGTTTTATTATTACTGCCCACCTTCGCCTGGCCCTTACGAGCGACTTACGAATCGGCACGCGCTGGGGTCTAACAGCCCCCCTGGACCTGCCTACCCTCCCCCAACTGCTGCCCTAGAGTTCATTGAATGCCTGCTGCTCCCGGGGCATGCTGTGCTTACATAGCTCTCCTAAGACCCCTTCGCCTTCCCCGTCGCCTTCTGCACTATTTGCATCTTCAATCGTGTGACCGGGTCCAGAAAATCCGCACATCTCAACCAGACTCCGGACTCGACTGCTGGATCCGCGACGAGCTTGGCCCGACACGGCATTGTGGTCTTTCGCCCTTGGCTGGCTCTCCCGTTCTCCGGATTTACACACAGTCCACCCAATACCTCGACCAAGACTCCACGGGTTTGTGGTTTGGGCGGACGCTTCCAGAAGTCTATCTCGCATCGAGGCCCTCGAAGCAGATCCCCAGCGCCAGTGGCCGCCCAACATTTTGACACCTGCCAAGGAGGTCTATCACGCGCCCCCTCGTCCTTTCGAACCTTCAGGAAACCTTTTACCTGGCTCCGCGCTCTCACAAGCTCTCACGTACATTGGCTCCTCCCGCATACCGCGGCCGCCACGGACCTGAGATAGTGCCCGCCTGTCACCTGCGACCTGCGCTAGCCGTGACCTCATCCCCTCGCAATTGTGAACCGCGAGCGGAACGTCGCCCTCCAGCAGAAGCCAAGCTTCCGGCCACTAGCCTGTGCCTGTCAACGGGAAGGAAAAGAGGTAGGCCCACCCACTCCGGAGTGTGAGAGAGGCAGAGGAAAGGGTACCTATCGAGCGGACCTGTCCTCGAAGGCCAAGCTCCATTGGGGATTCGGAGGGGGCGGGACAAACACAAAGGTTCGAAACCAGACCCGGGGGGCATGAACACACACAGAGCTGGCATCCCATTACCCTGGCCCCCGTCCAATACCCGCGCACCATCACCACCTTCCCGCCTCCACTCCCACTACATCCTCTTGCTCCGCAGACGCAGTCCGGTGCCCGCAGGCGCGGTCCACCGTCCGCACCCTGCTGAAACCTGGACTCTGATCTCCCCTACTTCACTGCACGCCTGCCCTTTCCACTCCTCGCCTACAAGCGTCCTCCCCAAAGGACCAGACCACTGCCTACCCTTGCCCCGCCCCGTGGGCGATCGAGCTTTGACTGACAAGAGGCCCGCCTGGCGCATTGCAGCAGAGTCCGGCAGAGAGCAGACCCCACTCGCCGTTCCCTTGCGGACCTGCATTGTAAAGACACACGGCACGGCCGAGATAGGCTCACACCCACAAGATCCGTGTATGCCCCCCCCCTTCCCCCCTTCTCTCTCTACCTTGCCTTAGTCTTCCCTACGCCTTAAACCTGTCGTCGACCTCAAAACGTGGTTCTCGACCTAATCTTCCTCCACTCGTAGCTCCATCCTTGGCTCCCTTGTCCTAGCTCCCGCACACTTCGGACGAGCTTGACGCCTCTTGACGCCGCCGAAAAAAGCTCTAACTTACTGTCACCACACTGCCCACTCAGCTCTTGACTCTTGTCGCCCTGCGCCTACCCAGCTGTTGTGTACTATCGATCGCGGCTTGAGCAGAGCGTCACGTCCGCATCTAAGAGCACCAAGGTCCCCCGCGCAGCCTTTACAGACGCCTCTAGGGAAGGTGCAGAAACGTAGTTGCCACCCGGCCATGCTACAGTCTCGCGAACGAGCTTTCCTCCTCTAGCAACCAAAAAGGTTGTCCCACTTCATCGTCCTGCAGCAGCGACCCGTATCGATTACACCTTAGACGTTGCCACCTCTCGGACTCGCATCCTGCTCACGAAGGTCACCAGGCCCTCTAGTTAGACTTCACTACACCCTCGGTGCCCGACCGCAGGTTCAACAGTCACCCAGCATAGCACCGCCCACGGGTCTTGGAGATTGACTCTTCTTGCCTGGCCTTCGCTCACACCTTACTGGATCGCATCGAGAATTGACTCTCCACCAAGATTTAACCGCCCCGAGTCCTGGTTCTCCGCGCTCGAGGAACCTGTTCCGCCTTCGTGCCACATCGCTCGCCCAGAAAACCGCCCGGCTGGTCCCTACCGCATCGGCGAGAGACGTTGCTGCTAGCTTCCGCCTAACGGACGTTCGCAGTCATCATGGCACACGGTTCGCCCTATGCCACCACGCGGGGTAGCGGGAGTGAGAACAATCCCATCTACAACTTGAAGATCCGACAACAGCCGGAATGCGCTCGAGTCGCCATCGGAAAGGAGAAGGGTGGGTTGCTTCGGGCCCGTTCGCGGGAGACTTGATCGCTAACTTCTGATGGCTCGCAGATCGCAAACCTATCGATCCTCCTCCCATTATCCAGCTGACTGTCAGCCCTGTAAAGGACCCGCACCAGAACTTCCTCCAGAACCCGTACTTCATGATGACGGCCAAGCTTGTTCGGTCAACCGAGTCTGGAGATCCTCCTGAAGACTCCACCGTCAAGGAGAATGCGCTGATAGGAACCATCGTGTCCTCTTTGTACAGCCTCAAAGATACTGACAACACCCAAGCCGGCTTCTTTGTCTTCGGAGATCTTTCCGTCAAGATCGAGGGATGGTTCAAGCTCGAGTTCAGCCTCTACGAGATTCGAGAGAGGGAATGCTACACTCTCTCCACCATCACGTCCAAGCAGTTCCAGGTGTTCCAGCAGAAGTACTTCCCGGGTATGGCCGAGTCGACTTTTCTAACACGCTCCTTCAGCGACCAGGGCGTGCGGCTTCGCCTGCGCAAGGACTCCCGGAGCATAACGACGAGGAAGAGAAATGCCGACGTGGCTAACTACGCACGCACTATCAACAGGCATGACATGGGAGACGTGGGCCAGCCAAACGGAAGGGATCATGCCGTGAGTCGCCAGGGCAGCATGCACCAAGACAACGGCAGCGCTCGGGGCCACGGTTCGATGGGCTCGCAGAGTAGTGGATACTACGGGAACTCGCCCCAGCTCCCGCAGGAGTACGCCCATGACTCTTCTGGGCCGTATGGTTATGGGTATGAAGATCGGCCGAACAAGCGCCAGCGGTATTCCGACGTGACCGACAGGAGCGTTAGCTACGACCATCACGAATATTCGCCGTACCAGGCTGGCCCCCGAACCGTTCCCGATCTCGGTACTGCGACCGGCATGATCTCCTCGATGCCTACGAGCACCTACCCTCCGACGAGCCATGCTTCAATGTCAGGTCTTCCAATGCCCAACGGGATGCCGTACGGGATGCCACCGCGACTCGATACACAGATGGCGCCGCACTCCGCTGGCCCTAGCTCTGCCACGTCGACCTTCTCCCCTGGTGCTCGACGATCGCCGCAGTCGGCCTATCAATATGGGCCAGGCCCCTCGCAAGCGGCTATGTATCCTTCGGCACCGGCTACGACGATGCCTTTCCACACGGGCGCAGCTCAGGTGCCCCAGTCTAACGGGCTCGGACACACGAATGGCCTCGGTTTGATGGGAGCCACACTAGATCTCGAGAACGTTGACACAAAGGGGCCAGCAGGTGGCCCCGGGATGTAGAGATCGTCCTGGCAACACGGACAGGGAATTCATACACCCACCACCCAAACAGCATGCAGAAACGATCGGACTTGGCGAAGGGTACCTAGCCCAAGGGTCCTTACTTACAGATGTTTAATCGATTGCGGGCCATGCAATCTCGACGCCGGCTCTGCCGGGTCGCTTAATCATGAGAAACGCGCAGCATAGCTGTTTGCATCTTCTCGTCTGCCTTCTCGCATCTCTCGGCTCATTCTTGATTCCCCGCGGCCACCAGGGCTGCTTCTCGCGCTCCGTGGCTTCTGCTTTTTCTTTTCTCTCGTTCGGGCAGCGATCTCGGTCGGTTGGCTGTCTACTGCTGCTGCTCCTAGCTTTCTTGGATGGTCTGGTCTGGTCTGGTCTGGTGGAGGAAAACGACAACACTGCAAGCGAGAGCGAGTGTCGCTTTGGATTCCAAATGGCTAATCTTCTTATGACGCGAATTTTGGGCTTTTTTTTCTTACTATTAGGATGGGAACTGCATCAGGCGGGGAAAAAGCAAAGGAACTTATACCACAGTCGTCATTCACTCGCGGCGGACTTCTTACGTCGCCTCTTGAGTCTTCGATATCTGTCTATTCACAGGACTGGCGAGGCGGGCAGGCGGGACGACAGAGGATAGGGAGGCGGGCCGCGACGGCGTGGTGTCGAAGGAGTATAGAGATTAGGGCGGCGGTATTTTTCTCGTTTTCCTTCATTTTTTTTTCGTCTTCTTATCTATGAGGCGCTTTCTGGGCTCGACTAGGGGCTTCGTCTTGCCTAAATGCGGTGGCTAGGTGTGTGGGCGGCTTTCTGTCAGGCGCGTTTGTTGTTCGGAGCCACGATGGAGAAGGGGCTGTAGAGTCAGATAGGTATCTAGCATCGCTGCCCTTAATCCCTATCCACGAATCCAATTACATGCATCAAAAATATTGCCTCTTAATCTCACTTCCTCGTGGTCTGCCAAACCCGCGCGAGTGCTTCTCGGTTTGTGAGTCGAGGATGGCTGGATCACCGCACACAGCATCTCCTGCATCTTCCTGCCCCTATTTCGCCCCACCTTCGGCCTCAGCTCCTTGTGTTGCCATGACTGACAGTCAGCTCGTGGGCGACAGTGGGGAGAGGAGGTGCAAGAGCAACGGCCTAGAATTCGCCACGCACGTGTCTATGAGACAGCATGGTTGGCGATCAAAAAGCCAGTTCGTCTCATCCGCCACAGCACCACAGGAATCTCAACCCTGAGGAGATACCAAGATCCGCGACAGGCCCCTCCCAAACCCCACACGCTTGTTGGTGCCAGGCTTGGCTGCCATTCATTCGTTTTGCTTTGCGCACCCTCCAGCGCCGCTCTAGGCCTCCCCGCTAGCGGGCGCTTTCTGACCTGCCAGGCCTGGCTCCCCTGCCTCGGGCTGGAAGTGTTCCGCGCCGGCGCATCTTCGCCACCACCAAACGTCGTTGTGCCTGTCGAGCCGGCCCCGTGTGCACCGCGAGCCGCCCCGAACCCGTCCGCTCGGCGCTGGACGACGACCCTGCGCAGATGTTTGTTTCGGCGACGAACACAAGCCATGGTGCCTGTGCGTCCTGTGCTTCCCCAGATTTCCACGGTCATCGTTGTCTGGCTCGCCGCTTGCCGCATCGCGCCGTACCTTGGGAAAGCGTGTGTCCCCAGCCCGGCTGCAGGACGCGAACCTAGGTTTCGCCCTGGCTGGGTCCACTGCCGTGGGGGAAGGGGGGGGGGGGGGGGGGGGGGGGGGGGGGTTCAGCGGCACGGGCATGCTGTGCGGAGAAGTGCACAACCAGGTTGCAAGTGGCCGCGGTTGTGTAAGCACAGCACCTGCCCCGGCAGTTTGCAGGTCGTGAACCGGAACTGGGAATAAGGAACCGGGGCTAATCGCGACCAGAGTTGCTCCTCAGTGGTCTGGGACCGCAGGCATGCGTCGCTGTGGTCCCTCTTTCCAGGCTGGCTATGCAACTTCACCTCTCGTATTAGTATCGCAGGGCCGGCTTCATCTACTTCACATTTCGCTTGTTCAGCGATGTCGCCATTCCCTCCCTCCTCCTCCGACCTCTTTCTTCATTGCATTGCACTGGCCAGGCAGACCCATTGAACCGGGCTGCCTGCCCAGACCGTGAATTTCAATTGACGCCGAGAGCCGGAAGCAAAGTATCACAGTTCAGAGCAAGCACACACATGTCACCATCAAATCCTGAGGGCCGGGCGCTAGGTCCGAGAGATGGCGCGTGCTTCCGAGGGTGGTGAGAAGGCGCAGACGGGTAGCTGTCCCGCTCTCCGAACGTGTCCGCTAGACTCCTTCGAGATGTGCTGTCTTTGGGTGTCAAATCTTCCTTTCAGAGCCCAATCTCGCCTCAGAAGACAGGGGGGTGGATGGCAACCTCCAGTGCGAAGTCGACGCGTGTGGATCACCTACAGAAACCCCGGCCGGGGGGTGTGCGTGTGACAGCATACCTACTTCGTACGGTACTGTACAAACACAAACCGACATGCAGTTCTTCAGCTCCATTTTGCAGCCAAGGCGTTGTACAGCGTCTGGTTGATCGGTAGCACACTCCCATGCCGCAAGTTGGAAGGGAACCCCTTCCTGTCGCTTGCCGTCCAGCCGCTGTTGCTCTCGGGGCTGGTGCTCTCGTACGGCCGGTAGCCGTCGCCTCCGTAGAAGTCGAGAAGCAGGTGCACCTTGCCCTCAACCTGGTTGTCGAGATAGGCCGCCGGCCCTTCGACACTTGCCTGGATGATAGCGTTAGACCCCCCGGGGCGGGTCCAAGTACCGAACAGTCCCGTGGTGGACACCTCGGCGAAGACGTTCTTCTTGGACTCGTCCTTCATGAAGCGCACAAACGTCTGCTTGTCGTCGCTGAGCGGCAGGATGGTCAGGTCGATTGTGTCGGCCGGCGACTTGTCGATGAACGTCTGGGGAGCCGTGAACGTCTTGAAGTCACTGGTGTGGGAATAGCGAATCCTGGTAGTAGACGGCGAGCCAGTGTGGCGGCTGTCGGAAGCCGGGTACTTGCAATTTGGTCAGTTCAAGTCAGCTCGTCGAACGCTGTGGAACAGGTCCACATACAAACTTGGATGCCCAGTAGACGAGATACTTCTCTGGAGGATACCATATTAGCTGTGCCCACCGCTGCTGCAACTACGCTATGCCCCGCCGGCCCGAGTACCTTTGGAGGGATCCCATATGGCCTCCGGAGCCCAGACCATCCCGGCCGTCTCGTCCTCGACAATCGCCAGCCTTTCGTTGACCCAGTTGACAAGGTCGTTGCTCTCCCACACGAAGATGCCCCTAGACCCAGTCCGCTGCGACGCTCCCCAATTCGTCTTGCCAATGTCGAGATCGGTTCCAACGATGTACCACTTCTTGCCCGCTTCCGCGCCGCCTCCCCGAACCAATGCGGGATCTCGCACCCCTCCGGTGCCCTTGGTTGGCCGGAGAATGGGGGATCCTTTGTTCAAGGCCTTGAAAGACGTCGGGTTGTTGCCGCTGCTGAGGTAAAAATATACATATGGGTCAGAACCGAGGAAGAAGGCTCCGAGGTACCCAGCCATGTTCGAGTCGGCCCTCTTCGTCACCTGCACCCCAAGCTTCGGTGCTTCTAGAGACCCCACGAGATAGTCACCAGGAAGAGCGGACGCGAGGACGAGCCATGGCAGCGAGGAAAGGATGCACCCCGTGAACGCAAGGACGGCCGGAAGCCTCATCGAGCCCGGGGCTACCATGATGCTCACGGCCGGGCGAAGGGCCTGCGGATGTGAGAGCGCCTTACAGTCGACGTGAACCCCCAGGAGCAGTTCAAAGCCGCTGGATAGGCCCTGATACCAGGTACGGCGGACGCGAAGAGGCGGCGGAGAGGCTAGAAGACGAGCACCACCACGCCCCCAGGCGCCGGGGAGATAGACCTCAAATACTTGATCACATCTGCTCGCCAGCGGCCGTCGACTCTACGTCCTACCAATTACACGGCTCGGGTCTTTCTTTAGAGGATACGATGCGGCACTTCAGATGGCTTCCCCACACAATTTACTCGGAGGAAAGCCGGCTGCATTTAGGCTCAAAGTTCGCAGCGGCGGCGGCGGCCTCTCTGGCGCACTGGCTAAATGGCTGCAAATGGAGCGCGGCATGGCGGTCGCCTGGCCCGGCTGATGGGATGTGGACGGCGCGATCGCATATTCCGTCAGCCCGGTCGCCTGGCCATGTTACTTTCTAAGGGTCCCGCCAATCTGATGGTCGGCGGCGTTGATGTCGTACATATTGTGATACGTCGCCCGCCATCGCGAGACATGGATGTATCGTACCAGATCCTCAGCGGTTTGGCTTTTAGGATCCATATCACGAGTCGTTAATGGCCGGGGGGGGGAGGCGGATGCGTCAAAAAGAGGCTGTTGACGCAGTTCTGTCCCCCGCGCCAGATCCGTGCATTAAACCTAGTCTTTGTCAGTTGTCTGTATAGGTCCACTACGAGCTACGTTTGTCGTGCTTGGCCCACCACGACCGCTCTACTAGGAAGGTGTAGAATGACTGCAAGTTGTCTGACACAGCTATGTACAGGGGTAGGTTGAAGTAAAATTTAGTGAACCCCTGATCCCTAAATGCCCGCGGATGATCCTCGACTGGGCTCTGGGGCCCCTGACAAAACCCACATAGTCAGTATCACAGGTGGGCAGGGGTGTGATACCTTGACAGCTAGACTACGCCCACGCCAGCCTTAGCCCGGATGCAGCGCGGAGACTAGCCGACCTAGCGACTTTCCGCCGTCTTGAACCCCGGTTGCACGGCGATGAGATATGGAGCCTTCCAGACCATCATCTGTCGGGTCTTTCATTTCTCCCCTTCCCCTCAACGGCCATGGGAGATTGGCTCTATCCCCTAGGGTCGTGGGGGTCGAATGCCCGAGACCTTATCGACTGGGGTAGAAGGTGGAGGCCAGAACAGCTACCGACCCAAACCGGCTATTATTAGTCTTCACCGAGTTCTTCTTCGACGTTACTATGGTGGTCCGTCGTGGATATTAACCCTATCTGATGGAATTCCGCGTTGCCCCTTGCGTTCTCGAGGACTGCTCGGTACGACGTCGCACGGATGTCTAAGGCGTGTTCCGACAACGTCGATGACTGCGAGTCGGCAAGCGCTTCTGCCGCACCATACCCCTCAGCTGGTATTCTATCCTCGTCATCGGGTGCCTCGGCAAAATGGATTTCGGGCGCCCCAAAGAAATTGGGAGACCCATTGGCATGGGTCTGCGAGCCGCCCTCCCCCGGAGCCATGGCTGCGACTGGCGGAGAGCTCGCCATCCCGAGCGAAATTGACCTCGTCGCTAGCGGCATAGGCTCGTTGTGCATTGGAGTATCCTCGGAGGTGGCTGTGCTCAGCGTGTCCTCGCTACGCTCCAGTTGCCGAGTCTCGGCGACATACTTCTCCATCTCATCGTCGTGTCGGAAGCTCTCCCCGGCGCAGTAGCTTCCGAACAGGCTGCGGATGCTAGTTCCTAAGAGGAAAGAGCGTGAGTGACATACCCGAGTTGCCACGGGGTGTGGGGAGCAATACCGGTCTGGGCCCAGTCGACACGGCTCACAGTGCAGGGCCACACGTCTCTAGGGCGGAAAGCCTCGACAAAGTGACAAAGTTCTCCATACGAAGAATGCCTCGCGTAGGGAAAAGTAATCTGTCCCGAGAAAGACCGATTTTTATCTCCAGCCGAAGGCTTGGAGCTTGGCATGCCCCGTCCAAGAAGCGAGTTCTTCGTGATAGAGTTAAGAGCATCTTTGAGGATGATTATGTTATTGCTAGCACCAAGGTTAAGCGGGAGGCTTCGTCCGTTCGATAGTGGCATGAGAGCAAACTCTTTTGCCTGCTTCCTGGCTGCTTCAGGCAGGGTGGCAGGCAGGGTATCGAGGCTAGATATTCTGAATGAGTCCAAGCAATTGGCGGCGCAGAGAGTCCGCACTTACGTCTCGAGGAATTCCCTGATCTCCTCTGGGTCGAGGCCACCCTCCAGTTCATAGTCGCGCTTAAAGTCAACACCACCCCCGCCGACACCGGCCTCCACAATATCTCCACCACTGGGCAGATGAGCAATGCATGGCCGGATCCAGACCACGCGGTTGTCCCTCTGAGCTGCCTTCAGTGTCTCACAGAATGCACCCTTCTCGCAGCTGTGGATGCGGACATTCTCATCGGAGGTTAAACACCCTTGGTGCGGATCATTGCCACACATGAAGCCGACTAGGCGAGGTCCTTCAGGAGCTAGGTGATGCCCGTATCTCGTCTTGCGGTTAGGACTTCCCGCCACGAGGGAGCGATACACGTGGATTTTGTAGTCGTCCACATGGATCTATATCAACTTTGTCAATACCCCTACTCGCACCAGGAGTTGCCAGCTCTTACCCTGGAATTTAGTTCGCTTGCTAGGGCAACCCACACATCTTCATACCTGATGTAGAGTTAGATGCGACCCTGGAGCTCGTGCCATAAAGTCCTTACCCGTATGTCCACGCTTGGAAATGGAAGATGGTGTCAGGAGGATACGCTTTCACCTTGGCGCAAAGCTCGGCGATACCTTGCGACTTTGTCTGGAAATGTACGTCTTCAGTGAACGAAGTATCCAGGTAGATCATGTCAAGTGTTGCCTTCTCAGTTGTGTACTTTCCAAGGACCGCCATCGAGGGGTTATGGACGATGTTGTTCACGAACCAGGGCTCGCTCCGGATGTCACCCGTGTAGAGGACTGCCTTGCCTACTCCCTCAAACAGAAACATGACAGCACCAGGGCAGTGATTTGCATCGAACAAAGTTACTCGGATGTCTTCACCCGGAGAAAGGTTGATGACAGTCGGCGTCTCCAAAGGCAGCGGTTTCTAAGCCAGTCAGCAAGATCGCAAGCCAGGGGCCCAGTCTTTCTCTCACCAAAATGTTCTTCAAATGCGGGCCGTCGTACTTCAGTTTTCTTGATTCAAGGATTCCTTTCTGGTAGTTGATACGGCAAGGGTATCGCTCCAGACGGAGCAGCATTTCCTTAGTTGCGGCAGAGCAGTACACACTGTTGCGGAAGTCAGCCCCAGAGGCAGGCTCACAACGACGGACCAGCATACAACGGCGAACGCAAAGTCTCGATCCCAGCAAGGTGATCGCTATGGATGTGGCTGAGAAAGCAGGCAAGCGGCCGGCGATCCGGGTAGTCCCGAAAGTAGTCCACTGAGCGCAAGTTAGTCAAGGTGGCACACCCCAGAGCAGCTAATCGCGCACCTCGAATTTTGGGGAACTCGTCGATGAGACCGTCGAAGGTAGACATTATGGCCGGCGACGCTCCAGACGATACGGCGCCGGAGAGAAGAGATAAAACGATGCCGAGGCCGCAGAAAGCCGTGTGGGGATTGTCGGATTTGGGGCAAAGTCAACAAGCCCCTGAGAGTCGCCTAGGGTCTCTCACCTGCATCAACTGCATCGAGACCAGACGGGACATAAGCAGGCCAGCAAACAGGGCGAAGTTGACCGTATAGATACGTGAGGATATGAAGGCCCGGGTCTGTCGACGAGAAGTGGCGGCATGCTGGAGAAATAGGCAAAACGAAGCTTTTGATGTTTGTTTGCCTTGGACGTAGGGACGTGACAGTGAAGGACAAAGAGGAAGTTTAGGCAGGGACGCGGGGTGCAATGACCGTCTAGACTGGGCTTAGCAGCTGCTAACGTGCCTACAGCTACGAAGCATAGGTATTCGATACGTTGCCGTTAGTGGCGGCATCTTTCAGCTCACCCGAGGCAGTAGTGGACCCCACCTACTATCGATAACTAACTACAGGCAAGCAGGGCGGGCTCTTGATTAGCTTGAGCCCCATTCCTGCTATATTCGTCTTGCCTACACCCGCGCCGCCTCCGCGCTACTGTGCCGCAGGTACCTGAGACAAGGAGAAGCATTGCGACCAGCAAATCAGGAGTTAGTCACCAATCACTTGCCAAAGAGCCAGTGCTGTAAAGAGTTGCGCAACGCTAGGATCAGAACACACTCTAAAGTACTCTTTGATTTCGAATAACAAATAACAGCATACCTCGGGAGGCCGGCCCCCAAACTACGGTGCACAGAACATTCCACTCCGCATGTCTCCTTCGAGGCTCCGGGCGCGGCCCCCAAACACTCGCGGCGGAGCCACACGCCACTGATTTCAATTCGGGTGGTGTTGGTTCGCTGAAGACGGCATCAGAGGCGCCGATCCGGCAGCCATGGAACGGTTTTTAGGGCTTAGCGCGAGACACTTTGCGAACCCCTGGGTCCTGGCGCCTCAACAGCCGAGTGAGCCACTCACTATCTGTAACGCACGCCCACCCGACCTCTTGGCTCGAGCTCGGTCCTTCGGGTTCTGCGCACAGCCCGTTTCTAACTTGCTGACGGCTGCAGAAGGGGTCAGCTCATCCGCAAGCGACAGCGATGCAGCTAAACGACATCCGACACTCCTCCTCCTGCTCCTTCCTCCTCCTCTCTTTTTCAGAACCTCGAGCCACAGCTGCAGTCTGCGCGCAAACACGATGCGATTGCAGATCGCCCGTCTCTAACTTACAACAGCTGCTATCTACGGACCCCTCGCCGCCATGTCTGCGAGTGTCAGCGTCCGGCTCATCGAGTCGCTAACCACTGGCCGCGTGATTGGCGCCGTCATCATCTTCCTCGTCACTTCCTTCATTATCGACTTCACATGGAAGCCACACTATCCAAAGACGCTCCCCCGGGTCGGCTATGGCGACGGCGCCCTCGCGACGGTCCGGAATTGGCTGGGCTACATTGTGCATTACAACAGCTGGGTTGAGGAGGGGTACAAAAAGGCATGTGTGGCCCTTCGTCCCGGGCGATGGTAGAGACGTCGCCGAGCCCAACCCGTCGCGCTAACCGTCCAGTCTTACAGTATTCGAAGCAAGAGAAGTTCTTCGTCGTTCCTTCGGCCGCTAGCCGGCCTAGCGAAATTGTCGTCCCGAAGTCGCAAACGATGTGGCTGCTCGACTTTCCCGACCGCACCGTCAGCGCGATCCATGCGCATGACGAGGTTCTCCACAGCCATTACAACTTCCTCGGCTACAGGGACACCAGCTTTTCCATTGGCGTCGTGCACAAGCATCTCGCGCGGCATCTACCGCGCCTTATCCCGGGTGTGCAAGAGGAGGTGCACAACGCCATAGACGAAACTTTGGGGCTGGATACGGAGAACTGGAAAACAGTAAACCTCTGGGACATCTGGATCAAGATCGTCTCGCAGGTCACCAACCGGGTGGTTGTTGGGAAGGACGTATGCAGGAACCAGGGCTTCTTGCAGTGCCAGGTCGCCTTTGCCGACGATGTCGTCCGCAACGGCTTCCTGCTGAGCATGGTGCCCAAGGTCTTGCACCCCATTTTTGGACGGCTGCTCGCGATGCCAAATTGGTGGCACTGGAGGAAGGCGACTGACAACCTCAGGCCTGTCCTCGAGAAGCGTTTGGAGAAAATGGGCAAGAAGATGGGCGGCGATCCGGCCTACGAGGACTGGGAACCCGAAGAAGACTTGGTCACGTGGCTCATCCGCCAGGCCTACATAGACGGCAAGGCCCACGAGCTTTCTGTGGACAATGTGTCGAAGTGGATCTTGCCGGTTGAGTTCGCTGCTATCCACACCACAGTCCTTACTGGACATAGCCTCCTGCTCGACCTGCTCGCTTCCGACCCCAAGCGCGGCTACTTGGACACCATCCGAGAGGAAACCAGCCGAGTCTTCGGGGAAGAAAATGGCAGCTGGACGAAGCAGGGTCTTGCCAGTTTGTACCGAACGGACAGCGCGATTCGGGAGAGCCAACGGTACAGCATTATTGCCACTTCTCTGGTTCACCGCAAGGTGATAGCTGAGGAAGGGATAACGCATCCTCAAGAGAAATGGCACGTTCCAAACGGCTCTTTGCTGATGCTCAACTTGTCGTACCTCCACCACGATCCCGAACTGTACGAGGAGCCTGGAAACTATGACGCCTGGCGTTTTTCGCGCATCAGGGAGGAGTACGACTCGCGGCCGCCGGAGCAGAAGGACTCAGAAGAGGGACTGCGGGTTAAGAAGCTTGGGATGGTGACGACTAGCGATAAGCACATGGCGTTCGGCCACGGTAGACATGCATGGTGAGCCCCCTTCGCCCCGCCGATCCCACAAGAGTGTACCCTGGCGCCAACTTGCTAACCGTGGAACGATAGCCCTGGTCGATTCTTTGTGGCACATGAGCTTAAGATGATCTTGGCCTATCTTCTAACGAACTACGAGGTGAAGCAAATCCCGGAACGGCCGCAGCCGCAGTGGATTGGACAGACCATCATCCCGCCTCTTGCTGCCACCATGGAGCTGAAGCGACGGAAAGGAACAGCCTAGTGGGGACTCGCGGGTCAGGGTTCGGCTCGATAGCGGATTGCCGTGTGCGAGATTTCTAGGATTGTTGGTTGCGAGCGTTAGTCACGGCGAGCATTGGATGCATCGGGTACGGTCGAGGAGAACAGACGGGGCGAGAAATCTCGGGGCAAGGCGTTATGGGTATACCAGGGGCGGTCAGCGGGAGAAAGGCTGTCATAGGCCGCGCTCTATATTATGGGATGAAACCGAGTCTGCCTGGATATATACCCAAGGCCACATGGTTCCTTGTGCGGCCCCATCATTAGAGGCTATGAACAGAAGAACTGTTATAGATCAAGCGAGAAGCATTTTGGTCAAAGAGCCAGCATGTGGAAATTTGTTCCTTGACCGAATCGCAAGAGTCTTGGGGATGAACGCCCGAGGCCCCTGGTCTCGTATAGTCCAAAGTCTTGACCAAGTGATGTTAACTTGTGTCGCATGCCGTCAGTCTCGTAGCTGCCCCTGAGGCTCGTATAGCCAGTTAGAGTAGTACGCCGGCGTTTTGCCGCTGCCGCCGTTGCTCGTGCAGTACACTCCCACAAGAACACCTGCGTCCAAAACCGAGTCAGTATCCTCGAGCGCGATCACAACAAAGAGACTGACCTGTAAATCCCCAGCTAACGGCCTGGTTATTGGCCGTTGCCACTGTCTGCATCTGCCAGTGAGAATCCGCGGGACCCACCGAAAAGATATAATGCGTCCAGTTTGCGGCCTTGATCTCAAAGCTCAGGCGCTTGTTTGCCCAAGAATCCGGTAGTGGAATTGGGGGTATCTTGGGGATCAGGGTTGTCGACTCGCCTCTGAAGCGGATATAAGGCCTCAGCCCTGATGCCCCTTTGGTGGCATTCGCCCCTGGAGATGGAACTGGGCTCGATGTGGATGAAAGCAAGACCAATCCGAGATCAAGGTGGTGGTTCTGCGTTAGGAAAACGGTGACGCCTGCCTCTTCTTCCAAGGTGGTTGGGGCGAAGTCGACGCCGACGCTGAAGGTGAAGAGCGTGTCCTGCTGTCTGCGCCCCACGAAGGCCTGGCCTTCCGGGCCCGCGTAGTTCCCATTGAGGGCGGTGAGGTTCAGAACCGAGGGGTTGACTCGGAGAGTGTTGGGATGCCCCGGAGGTGACACCGTGAACGTGCCTGGCTTGGGGAATCTCCAGTACGTGAAGTGGGCCGGAAGGGTCGAGCCAGAGGAGAAGTTGATCCTGTCACCTTCCGTAATGAATGGGCTACCACAGATTCAGAACAGTCATCCCCGGAGCATTGGGCCGTATGCAGTGCTTACCCATCCCCGTCGATCTCCTTGGACGCCACAGGCATGGGCCACCCCTCCATCTGACCTTGCACCCTGTCAAACACCGGCCACTCGGCTTGTTTCCATGTCACGGGAGTCAAAACCGTTTCACGGCCCATTGGGTAGTTTATATAGTCGGGGCCAGACCGAGTCGATAACGCAACGGCCCACCTGGCGGCTTTAGCCTTGCAGGAAAAGGAGAACTGGGGAGACTCAAATACCATTGCTCGTCCTCGTCTTGGAATAGCTCCGCATGTCCGATTGTCTGAACTGCCAAATACTCAGTGACCATATAACGGTATTTGCATGTCAAACCTACAGTAACTTGTCGTGTTTGCGTTGGTCAGCACAGGGTTGCTTGGGTGCGGCGTATATGGACCAAGAATGCTCGTCGATCGTGCCATCGTCACCATGTGATTGACCCCAGTTCCTCCTGTATGCATGTCAGCCAACATACGGATGGAGAGGCAGCCGCTCTTTAATGGCACCTTCTGCGATCATTAGATAATAAAAGCCATCTTTTCTATATATGTGCGGGCCTTCCGGGGCCTACCTCTAGGTCAGTAGACTTCGTGACTAGGGCATGGATATGAAGAAAGATTGAGACTCACAAGACCACCGGTCCCATTCCAGATTGTTGACCACTCTCCAGTCTCTCCAGTCTCGAGATCTATCTCTGCGATTTGGATGCCAGGGCTAATGGACGGTCAATACGGCATTCTTGAAGTTGGATCACGATGAAGGCACGTACAATATACGCCAAGCATGGGCAGCAACCATATACACTTTGCCATCCTCATCCCAGAAGGGGGACGTGTCATAGCCCGTGAAATTGAAATGAACGGGCTCTGACCAGGACTGCGGATCAAACGGATCTTTGCTTTTGAACACGATCTTTTACCATGTTAGCAATCAATCATATCCCCTTTCTTCTCTCACAGATCTTTGTACATTATCCCAACGTGAGAAGTCCTCTTGCGGCCTGTCATCGTCAACTAAAGTGGTAACCAGATAGAATGTATCGTCCTGGAATCGTAATGTCGGCGCCCATATTCCGCTACAGAGGTTAGATATAACTCTAGGCGAGCTTTTCTCATCTTCCTGAGCAATTCTTCACGCACCTAGTGGATCGATTGGTCTCAGCCAGCCTTGGCAGCTGTTCCGGGCGGTTCAGAGCATGGCCTATCAACTTCCATTTCTGCAGATCCTTGCTCGCATGGATAGGAATCCCTGGAAACGCGTTGAAGCTAGATGATGCGCAGAAAAAGGTGCTATCCCACTCAGAGACGTAAATACAACTTGGATCTGGGTGAAAGCCGGGCAGAATGGGGTTCAAGAAAGTTGAGTTCTGCGCTGCAACGGAAGCTGTGAAGGCTGCGAGGGCCAGCAACGTTGGCGTGGAGAACATGATTACGACGTTATAGTCCAAACAGCCTTGCGAGAAAGCCAATCTATGAGTACTAGTACCAGCAGACAGGATTGACCCCAAAATATAGGACGTGACGCATCCCCGCATCTCCGCTTCCCGTCCTGGAGCTGCCGGATAAACAGAATTGCACCAACAGATTGAACCGGATGTCACCATGGCTGTGGAGACATGGATGATCAGCCATCCTACCTTTTAAATTGTGACCAAAAACGCTTAGTTCCTTTCAAAAATAACACTAATCTAGGCCGTTGGCACCTCGGCCCGGTTATGAGTTGTTGACACTGGGAAAAGGGGGTCAAGAACCCTGACTAAGTCTTGCTGAATAAAGATTCCTCGTAATGCAAAAGAAGCCAAACCGAGTTAGATGAGCTTAGGCTGGTATGAAATTGCAGTAAAGTAAAGCCTCGTCTAGGCAGCCTTTTATTACAGCTCGTTGAGGC
Organism: Thozetella sp. PMI_491; assembly: GCA_021432635.1. Classification (NCBI taxonomy): domain Eukaryota; kingdom Fungi; phylum Ascomycota; class Sordariomycetes; order Chaetosphaeriales; family Chaetosphaeriaceae; genus Thozetella; species Thozetella sp. PMI_491. The sequence continues at coordinate 33,252 of MU270095.1, forward strand.
TCCATGTGGTGCTTGTCTAAATTCAGCCTCTTACACATTACGAATTGCCGCAGGTAGGTGCGTCGTATTCTTACCATCTCTCACGCTTCTTTAAGGTAGTAGACTAAATTACCAGGAAGTCGCGTTAAGCGCACAAGAATTCGCGCTGAAGCACTAGATTATAGCTGCCTTGATGAAGTCCGACATTTGCACTAACGAAAGGCTCTTCTCGCTGGCGCTACCACCAGCCATCAGATCACCTCGAACACCTCTCTCTTATCGGGAGAAAGTAAACCCTCCCCGTCCATGAAACCTAGCACGAAGCATTCTCCCACTAAGATGAACTTCTGGGTACCGGAGACTGATCTAAAGACCAGCGGGACAGACACCCCCTCCACTACACACACGATATCTTGCGGCAGAGAAAAAGGCGGAAATAATCCGAGATAACCTTCATTCATCACCCCCGCGCGCCTCCCTAAAGACGCTTGTATATGTAAAACCCCATAGCTTGCAATGTGATGGTGGTCCTGAGTTTCTTGATCGGTCATGTGGCGGTTTATACTACCAGCCATGGCTTCATCCAGCGTCTTAGCCATATTCAAGTACACTAGATAGCTGACCCCCATAGAGTCTGGGGCCGGGCGAGTTTCCCCAGTACGGTCCCCGATGAAGAGGCGCCAACACGCCTCGTGTAGCGGACGAGGAGGGCTAGTAAAGGGATAGGGATCTCGAGTGTGTTCCGATTCGAGAATCAACGTTTGTCTGTTCATGATTCTGCGCGACATACCGCCTTGGACCTTCCTCAAATCTTCTTCGGGCTCCCAGATTTCGGATAGCTCGGCGATGGTACCGAGGACGCAGGTGCTGAGGAAGAGCGATCGCCCTTGGCGCGAGTGCCTGTTTTGGTCCGCGAGATTTCCACCGGCAGCATAGGGTACTGCATCTGAAGACGTTATCAAAGGCAACCCCCACGTTAATTGGCTCCAGTCGGGGATCCAGGAGGGCCAGCCCTCTAAAGCTGGCTCGGGTCTCTCGAATAAGCCGACCCCGGCTCTGGCGAGGGTGCGGCCCATTTGCCCCTCGTCAATCAATCTCAGAGCAGCCCTGAAGAACACCGTCCCGAGATCGTAAGAGTAGTCCGGGGTGGTCCAGTCTTTATCAGATTCCTCACACAGTGCCTGTATGCCGTAAACGTAATCCCGTGGGTCTGTAGCCCGGAAGTGTCTCAATGAGAATATGACATCTCCAAACGAGATCGTCTCTCCGCTCTCCCTTGCTTTCTTGTAGAGAAATATTGACTGCAGACTCATTATCGCCTCCAATGTGGGCTGTTGTGTTTCCTGTTCGAGCTTTGTCATATTGATCACGTTCGCGATGGGCGGTTTTAGGGTTGTCAAGAGACCCTTCGCGAAAGTTTTCCAGTCGATCTCAACGCCTGAATAGACAACACGTACGTTCCGCGCTATCACAGCCTCCTGCACAACCCAGATGCGCTGGAACCATGGGTTGCTCACCAGGGTGATGAGCGATGGCCATTGTGGATACGTCCGCCAAGTGTTCATGAGACCCATAAGCTCGGCTTCTGTTCGGGGCATCACCTCCAAGGTGCTTAGCATGCGGGTGAGAAACAACGCCGTGCATGCGTCAAGACTGGCTTTAAACCGAACAGCGGTCCCGTAGGCGTGTCCGGCACCTTCGTGAGAGAGCCAGATAGTCACGATCGAGGCGCGGTGGTATATCGCCTGCATGAGCTGGACCTGGGCTGACTTCTCGGCCTCGTCCTTCTGGTTGATGCAGATGGAATCTATCCAGAGCAGGCGCGGAAGGAGATAAGACGACATATCCCGGAGCAAGGTATGTGCGTTGGCGGTCACCCGGAGTGTGCGGCCGTCGACCAACACGGGAAAGGTGGGGGTGCTTGGGCCCCAAGTGTACGAGGAAGCCAAAAAGCAAGGTGAGTTATCGAGAGGCACTTCTATCAGAGAGCCGCGTATCAGACCTCTTGGATGGCGCGGATGGAGTAGAAGCAGCCGTATTGTCTTCCCATCTCTGGGCAGCGCAGTGTATGTGTATTCGTCGGCCACCACGGTTGCTGTATCCCAGCGGTAAGATAGAGCAGGCCGGAGGTCTGGCAAGACACGTCGTATCTCCGAGTAGATGGGGAAAGGCCATTGAATTAGGCAAATCTTGAAATAGAACCACTGGCCGCCCGGATACACGAAGATTTTTAGCAACGCACAGACGAAAACGTGCAGGGCCATGCTCTTAAGAGCGCCGAAAGCAATATTTCTTGTGAGCATCACAAGCTCTTCCCGGTTGGTGGCAATCCAATCCAGGTTCTCGAAATAGATATCTTGCAGTTCAACTCCCAGGACGTCCCACGCGTAGATACCCACGGTCGTCATGTTGAACCAAGCGTTGAGCACCCGTCCACGAGTCGGCTCGAAAAACAAAGAGAGGCGTAAAATCCCATAGAGTACCAGGGCCAGAGTCGAGTTGCCCAGAGAATAGAGCCAGCGGAGCCCGAACTGCTGGGCGAGTGCGGGATGAACGTTGGACACAACGAAGAACCAGAGCAAGCCGGAGAGCAGCCCGCGGCCAGCATGGAGAACGTTTTTGGATGTTAGGCCCCCGAGGACAGGATCCAGGACCGGTTGGAGAAGGAACGGGACGAAGATCACTGGGAATCTCGCCAGCAAGGGGGCCAGGGGAAAGTGGGCGATGTAGTGCTTCATGCACCACCCAACCGCTTCCCATACTGGGCGCGCGCTATCCTGTAGCCAAAGCTCCAAGGAAGCGATACCTACTTCGAGACGCTGGCTAAACTCCATGATGGCCAACTGCGTAGTAGTGTCGTAAATGGAGTTTGAATTTCCATCCTGGCAGAGCGTGGAAGGGGGGAGATTTGGAGCAAGATCAGCCGCATCCCGATTGGGCTCGACAAGGCCTCCTGCGTCCTATCCTATCGCGTGGCTATGCGGCATCCTCGGATATTGGATACCGGCGTGTGATCGATGGTCAGCCTTGCCTTCAAAAGCTGGTTGCGTCGAGCCAATCAATACTGGGCAATGCGTGTAGCGAAGATATATATAGTGCACAGATTGTAAGAGTCGTAGATTCGTACGCAGAACCATTTGTTTAAGTGTATGTTGCAACAACAAAGGATGTACCTAGTAGAGAATCCGGCGTCCCCCTTGGTCCTACCTATTCGTTTCTATAGTGCCACGAAGGTATAGAGATAGAGTGTATAGAGATAGTCGCCTCTATTGCATGGGTAGCTTAGGTAGACACGGTCTTAGTAGGTCAACTAAGCCCCGCTTTTTTCTCTTCCTCTCCGGTCAGCCCATAGGCCTACTTCAGGGACCTAACTACAGCAGAACGCAGAGTAGCATAAGCTAGGCTCCAGCGAGCGCCTAGAAGGCTGTTCACATTTAAGGGGGGGGGGGGGGGGGTAAATCCTACCAAACGTAATCCGGGTAAGGTATCACGAGCCTGCTGCGTCCAATGATATGGTTCGGTTGCCGGGGCCGGCGCATTTACCGGTCCGTCCGTAGCCGGTGTTTGCCCTAGCTAGCCCCTAAGCGGGACCTCGGCCTCCGTTCTGCGGAGCCACCAGCCCAGCGCTCCGACATCGAGGCAAAGGGCGTGGAGATGCCCAGGAACGAGCCAGTGAGCCGGACCCCCGAGGCCGGCGCGCGGTCCGAGTTAGGCATTTCCGCTCGGCGAGGCCCTCTTTTCTTGTGCAAACGCCGTCGACTTCCCCGGGGTCTCCCCTTTCCCTCTCCCTCCCTCATGAAAAGCGTGCCTCCCGAAACGTGGATCCAAAATGAGCCAGCAAATAGCGCCGAAAGATGGAGGAGTGGAAGAGAAGGGCGGGCCTAGTTCCCCGGTTCCACTCCCCCATACTACCCCGGCCACTACTGAACCCAGCGATATTACATACCCCTTGGGGGAAGAGGCCGAGCCCCATAAGCTGTCTCTGTCGAAGGCGCGATGCATCGCACTCGTAGCAACGGTGACTGGGGCAAGCTTTCTCAATGCAAGTGTTGCCCGCCCGCCGCCGAGAGGGACATTTCGTGCTAACAAGCACCGCGTGCGGTCTTTTAGGTCATCTCGGTGCAAGGCGTCGTGATTATCTTGCCGAGCATCGGCCAGGAGATGAGTATCCCGGACTCTAGGCTCCAGTGGGCTGTATCCGCGTATTCGCTCGCCTTCGGCTGCTTCCTCCTCTTCTGGGGCCGCATCGCTGACATCTACGGCAAGAAGCCCATCTTCGTGGCGGGCACTGCCTGGACCGGCGTGACGTTGGCGATCAATCCGTTTGTCCACAACGAAATCCTCTTTAACCTGTTCCGGGGACTGCAGGGCCTGGTAGGCTACCTATCCTCTCCTACGACTAATTCAAAGAAGCAAACGAGGGCAAATACTGATGCGGGTTGGGCACAGGGAGCTGCGGCCAATGTCCCAACAGCTATTGGAATCCTTGGGACGACGTTTCCGCCCGGGAAGGCAAAGAATTATGCCTTCAGCGCCTACAGTAAGCGCTCCGTTGATCCTATACCCTCGCAGTCGAGAGCATCCCATCTAATACTCGTTCCCGTACCTAGGCGTAGGTGCGCCTTTGGGCGGAGTGTTTGGCAACATCATGTCCGGATTCATTGCAGAGTACGCCTCTTGGAGATGGGTATTCGGCGCCAATGCCATACTCTGTGTCATCGCAGCCGTAGCTGGTTTGGTCTTTATCCCTAGCACTAAAGAAACACGGCGCTCTGGCGGCGCTGCAGTGCCGAGGCCATCGGTAGACTGGCTCGGCGCGTTTCTCGTCACCGTTGGCCTTCTCGTGCTCATGTTTGCCCTCACCGAAGGCAACGTAGTTGGCTGGCGGACGCCTTGGGTGCCGGTATTGCTTGTCGTGTCCTTGGGATTTATCGTCCTCTTCGTCCTATGGCAGCACCGGCTCGAGAAGGCCGGGGGGCGTCCGCCGCTGATGAAGGTCAGCATCTTCCGAAACCGAACCTTCAGCGCGGCTATGGCCATCATGGCGCTGTTCTTCGGCGGCTATGGGAACTATGCCGTGTTCACGACCTACTTCTACCAAGACTACCAGGGTCTGGGGCCGCTGCAGACGATGCTCCGCTTTATCCCCAGCGGCATCGCCGGCGTTACGACCGCAGTTGTCGTGTCCAAGCTCGTCTCGCGCTTGCCCGCTTATCTGATGCTGTTGACTGGGACCGTGGCCGTAGCAATCGCAAACATGCTCTTTGCCATCCCCATCCCTTCAGACACCACTTATTGGGCGTACGGACTGCCCGCTATGGTGCTTGCCGTCATCGGACCGGACATCGCGACACCGAGCTTGACGCTTTTCACCAGCCACTCCGTGTCGCAGGACGACCAGGCGCTCGGCGGGGCGCTCATCAATGCGATGGCCTTCGTTGGCCGCTCAATTGGGCTTGCGATAGCAACCGCGGTCCAGACTGCTGTTATGGCCAGGGAGCGTGGTGTCGACGTGCAGAACGCTGGAAAGCTCGAGGCCTGGGATGAGCCGTCGCTCCTCGGAATTCGGGCAGCAAATTGGTTCAGCGTCGGCCTCACTCTGGCGTCGACTCTGCTGGTGGCTGTTTCGTTCAGAGGCTCGGGTATCATTGGGAAGCTTCCCCAGAGGGAGAGCCGTACAGGTGCAGTAATGGAGTGAGCAGAACCTCCCCCAGTGGCACCTATTGCAGGAAATGGTTTAGTAAAGTGGTAAGAAGGGTTGATGGGAAACTCGGCCTGAATAATCTGCAACAAAAATTCGCTTAGACAGTGATAGTGTGACCACTCAATCAAAAAACTACTCCTCGATGGAGTGGCGGGCGAACAGGGCCCTGAATCTGAAAGGAGAATCTGAGCGAGTTTCGACAAGTGAGCCTTGGCCGTTCCCATGAAAGAGTAATGTACACAAGTTCTTTGTATAATCTCTAATTATATGCCATATCAATGGCTGAACAAAAAGAGCCATCTTTCTCGCCCTTTGTTGTGGTCAGTTCTTAAACAAGGGCCTTGTGTGCAGCCGCCTTGTTAGTTCGGAAGGCGACGTGTTTATAGCTAGAAGACCTGGCGGGAGGTATCTTCGCTGTCTTTCCCAAGGTATTGATATAGCAACTAAGTTTCTGATCTTTCACTCGAGTAAGGACCGTGCTTGCGTTTGCAAATCGATTACGCTGACGAAAGGAGGCGGTAGGAAACATGGTCATGTCCACCCTGGCGACGTCCTCCGGCTCTCTTGCAGCCAGGCCTTCCCTTCGATCTACTTTCAACGACTTCATCAAACCGAAGGATCCCATAAAAAAGGTAGACGATAAGACTAGTAGCTCAGGAAAGGCTTCGGAGGTATTGAAGCAATTTGCGAGGCGTGCGTGCGGGAGGACAGGAGACAACCCGGAGCCGTCGATTCGCTCCTCGAGTCCTCCCCGACGCCACAACTCGCGCCCCAACCCCCCCTTGAGTCAGCAGCTAAACTATGATGATTCTACAGAGGAACCAAAAGGCACGAATAGACCTGTCTCGACCGAAAATCGGCCTACCAGTGTCCTCGTCGAGCAGAAGGCGCTTCAGACGCCATCAAATCGCCAAAACTCCTGGAACTTCGCGTCCAAGACTCAAGACAGCAGGTCCACTGACTCACCTCAGCAGAAGCGAAGCAGCGGTTTTGACCATGGTAGGTTTTCATCTGGGGTGCAAAAGCACGTGATCAAACATCGCTGGATGGCGAATGCGAAGCACGGCATCCGAGTGCTGGAGAAAAGGCTCCGCCAGCGCCGACAGACGTACCATGTGAATTCTCGCTTGGCTCTCCAGGGAATTGCCCGGATCCAGTCTCTTCAAGCCACTTCTCACCAAGAAGCCGACGACGGGGTCGGTTATCGGCTAAGGGACAGCGATCACCGGCTTCACCGCGATGAGTACCGGCCGGGAATGATATTCAGTACAGCATACCACACCGCCTGCACGACAGAGGAGCCATCGGAAGATCTTTTGGACAATCTTACAGTCACCTCTCGTGGGACTGTATGCACCAAGTACCGGATGTTCGTAGTTTTGAGAGCGGCTGACGACGGCGTGACGTGTAAAACGCTCCCCATCTTCACGCACCAGGGGGCCGGGATCAAATACAAGAGAGCCAAGAGAGAGTTCGTGAGTATACGGGACGTGAACGACAAGTGTTGCGAAGAAGCCGAAGGTTTCTACGATGCTGTCTTATGCGAGCGGCCTGAGAAACTCCGGACCCCCCGGCGCGTCTTGTGCGTGGCCGGAAAGTCGTGCATCAACATGAGCCAGCCGTATCAGCACAGGTTCGACTCTTACGCCACGATCGAGGGCTACATGCTCCCAAGGGAGTTTAGACATCTGGTGAGCATCTTTGCTGATTTCACTATCGGTCAAGTGTATAAGCTGGAGGAGGAGGTCGATAAGATGGATGAGGCCGATGGTGACGGCAGAGACTAGCAGGCCTAGCCCCCTAGGCATTCTCGAAGACTAAATATAGTTCAAATAACGATCAAAGTACAATAGTTTCTACACATTTCTTTTCTGCTCCCGGGTCACCCAACTAAACACTGCCTTGGCAACATTCTATCTAGTGTAAATTGCCCTAGCTGCTTGCTATTGCGCCGGCAACAATACCGGAGGCACCGGCTTGGATTTTGTGACCAAGAGTGGGAAAACATGAGGTGCTTCCATCCGAAGTCGTGCCATATCCTGAGTCTCAAACCCGCGTTCCATCTCGTCACCTGTGGCTGAAAGTCGCCGAGATGGCGCGCGAGGATGTGGCCTAACCACCGAGTGGCATCGGAGCTTAGAGGACATGCAGCCAATCGTAAGCACGAATTTCACTTGTGGGGGCTCGGACTCGAGGCCCACCGCCCATCCGCCAGGTCCTCCGTGCCGAGCGCGGAAGGGCGCCGTGACGCTCTCGGCCATATACTTTGGGGGCGCCGGGCGGCCGGAGCCAGTATATATATAGAGAGAGAGGCGTGGATAATAACTATTACTGAAATACCAATACCACGCAACTTCAAGCTATCTGATTGACACAAGAAAAAATCGGAGCTCTTGTGCCGCCAGCAGTGAAGCCCTTCTTAGGTACACACTTCCTAGTCGATAGAAATGAGCAAGCCGCAGAGCAAGCGGAAGCCGGTGCGCATCGGCGTCTTCCTCCCGGGGCCCAGCCAGCTGCTCGACCTCGCCTGCATCGATGTATTCGGCAGCATGAGCCACGAATACCTGTCGGGGCTGGAGATGCTCCCCGCGGCCGTGACCGACGCGGCGCCGCCGGTGACCATCAGCTACATCGGCACGGTGGAGCCCGGCGCGCAGCAGCTGGTCGAGCTGACGTCGAACCTGCACGTGGCCACGACGCACCACCTCTCGGACCCGGATGTCGGCCCGGGCAAGCTCGACATCGTGCTGGTGCCCGGCGTGGATCCGGTGGCCACCTTCGGCAAGGACGTCACCAGCTGGCTGGCAGACCAGGCGGCCCACCCGGACACCGACATCTTGTGCGTCTGCACAGGCATCTTCCTCTGCGGAGAGGCGGGGCTGCTCAAAGGCCGGCGAGTGTGCGGGCCCCGCGGGCTCCAGAACCAGCTCCGGGTCAAGTTTGAGGGTGCGACGTGGCTCGGCGAGGAGCTACGGTGGGTGCAAGACGGCAACTTTTGGTCTAGTGGTACGTTGTCCCTTCCCGCGTCCCGCGGCGCCATGCCCTTTTTCTAGCTAGGTTGGGCACCTCGGCAGCTGCTTTTGGGTAGCGCCTCCCCTTCCGCCTCCCTGGCCTGTCTACTTTATAGTAGTGGCTCCACCGAAAGTTTCTTTGTCGCACTATCCAGCCACAGCCCCCCCCTGGATGTGTGGATGTGGCCATGCAAACACGAGCATACAAGACTACTCCGGAAAAAAAAAACGGGGAGAGACAAAGAGGCTAACTGTCATCTATTTTCCCTATGCAATAGGTGGTATCACAAACGGAAACGACCTCGTCGCGGCATATGCCAAGCAGTCGCGGCACTTTCCCACCGCCATCGCCGAGCTAGGAGCCCAGCTCACAGACGTCGGCGATCGTCCGCAGAAATACCAAGTTGGTCAGACAAGGTTTACGCTGGGCTTCGTATGGATCCTCATCAAGGCCTTCTTCACGCCCAAAGGAGCCACTCAGTAGCGGAGGGCGGAGGACAAAGGGCGATGCTGGACCGGGGAGGAAAGTGGGATGATCGCTTCGCTTGGGTCCGTGTCGCAAGTACAGGACAAGAAGCACAGTTTCTCGGCCTTGCCTAGCTGTCTTTTTATTTTTATTTTTTATTGTTTTTTATAATTAGCAAAGCTGCTCGGAGTGCGCCATGTTTGGTAGTGCTTGTATGGTTTTGGGATGACGGAGCAGTTTGGGGAGCTCCCAAAGCATCCCATGTATTCTGCATGTACGGAGTATTCCGTCATGTCTACTCCGTATTTACTGGGTTTTTTTTTGTTGGGGTCTAGCATCTTTTTGGAGGGGTGAGGGGTAGCTTTCATAATTTTTTTTTTTGTTTTGCCTGCTAGGGCCACAACGCACAACGTGTAGTTAATTACTACATACTACATACATAGCTAGTAACTATGCACTAAGCAGGTGTTGCTTAGGTGTGCGATTCTTGGCTTGCGCTCCTCCTCTCCCTGGATATCTCCCACTTCCCCATACCTCGATGACCTCGGCTCCCTTGACTGCGTTGAGCCAGGCAATCGGAGGACAATCCACAATTTCCCCTAGCTGAGAATCTCGGGAGACGCGGATGTACGTGGCTCTTTCCGGGTTGCACGTGTTGCCAAGGCCCAAACCCTCCCAAGACGCCCGGGACCCGCTCTCCCTGCCCGCCCCCCCCTATATCGTGCACCGGCCCCAGCCCCAGCCCCTCAAAGGCGGTCAGAAAAGTTCCTGGGCTACAGGGAGGCAGGTACAGCCAGGCACGCACCAGGGCCGGCTAAGCAGTGCACGGATCAAAATTCGCGTGGCCGGTGTATCTCTCGTCTCGCATGCATACTTATCGCTGAGTAAATTGTGCGAAACGAAACGTCGGGCCCAGAACTTTTTTTTTTTTTTATCTGTTCTTTCCCTCTCCTCTCTCAACTAGTGCAGCGCACATCTCAAGAGCATTGCGCTACGTACCTCCCCTCCTCCTGGTACCTGGATAAGCAGCACCTCTGCTCTCCTCTATTGCACTGCCCATTGATTTGCTCCGGTGGCTTTGAGACGCACGCAATTCTGCATTGGCAGCGTCCACCACCATGGCGTCCAAAGACCCCGTCGACGCAACGCTCGTGAGCGACGTCGAGTACATTAAGACCCCGAAGGCCGAGCCTTCCAAGTTCGCCACCGGCGAGGACCCCGGCATCGAGGTCACTACCGTAAGGCTCCCTGCCCGCGCTCCTTCTATTTCCCGAGCTCTGCTGACTTTGATTGGCAGTCCCCGGCCATCCACAATCCTCCGCTGGCGGCGGATGGTCCTGGAAATGAGAGCTTCTCTAACCTCATCCTGGGCGGCCTGCTAATCGGCGTGCCCGCCTTCCTGGCCCGCCAGGTCGGCGGCGGCTTGAAGACTACCATCTTCTTCGCCATCCTGACCCTCTTGCCCATCTTGATTGCCTACTGGACCTTCACCTCCCGCTTCAGCGCCCGCACGAATGAGAAGGTCAAGCTGCCCGGCCGCCCCGTAGAGCACTATGTTACCTTTAAGAACCCCGAGGACAAGGCAAAGTACAGCGGAAGGAACAAGGTCCCCATCCAGGTCTTCTACGAGCTGTACTTCGATGGCAAGGCCGAGTTTAACGGCGACTGCCTCGACGTCATGGAGTACCGCCACGACTGGGCCTCTTTTGTCTTCACATACGAGACCTTCCACTTCATCCTCCTCAACTTCTTCCCGGACGTCCTCTTCCACAGCCAGTCTCAGGATGAGGAGCAGATCCGCCCCAACTACGACAGAGGCAACGACCACTACGCCTGGTTCTTGGGCCCCCGCATGATCTACACCAGCGGCGTCATCGGCGACACCACCCGCGAGGAGACCCTCGAGGAGATGCAGGACAACAAGATGGCTGTCGTCTGCGAGAAGCTCGGCCTGAAGAAGGGTCATACTCTACTCGACATTGGCTGCGGCTGGGGCACCCTCGTCCGCTTCGCCAGTCTCAACTACGGCGCCAAGGCTACCGGTGTCACCATTGCGCGCCACCAGACCGCCTGGGGCAACGACGCTCTCCGCAAGGCCGGCATTCCCGAAGAGCAGAGCAAGATCCTGTGCATGGACTACCGCGACATCCCGGCCACCAAGTACGACAGGATCACCCAGCTCGAGATGGGCGAGCACGTCGGTGTCCGCAAGCTCACCGGCTTCTTCCGCCAGTGCTACGACATGCTCGAGGACGACGGCGAGATGTATGTGCAGCTCTCCGGTCTACGCCAGGCTTGGCAATATGAGGATTTCATCTGGGGTCTGTTCCTGAACAAGTACATCTTCCCCGGCGCCGATGCCTCTACTCCCCTCTTCAACTACATCTGGTCTCTCGAGCGCGCAGGATTCGAGGTCAAGAGGTAAGTTTCGAATGCTACTGCGTCCAACCCCGCCGGAAGAGACAGAATCACTGACGTGATGGATATAGCGTCGACACCGTCGGAGTCCACTATTCGGGAACCCTTTGGCGCTGGTACCGCAACTGGCTTGGCAACAAGGACACCATCGTAGCCAAGTACGGCCTGAGGTGGTACAGGGTGAGTAATCTTCCTTGCCGAGTGCCAACGAATCGGACCTTGCTGACCGCATTAGATCTGGGAACTCTTCCTCGCTTGGTCCACCATTGCCTCTCGCCAGGGCAGCGCCACCTGCTTCCAGATGGTCGTCGTGAAGAACCTAAACTCGAGCCACCGCATCAACGGCGTTCCTTACCAGTACGGCCTGTCCGGGGCGCTTGCCGCCAGCAAGGCAGCTGGAAAGGCAAGCCTGCCTGCTTTGCCGAAGTAAATTGGTGAGCAGGATTGTGGTGACCAAGCCGGCCTCGGCGTCTACACGCGCCGCTCGCCGCAACCCTGAACGGAGAAGGAGTGAACTAGTAATCACCTTGGATGAGGTTTTGACACGGCCCGGTTGCGGTCGTGCATGGGCGGCATCAAGAGGTTTATTCCCTTCGATGCTACGCAGATGAATGCTCTGACGCATGAGGCCGTCGTATGATAGACGATCTAGACAACGCGGGGCCGGAAATAGAGTGCTTTCGGAGGCATATTGTGATCAACCGTGACACGTTTGGGGTCGCGAGCAGTTGTAGATGCTATTCTACTAGTTGATCTGTGGAACTAACCGTAACTGACATCAGACTATCGTAGGCCAGGTAGCTAGGCGCCGTCCAAAGGGCTCGGGGCCAGCTGAGGAACCCCCAGGCTTTCCCGCACCTCTTGGAGTGCCGCCTTGATGCGTGATCGTTGGTCTCCCAGACTAACTCTGATGCTTCCGGCAGGCTGATCAACCACAAATTCATCGCCCCACAACAGCGTGATCCAATGCTGGAAGCTGCTGTCTAGCCAGAGTTGGTACAGAATCTTCATGTGTTGACCGAGTATCTCCTGTGTCAGATCTGATCGCTCCCTAATCGCATAGAAAGCCGCCCATGCCACCCTACCATCGGGGTGGCCGAGCTTGCCTGCTATGGTCTCCAGGATGCCGTGCGGCAGCGTCGACTGCTTCCCAAGCGCCGTAATGGCTAGCCTGTTTTCTTCGATCTCCGGCACATCCATCCGAGCCACTAAGGTCTCGATCATCTCGTCCGTCAGACGATGGCTCGCTGAAAGCCGCGTGGTGACCACCGCCCGGACGGAATAGGATGGATCGTGAATATGGCTAGCCACGGACTTCAAGATCTCTCTCGGCAGGTCGGTCTGGGCCGCCAGGGCGTCGACCGTGTTCCATCGGATATCAGGATCCTCGTCCTTGAGCATACGGGCTAGTGCCTCGACTATGTCCCGTGGCAAATCGCGCTGTCTTCCCAAGCGCTCGATCGCCTCTACCCTCAGCCGATGCTCTCCTTCGTCGCAACCTAGTTGGGTGGCGACAAACTCGGTAATATATGGTAGTTTTAGATAGCTTTGGTGCAGGAAGTTGACTGCCACGAGCCCCGAGTTACGTGCGTCCTGTGTGCTAGCAATGATTGTCTCGAGGACCTTGCTAGAGAGGTCTGGCCGAGGACACAGCACCATCAACGCTGCAGATCGACATGACTGTGATTCGTCACTGAGGCGTTCCACAACAGCGTTTACCGCGTCGTCTCTCAACTCCTCCAACCCTGTGAGGGCTAACATTGCCACTTGCCTCACCGTCGCATCCGGGTCACTTATCATGGCCACTACAACATCTAGGGCCCGCGGCAGCGAGAGCTGGCGTTTGATAATTTCCAGCACGCTCATTCTGACTCTGCGGTTGGTGTCATCGGCTCGCTTCATTACGACTGTGACAATTTCGCCGGGCAATACATGCTGGTCCTCGAGGATGGTGATGGCTGCCCGCCGAACTCGGACCTCTGCACTTTCGAGACGGGCCGCGACGGCCTTGACAATTCTCTCAGGCAATGTCGCCTGGGCCATCAGGCATTCCATCGCCGCCACTCTGGCTTCTTGATCATCATCGTCGAGTCTAGAGAGCACGGCGGTCAGGATACCTTCTGCTACGTTGGGCACATCCACAAGAGCCTCCACCATGCCTCGTCGTGTTGCTGGGTCTGGAGAGTTGATCTGGCGGATCAAGGTGTTCTCGATATCTTCCGGCAGGGCAGGTTGCCGGCATAACACTTGGATTATCCTCCGTCTTTCGTCTGGCGCCTGGGAATCGATAAGGGTTGCTATACCTCGAAGGATTTCTTCGGGCACGGTGATGGTCTGGAGGACGGTGAGGGCCGAAAGTCTCACGATGGGCTCTGTATCCTGTAAACAGGTCCTGATCGCTCCTACGTGAGAAGCTGCTAAGTCTTGCCGAGACCCGAGGGCTTCAATGGCCTCCAATCTTATGCGATGGTCCTCGGCCCTGGTCGCAATCGCCATCACATCGGTGGACAGGTCCTGATGCTGCTTCAGCATATCGAAGATCGCGCGCTGCAGATCCGGCAAGTCGTTCCTACGCAGCAGGTCCGTCGCGAGTCCCACGATGCTCGACGAGATGGCTGGCCGCCCCTGAAGGGTCCTGGCGATTTTCATCGCAACTTTCTCGGTAGATTCTCGCAAGGCGGTCTCCAAGAGGTACTCTGGGAATTCTTGTTCGCGACCTATATTTGATCCGACATTGTGTCGACATTCGAAGAGCAGCCACTCCGACAAGTGGCTTTCGAGTTTGTTCCGTAGTCGTTCAAAATCCGGAAACTCTGCGGTGCCCTCTACCTCGCTCAAGCAATGCATGATAAGACGTTGATGCGTGGGGCCGAATAAGTCGCGAGGCGCCTCTTCGATCATATCGAAGAAGCGGCAGAGTTGGCTCTCATCTCCATCCGCTTGGAGAAGGCCCGCAACGAAACGCCAGAATATGTCATAGCGGGCTTGGTACTTCTCCCTACGGAGAAAGGCCTCGGCGCTGATCGGCGACAGAGTCCCGCGCCGAGGCTCTAGTAACATGAGGTTCTTACCGGACTTCCAATGGGCCACAAAAAACCGCGCAGCGAAGAACTCTTGGAAGGTCAGATGGAGAAAGTGATAACTCCGGATCCTCTCGTCAGCTGAATCATCTGACGTTCGGAGGAAGGAGGTCCTCGTCAGCGAGAGGAACGAAGGCAGACGGCCGCCTGAGTGTGCTTGGCTAAACTGTCTATATACTTGGTTGCGGAGCTTGGCGTCAAATTCGAGAATATTGGTGTAGAGCCCGGTGAAGGCGAGGCACTGGATGAGGCCGGCCTCTGAGGCGACATGGAACTCGATTTCGAAATCGAGCAGCTGGTGCGAAGTTTCTTCGGAGAGTGGCTTTTGGTCGTATTCCCTTCCCAGCCGAACCACATCTTTCTTCCATAGTTTCGACTCAATTGCTACATAGAGCTCCGTCATGGTGGTCGGCACGCCATCTAAACTTGTTGTATCGTCCCAGCTGTAACACAAGGCCTCCAGCTGGATGGGAATACGAAGTAGGCCTTGGAGAAGAGCTCGACCCTGGAGAAAGGCGTGGATTTCTGGCGCATGTTTGTGCGCAACGGTGTCGATGTAGGCATTAACCTGAGCAGGAAAGAATCCTACCGTCTCGAGCTCTAGATCGAAAGCTCCGATGTGGCTGGCATTTCCTGATGGTCGCGAAGTGACGATGACAGGAGACCGCCGTAAGAGGTCCAGAAGAAGACTGGGAGTGTTAGGGTCGAGGTCCCCCGAGACTTCATCCAGCCCGTCTAACACAAACAAGGTTCTGGCCCGGGTCTCTGAGCTATTGATCGTCTGCATCAATGCTTCCACTAGCTCATTTCCAGTTTCTTCGCGGAAGTACTCGTCACGAACCCATTGGATGAGACTATAAGAAGAACCCAATCTTGTTTTAAGGGTGCGCAGAGGTACCCAAAGAAGACGGTCAAACTTGTCTGCCCATAGTCCGTTGTGGAGAAAGTCAGAGACTATTCTTTTGCACAGCGTCGTCTTTCCGACTCCTGCTTGCCCTCGGATCAGAATCCGCTGCGGCTGGGTCATTGCACCCTTCCCCGCTTGGCGTGGAGCAAAGAGCACGGGGAAGAGGATGTTCTTGTCGCTCTTGCGGGTGTTGTCGACGTTCAGTCGAGAGAGGAGCGAGAACGGGGATGGACCGTCCTTTAGAGCTCCTCCTCCAATCTCGGGTATAGATTGCTCGGAGCGCTCCATAAGAGCAAGATTGATGTAGCACTGATCCATCGGTAGCCGGTCACCGGACAGCCGTTCCACTCGGAGCAGGTATTCGTCGTTCTGGAGATAGCGTTCGCGGATCCTCTCGTCGGCATAGACAACGTGTGCCTCGATGCATGACTGCCAGGCCCTATCCAGCAAGTCACAAGGAAGTGTGTGATCCTGCTTTGTGGGGCCTGGTAGCGAGGATGCGTAGGTCTCGCCGCCTCCCACGAGCCGTCGCCACGATCTTTTCTCTGGTGCGACTTTCTCGCTCCAATCCAGCTTGCCCAGGCGACGGGCGATCGTTCTCGTCCATTCAGCCACGCGTTGGTGCTGAGACTTTGCGCACTCGGGAACCAAAACCTGGTCCACAAACCGTACCACCGCGGCCTTCGTGGCGTCGTCTCCAACTGCCCAGGCGCTCTCGAGCTGAGTGTACATTCCGCACAGAAACTCCTTGTCGTGGGCACAGGGGAGCAACCCAACCAACCTCTCGAGATCTTTGAAGGCTCTAGCGGCTATCAACATATCTGTGAACCGAAGAGCCACGTACCAAGCCTTTTGCGGATGCAAGAGGCTGAGCTCCTCGTTGGCCACTTTGAGGCTGCTCACCAGGCCCGAGAGCGCCTGGACTACCTGTACCATGGACGAGACCAGATCGGGTACGTTGTTCAATACGTCAAAGAGCTTGGCCGGATCCATGGTAGTAACCGCCCCCGCAAGCGTCGCAGTGGCTTGCACAATGGTGACTGTATTCCGCCAAAGCGCTTGATACGGACTTTCGTCGTTTGGGATGCCGACCAGCGCCTCGTGGGCGTACCTAGCCGCCTGGGCGAGGCGAATTTCTGAGTGCTTGGCGAGCTTCTCGAGCAGCTTAAGGAGCGGTTGGTGCAATTCTTCTCGGCTGAGGCCTTTGGTCTTCACGTCCGCCATGGCGTCCAGAACGGGGCACAACGCGGCGAGCATCCGATACTGAGACTGCGGCCGAGCCAACTCCACCGCAGACTGAAGCCGGGTCTGGAGGCTCCTCATGACAAGCCCGACCTCTACATCAGCCTTCTTGGTGCTGTCGCCGCAGCGAAGCACCGAGGTAAAGCCGTCGAGCAGGGTGAGCTCCACGAAGTTTCTATCCGCAGTTCCCTGGATGATTGCATTGCCGAACGCGTGGCATAGGTCCTGGTAGTTGTTGGCTGACACGACGGGTGCGAGAGCCGCAGCCTCGGGGACGTACGAGAGGCGGGGTTCGTCCCTGAATATTTTGATCATGTCCTTCGCGAGGGCTTCCAGCGCTTTCCTTTGTTTCGGCTCGGTTGAACTGCTCCGCAGCTCCTTGAGCATCCCGTCCGTGCGGACAGGGCGGGAAAGCCGCCCGGGTTGCGCCATTGTGAGATTTGTCCTTGGAGGCGACAAGCGGGCTTGCGATGTGCGAGTAGAGAGACCCCGGCGAGAGCAGCTGAGACCGTACCGGTTAGGCGCCGGCTGCAGCCTTGCAAACTGCGCCGCCAGGGGTGCTCAGAGGCTTTCATGTTGATCTCCAATCGGAATTCGCGAAGGCCGGGCTCGTCAATCTGTGGCCCCCAATGTAACTCCCTGGTCTTGCAGGCATGTCTCCTCCTACACAATCCCCTGTACTATTGCTTCTTCATACAATACAGATGCTGGCCAGACATGAGGGTTTGAAAGTCAGTTAACGCTCCTGTAGGCTTGTTGTTGTTGGCCTATATAGCTCTCTATTGGCCCTGCAAACTCGTCTGGGTCAATTACTTGTGAAGACAGGCCTTTTAATCCCCACGCTAAAAACAAGCAAACAAACAGCGGTTGAATTGTATGGGGGCCTTTCGGTCATTTCTTCCATTTCTGCCCGATCAAGTATTGCCATAGTGACATCTGCGCAGCTAACGATAACTACAGTTTGTTGCAGGTATTGCCCATGGAGTCCTACTTTTGGCCACTGTGAGGTGTATAATAATATCCAGGCTTAGACTAACTTCCTTTCGAGGCAAACAATTTCGTAAGTCGCTAGGCGAGAGCCTGTATGTCCGACCGTAAGATGGCTTGAAGGTAGCCGGCTTTGTTTCTAGACTGTGTGCAACAGCCAAAGTAGTAAGATTTTTATCGTCCAGGCATGTCTCTGAGAGTGTGGAGTACTTGAAATCGAAGTTGAGCTCACACATACAAAGTGATAATTAAGCGTCCTAAACAAGGGGAACAAACGAGTAGAGTGAGGAAGTTAAGAGGTGGAAGAAACTCGAAGGTTGCTTGTTCATTACTCCAAGGTTAAAGCGCCGAGTTTACTAGGTTGTGATTTTGATCCCGACACCGGGCGTCTTGCTATTCGACGGCGACTATGAATCTAGGTATAATTATCGAATTGATACGACGTTAACCAGTCGCTACACCAGCGCCTCGACTCGGCCCGATCTGTCATCTATCACGTCAGCCACGGCGACTATTTGGAGGTCCTCCGGCCATATAGCTCGCCCGCCATCACGTTGGCCTCCCTGTCCTCCTCGCGCTGCCCTTTCTGCCCGCGGCCGTTATGGCATCGGGCACAGAGACAAGGTCTGGGCGCTCGCTATCTATGCACGCCTATATCGTGCCGCCTCACCGAGGCCGTCCCCGGACAAACTCGCTGCACAACCGGCACTCAAGGTACGGATCTACAGTGCTTAAACCGTCCGGTATGGGTGGGTACGGGCATGCACGACCTGAATCCCGCGGACGGCCGCTCTAGCGACTGCCCAACTCGGCCATGGCCGCATCTGCTATATTCGCGACAATCGGGACGCGAGGTTCCGATTCGCCAGCGTCATGCAGGCAGTTCAGATCCGCTGCCGATGACAGGTATTGACCGCGAACGAGGAGGGAAGGGCCTGGCTGGATACTTTGTCTAGGACGCCGTAGGGACTCGGAGGCCGGCCTGGCGTCGAGCGAGTTCGTGAGAACCATCCGGATCCTCGCGGCTTGCATATCTATATCTCACGAACTGTGTCTTGGTTTTATCGCATGGCCCTACCCTCCCGGATCTGTGTCGTGTCCATCCTGTTTTGCGCCGTCTCCGCAAAGGTGGCCGCCAAACAGCCGCTCCGGTTATAGCAAGCGGAATAAAAATGCATGGACGGCACGGCACGGCTGAAGCGTTCCCAACGCGTCGTATCGCGTTCCTCTGTGGGAGCTACGAAAACAGCCTATTCGATGATCTGAGAAGCGGGAAGTCTGTTACCTCATGAGCAATGCACCGGGGGGCGCCGCATGGCTCGGTGTGGGCGGGCGCGCAGGCACGCAGCTAAAGCTTGACCTGCGCCCGGTGCTCCTGTGTCTCGTCCTCGCATGCAGCGCGGACACACCCGAATACGACCGAGCACCGCCGAGCTGGGTCGCTGGCTATGTCGCTTGCTCGCCATGAAGGTGAAGGAAGACTCCGTGAAGTCGTCCGGTCTCTCGCTTCTGTACGAACCCGACGCACCGACGGAAGCTCTTGTCGAGTGAGTGCACCACCATCCAACCCCCAATTGACAACCCCCCGGGACCGACAGGGATCACCAGTGCTGATATCTGGGTGTAACTTGTAGCATCGTCTTAGTCCACGGCATAGGTGGCCATCCAGTTCGGTCCTGGAAGTATAATGGCTACAAGAAGGAGCGTGGGCCTCCTCAAACGGCGACGTCGGCTACCCAGGGGCCTTCGTTGCGTAAGCTCCTGCGGAAAAACAACACGTTGACCTCGCTAAGGAGATCCAATTCGGAGCCTCTCCTGGGACGCAAGGAAGACTGCACGGGCAAACAGAGAAACGTTCTCAGGAAAGATTCGTCGAAGTCTCGGTCGAGGCTTAAGCTAGACTTGATCGAGCCGGAAAACGAGCCCGAAGAGAGGGTGGACGTGTACTGGCCCCTGGAGCTTCTTCCGGCGTCATGTCCACACGGGCGCGTCTTCACCTGGGGCTACCACACCCTTGTGGTGGACAGGAAGCCGTTACGGCTGCAGTACGACATTTTTGCGCATGCGAGGGAGCTTTTGATAGAGCTGGCAGGTATCCGAGACACCAATAAGACGATAGATCGGCCGATTGTCTTCATTGCGCACTCCACCGGCGGTCTCCTCGTCAAAGAGGTGTGTATATCGATACATCAAACATGGCTGTGCAAGTCTGTTCCCTGCGAATGGCGCCCTGACTAATACCTTTAGGTGCTGCGGCTGTCTGATCTCGACACCGACGGGGTCTTGAAGCCCATCGTCTTGTCTACGCTTGGGGTGATCTTCATGGCATGCCCGCAGCGAGCTAGTGAGAATTCGAAGCTATCAGAGGCTGTGAGGAACATGGCTAGCATCACCCTCAAGGTGGAGGCCGATGACATCGGGCTCAAGGAGCTGAGCGGCTCGAAGAGCATTGAGCTAGAGCTCGGACGGCAGGCCTTCGTACGCATATGGAACGACTACAACTTCAAGGTGAAGACGTACCAGGAATCGCTGGCCGTCTACACACGCTTTCTCGAGGATAGAGGAAACGCGGTAAGTAGGAGCTCCAAGGGGGGGAAAAAAATGCCCCTCCGTTGACTACGCCGCCTAACCGTCGTCGCAGGTCGTACGCCGCCAAGCGAGCTTCATCGGGGACCACCGCGAAAACGCCGAGACGGTCAGCGCCAAACACGTCGATATTTGTAAATTTGCTTCGTCCGAAGATCCCACATACCGGTCGTTGGCCAATACGCTCGTGAGATACATCCGGAGCGAGGGTAGTCGGGTGAGGAACCCCTGCTGCGGCGCCGAGACGGGGTTTAGACAGCTAACAGAAATGCTCCGGGCTAGAGACATAAGCTCAACACCAAGGAGAGGGGTGCGTAAAACCTTCGACCCCCTAGCTCGTCTGGGGCGGAGGGGAAGAGGGAGCCCGTTTCGCTAACGACAAATTCTAGAATGCTTCGCCGCCTTAGCCCGGCCGT
This sequence comes from Thozetella sp. PMI_491, assembly GCA_021432635.1. Taxonomy (NCBI): domain Eukaryota; kingdom Fungi; phylum Ascomycota; class Sordariomycetes; order Chaetosphaeriales; family Chaetosphaeriaceae; genus Thozetella; species Thozetella sp. PMI_491. Next base: position 54,048 of record MU270095.1, read on the forward strand.
ATCTGGCTATACCTGAAACGCTGTCCGCGTCCTCGTACCCCGGCACCTGCCTCTGGCTCTACGACATGCCCCAGTTCCGGGCTTGGCACCACCGAAGCGACCGGAACAAGCACAAGCTGCTCTGGATCAAAGGCAAGTCGGGCTGCGGCAAGACGGTGCTGCTCAAGTCGCTCCGCACGCGGCTGGAGAAGCAATGGGGCCCGGCCGGGGCGTCCTTCATCTGGGCGACGGCCGAGGGCCACAGCAGCAACAGCATTTTCTTCCCCGGCACGTACGAAAAGCATCATGAAACCAACCCCGCCGGCGTCTACCGGAGCCTCCTGGCGCAGCTCTTCCACCAGGACCCCCGCCTCCGCAAGGCTCTGTTGGAGCTGCAGAAGCGACCACGGGACGACCCGCCGCAGACGCTAGGCGATGCACTCGTCGTTTCATTCTTCAGCGACGACTACATCGACCAGAAGGTCGAGACCCCCACGCGGCGCACGTTTGTCTTCGTCGACGTCGCCGACGATGCGGGGCTGGGCTACTTGTCGGACCTGATCTCGCACCTCTCCCGGCTCGCGCTCAACTCGGACTTCAGCGTCTGCGTTGCCAGCACCCACCACGCCGAGATCAAGGAGGACAACGCCATCGACGTCGTCATGCCGCTACGAAACGCCGACGACATCCTGCGCTATGTCAACCTCAACCTGGTCGCCGAGTGGGAGGAGCGCAGCGCCACCGTGGTGCGAATCGGCCAGAAAGCCGGCGGCGTGTTCCTATGGGCCGAGATCGTCGTCAACATCCTCAACGCCGCCATCTCCGAGGGGGCGTCGCAGGAGCTTATAGAGTACACGCTCGAGGAGGTCCCCGATGACCTGCACGGGCTCTACGAGTGGATGCTGGCGACGTTGAACGACACGGAGAAGGCCGAAGCCCTGGTGCTGTTCCAGTGGGTTATGCTGGCGGCCGAGCCTCTGCGTCTCAACGACTTATTAGTGGCCGTACGGCTGACGGAGCCGTGGTCGCTCCAGGGCTTCCGCCCGTACATGGCGCTGCAGGTCGGAGAGCCGTCTTCCATGAGAGACCTCAGGCGGCTCCGGAACTCGGAGATCACGTCGGGCACGCCGTACCAGTTCCACCGCTGGATCCGCAGCCGGTCCATCGGGCTGCTGGAGCTCAAGTCGGAGAGCGTCCAGGGCGTCGCGAACGAGCCGCTGGGGCTGCAGCGCGTGTACCCTATCCACGACTCAGTCCGGAGCTTCTTCCGGTCCGGGCGGGGCTTTGCGTGCCTCGCGGGCGACGACGTGCCCGTGGCGTACAGCCGAGAGGACCTCGTTGACGTGTCGCACTACTCGCTCCTACGGGCGTGCCTCCGATACCTCAACATGCGCGACTTTGAGCGCCTGGGGCAGGGCAACTCGCAGGAAGTGCCCATTGCGCACCAGGAGTCGCGGTACTGGCAGCAGAGCGTCTTCGACCAGCGCAACCTCGTCATGTCGAGCTTCCCGTTCCTGCAGTACGCCGTCGACCACCTCCTCTTCCACCTGCTGAACCCGCAGTTCTTCCGCTACTTTCTCCCACAGCACGAGGTGCTGGCCGTCTTCTCCGCGAACCGGTGCCGACTGTGGCGGCGGTGGACCTCGCTGCTAGGGTCGGCCGACACGGCCGTCATTTTTGCAAAGCACAGCAGCGGGCCGGCGGCGGACCTGCTGAGCCCCGTGTTCGGGGCGCGCTACCGGCTCGAGCGTGTGTTCCGGAAGCTAAGCAGGCTGTCCGGCGGCAACTCGGCCGCCATATCGCCCGTGGTGCCCATCACGCCGGTGTCGGCATCGGAGAAGGCCTTCTGGTCGCCCCAGACACCCCGTTTCAGGGTCCCTCCGACCCTGCATCTGCCGCTGCCTCCGGGCCCAGGGCGGCCAGGGCGACCGCTGGCGATGGACGCAGTGCATACGGAGGTGGAGGGGACCCACGGGGCTATACCGTTAGGGGTCGCGATGTAAAGATAGAAAAGCGATCAACACATTGTACTGTACATAACCATACTTCTTTTGTCAAAGAGATTTCACCAATTGCCTGGTCTCATTTCGCGGATCCTTGGATACTGGGCAGCTGTTCATTGGAGGTCGGGTTAGGCAGGCGTCTTATCTCGATTGTATGAGTGGTCGAATGCCTGTGCAGACCCAAGCTTTTACATAGCAAGCTGAGTTGCTGAGCTATGGCTCGGCAGCTGTCATCGCGTCGCACCACATCGCATCACATCTCATCCATCCCCCCCCCTGCTTCCAACCCTCCGGTACTTGCAGCAGCATGACAGTGGAAACAAACTTGACGTAATCTGCCGCCATCTCCCTGCTAAGAATATCTCTCTCGATCCTAGCCGTTGGCATGCCAAGGGCTTTCTGTTACACTGGGCTCGTGGACCCTTGAACCTAAGGCGACCGCGATGGAAATCCATGACGTCAGGTGGGGCCCCCGGACACGCCAAACGGGGTTGCGTCGTGCCCCGCGGTGACGCAGGTGTGCATTCCACTACCGAAGCTCGAGCTAAAGGGAACAAGTACTGTACCAGAAAGGTGGCAGTGGCGGCCGGTGACGCCAAAGGGTCCGTGAGAGTTTGGAACTCTGATGTAATGGCATCCAAGTCCAGATCAGGTAATTGCGGCTGCAGAAGTTGTATAAATCTACCTCGCCTCTTTAGCGAAGCAAGCAGTTCTTGGTTTCTATCTTCCATCCTAAAGACTACTACCACTTCAAGACATACATCCTACGACTTCGTCAAAATCTATCCATAATGAACAGCTTCAACCAGAACCCCCAGCAGCAGCAGATGGCCGGCCAGGCCCCCAAGGCTGACTACGGCGACAAGGGTTAGTACCCTCCAGGACATTCGTTCTAGGGCATCGGAATCTGTTTGACTAACCTCTTTCTCTCACAGCTTTCGACATGCTCGCCAAGAAGGCCGGCCACCCCGTCGACCGCAACACGGGCGAGGCAAGTACCATCCTTTCTTGCATCCTTCCCGGGATATATAGCTGACAACCCCCTAGAAGATTACCGACGCCGCCCGTGGCGCCTTCGAGAAGGTCACCGGCAAGCACGTCAGCTCCAAGATCTCCAACTAGATTTATTTGATAGAGACGCGCGAGCGCCTGGCGTTTGGTCACGAGATGACATGCACTGAGCGAGGGCAAGGCAACAGCCGGCAGCTGTATTAGTACCACTGTATTAGTAGAAGACCCGGAATGCCACACAATCCACGTTTGACAAAGCTTTCGATTTTCTTCTCTTGTGAATAACATTGTGACTCTGCAAGGCAACTGAACTGCGCACAACTGAGACATCAATCTGCAGACGCAGGAATACATGACGAAATGGCTCGGGGACGGCTTTTAAAAGAACAGCCGTGAAACATAATCCATCGAGAGCCCTCGTAAAACACTCATAAACCCAGCCGCGCCCATGCCAGAGAAACAAGTAAACCCATGCAACGTGGACATGAACACTGGATTACATATCCCCATGCTCCCCAAACGCCGCCAGGTCATTAGATGCCGCCCCAACTCCAATCATGCAGATACATTAGCGAGGATCCCGATCCCGCGGCGCGGTCCTGATCGCTCTCTCCCGATTCCTTGACCGGTGGTGTGCACGACACTCTATCCCGTCTTCCCTGTCGCCTTCAACAGAATACCTGCCCAAATCCTAGTACTCGGCAAACACCTGGTAGGCCATGACCATTATCCAGAGCAAAAAGATGGCCCCAACTAGGCCGAAGGCAAACACGGCCTGCCAGCTCTGACATATGCTCCGCTGCTCGAGCCACGCGAGGGTATTCAACGTTTGGCCGGTCGGGTTCATGTTGAATACCGAGAGGTTGCAGCTGCTGTTGATGGAACCGGTGGGGCCCCAGAGCTCGATCGAGACGACAATCAGGCCGACCATCCACAAGACGAACACGATGAAGCCGCCTATCATGACGATCGAAGGGAGGAGGCGGCGCTGGACGATGAGCATGAGGAGCAGGCCGATAAAGCCAATGGCGAGACAGCCGACCGTGATGAAGTAAGGGAAGTACCTGGTAGACACTGCGTGAGCTTGGGAGACTAGGAGAGACCAGGCGAGGGGTCCCGGAGGTAAAACATACCATGGTATCGGGAGCAGTAATCTCTGCTGGATGTCGACGAACGTGGCGAACACTCCGACGACGGTGCAAGCAGCAGCGAGCATGATGAGCATCCAGATGTTGAGAGCGATGGCAGGCCAATGGTACTTGCGAACCCTAGCGCGCTCGTAGATGTACGAGCTTTCTGTAGCGGAGGACGCCATCGTGATGGATGTAGTTGTAGATCGAGACAAGCGAGGGCAAGGCCGGCGCGGTGGCGCAAGTCGAAAACGACGGGAGAGTCCTAGCTAGCGTCGGGAGACTCGAGCTTCAACGGTCGTCGGCGGCGAGTGTGCGCACGCGGTCCGCAGTACACGCAACGAGCGTTTCTGCTTTCAAAAGTTGGACAAAAAGAAACCACCGTGATCCACCGCTCGAACTAACTTCGACGCAGAGTCTGGGGGTTGGGGGGACAGGATGGAATATTTGAAGCCCAGCGGCCGGTCCGCAGCAGACGCGCCCAAGCGTTCCAAAGACACAGCGGCAGGGGTGCGTCGGCGTCCTTCGGTGCGGCGCCAACCCAAGCTTCCAATGCAACCAAAGTGCAGGGTCGACAGCTCCAAAGGAATTGGCCCAAGTGTCCGGCTAAGCTTTGCGGTGAGCAGTTCGTGGGTCGTGGGGAACGAGCGGCGGCGGTAGGAGGCTGCCACGTCGCTGTGGATTGGCAATTGGGCCGCGATGCCGCGATGACGCAGGGGGGACCGCAGCGGATGGATCGGGATGCGGGTGACAGGTCCGAGCTGGCGCCTGATCTTGCAGCAGCTGCCGCGGTCGGGCTCAGTCGAGGGCGCCGAGGGGCGGAAAAAGAGCGCGACGGGCTGGCGATGGGCTGGCTTTGGCTTGAGAAGAAGGACAAAGAGGAAGAGAGACGAGGAAAGCTGCTGGTGGTAATTAGAGGCTGGGAGGGCGACAACCACGGGCTTCAAGGATTCGCGCCGCGCTGTTTTGCGCGGGGGGCGGCAGGGGTGGGGTGGGTTATCGATAGCTATCGTAATCTTCGCAAGCGACCCGCGCAAGCAGGGATGTTGCTTTCTCTTGGTAGTTCGACCGTTGCAGCACGTACAGAGAGAGCCGAGCGATGCGCGCCAAGACCCCCCTGTTGATCTGGGAACAGAGCGAAGATCGGTGCGGAGTGCAGACGAAAGACGACTTTGGAGAGAAGGTGCCTCGAAAAAAAAACATGGAAGACGACAGAGATCAATCGGGCGGCCTGTTTTTGGGCAGGATCGGGCTCCGGCCAAGGTCACTGCCAACTATTTCCCCCGTCTGCGCCTGCACCTTCCTGCACGTGGAAGCAGCGATTCCGGCGCCGGCCGGGTCGTGGGGTCGGACTGGAAGCCTCGATTTTTGCTCTAGGTTTTTTTTTTCTCTGGTGGCTGGGCCCCCCTGCTGGCGCCTGCCCCAAATCCCCCCAAAATGGGGGTGGCAGGGGGTGGGACCAAGCTTTCCCGCAGCATCGTGCGCAAGCGCCCCAACGCTGATCCCGCCAGCTTGGCCCCTCCGGCATCTCGAAGCAGACGGCAGACAGCAGACAGCCACAGGACCAGCCGGCAAACAGGTTTCTTCTCTCTCTGGTGGAAGAATCTAATTGTTTCTTGGTCTTCCTCGTCGGGGCCGCAAATATATGCCCCGGGGTATGCTAGACTTCTTAGGCTATGATAGGAACTGATAAAGCAGAATGGGACGAACTGAGCCCTTCCTCCTGCTGTGCAACCAACGGGAAGCCAAATGCGACCAATCCGGGGCCTAGCTAGCCCTCATCTCCAACTCCTGGCCCCAGGTTTAAGGAAGCAATAAGACAACAAATACTCAACGTCTCGCCCGGCACGTCTCAGAGTAGCGTCTCGCCCAGCGCGCACCTCACGATCGAGCATCCCGCCCGGACCGTCTCCTTGGCACCACTCTCAGTCTGTGCGAGGCTGGGGTTGACCTCGACCAGATCCACGGCGATCAAGCTCCCCGTCTCGTGGACGCACTCGCAGATGTAGTCGCCCTCACGCAGCGTCAGCCCGCCGCGCACAGGCGTGCCGGTCGACGGCGCCCACAGCGGGTCGAGTGCATCGACGTCGAACGACAGGTGGATGGGCGTGTCATTGCCAATGTGCGCGAGTGCCATCTCCATCACGCGACCGATTCCATAGCTGGCGCTGGTTAGCGTGGCGCCACACGCGAGAAAACCGGAGAGCCATGACACATATGCTTACAGCTAAGGGGGGAGGGGTAAGAGGAGAGGGGAAGTAGAGGAGAGACGGTGCTTACCGGTCAATGTCAAACATGCTGAACGCCTTGATGCCGTGCTCCCGGAGGATGCGCTTCTCGCCCAGATCGACGTCCCGGAGGCCGATGTACACCAGCTTCTTGACGCTGATCTGGTTGTCCTCCGAGAGCCAGCCAAAGTATTCCTCCTTGTCCTCGCGCGCCAGGCCCGTGAGGAAAGCGACGGGCATGCCGTGGATGTTGCCGCTGCCGCTCGTCTCGGGCGTGTTGATATCGGCGTGGGCGTCCACCCAGATGACGGCGATGTCGCGACCGATGCGCTCCCGCGTCGCCTTGGCGGTGCCCCCGATGGTGCCGATGGCGATGCTGTGGTCGCCGCCTAGCGTCAGCACCAGCCGGCCCTCGCGGGAGTGTGAGTACGTCTGGTCGGCGATCAGGCGCGTCACGGCCGACACGGCGAGGGCGTTCTTCATGCCGCGGTAAGGCGGGTCTTGCTTCGGTGTCAGGTCATTGTAGAAGTGCACTTGGTCGTCGCCGTGGAGCTTGTACCCCAACTCGTCGCGGATCTGTGTCAACAGGCCCGACTCGATAAGGACCGAAGGTGCGGTGTCGACACCGGCTTTGCCCTGCGCGCGGGGGGGTCAGCCAATGCTGGGAGCTCATGCAGTTGCGCAATTGGGGGGGGTGGAGGGGGTAGAGGGGCGTAGGGATTGGTCAAGCCTCTTCGTCATACCTGGCCGCCCGAGAACCCTACTGCCACGACGCCGAGTTCGCCGGGGTGGGATAGAAACTTGGATTCCACGATTGAGTTGTTCATGTTGCCGAAGCTCTTGGTTCCGGTGCGAAGCGCGCCGTTCCGGTCCCTAGAAGTAAAGTCGGTAGCGCCGGCGGCGTCGTCTGCAACAAGCGAAGGGGCCATGATTAGATAGCTTTTCTTTTGGGAGGTGCGTTGTTTGTCGCCGTCCTGTGCTTCCCGGATGCCGGACTTACCAAGAAGAAGAAAAGAGGGCAGGCCGCAGAATAGGGCAGAAGATGAGGGCGGGATTACAGTCCACACAAGAACACCGGGGTGCGACTCAGGTCTCGGAGGGGGGGTTTCCAAGAGACAACAGGGATGGTATATACGAGATGGCGGAGCGGTGAGGCAGCAAAAGCCAAAGATAACTAACTCGGCAAAGTGTCTACAAGTGGTTGCCGGAAGCGTGGACGATGAAATTCCAAAGGTATGCTGGAACACCACCAAGAGATAAGCAAAGAAGGCGGTGGAGAGATAGCAGCTCGGGTTTCTCGTGGGCGGTTGGCCAGAGGATGTGGGAGAGAGAGACAATGACGCACAAAGGGTGGCAGAGCTTATCGAGGGGGAAAAAAAGCTTAAAAGGAGATCTCGGCAAGCAAAGATATACGAATCTGGAGCAACCCCCTTGTTGCCTCCCACGAGCTCGCTCCCTCCCTCGCCGTCGCCATCGCCAATCGGAAGACTGAGCCACTCCACGCAATGCCGAAAGGGCGATGCTGGCTTCTTCCTTGCAGCTTGCGCCGGCGCGGCATCAGCGTATCACTTGACAGCGATTGGGCCCAGATGACCGGGGCGATTGAGTAACGAGATGGGCGAGGCCTTCACATCCCGCGGTCCCGCGGTCCCGCGAAGACCCGTTTTTGGGTCGGCGGCCGTGGGAGCGCCGAGAGATGGCGGTGGCCGACTTGCCGATGCAGCTCGCCAACAATGGCAGTAGCACCAGCAGCAGCGCCAGCAGCGCGCGGCCTGTTAGCCAATGCCGTGGCCAGCCGGCCGTAGCCACTGCCTCGCGTGCCGCGGGCCCTGTGCCAGGCTTGGCCCGGTGCAAGTTTTTAGGTAAGGAAGCCCGAGGATGGCGTAAGGAGATTATGCTAGCCAGCTTGGACCTGCACTTAGGGGTTTGGTCTCCGATCCAAGTGGCATCACGGGACGGTCGACGCATATGTGCCTGCACTTACCTGCACTTAGGGGGATAGCTCCGTGGTAGGACCCCACGATTCGCCCCTCCTCCCCCCTGCAAAATTGGCTCCGCCACATGTGAAAAAGTTGACAAGTGCCGTGAAATCAAAGTGGTATCGGAAGCGTCCGGGACCTGACCCAGAAAGTGCCAAGCTCCATGCTACCGGAGAGCCTCATGCAGGCTAACGTCACTTCGCGCCACGGCAAAGCCTGCGAGAAGCACTGCCCTCAGCGCATCGAAAACCATGGCATCTCTTTGTTCCCATTATTTACAGAGCAGCCAGGTCTCGTCGCCCTCGTTAAGAATAACAGTCTGGTATTTGCTCCACCCTCCTAATGAACGCCAACGTCCTGCAGCCAATACCTCCGGACCGACAACAACGAGCGCCCCACGCTCAGTGTAGCTCTGCAAGCTTCTGAAAGCCTGTCAATACCTTCCATTCCATGCAGACACGGTAAGACAGTCGTGCGGGCTCGACCCGGCCCTTAATTACGCTGTCCGACCCCGCCCCGGAGACTGCAGATCCTCCACCCAACCCATACTTTCCCTTCTCTCGTCGGAGATGCGCGCGTACTCGAGCAGCAGCCGCAACACGTAGATCTGCATATCCTCCCGGCGCAGCACCCGCTCGGCCCACTCCTTCCCGCTACTCGCGATGTCCTCAGCCACCGCATCATGGCCCTGGACATCGTCGCCGTAGCCGAGGAAGTACTCCATGATGCCGTACCAGTCGCCGTACCGGTTGTCCATCGGCACGAAGTGCTTCCAAGCCACCAGCCGACTGTCATGCCACTCGCGCCAAAGGGTGGCTTTGACCGGCAGGCTGGAAGACCGCAAGAAGCTCAAGTACCGTCCACTGAAGCTGTTTCCGTCGATGTCAGGAAGGTATTTGTAATCGAATTGTTTCGCCATCTTGACTGTGTCCGAAACCGAGAAGTAAGGCCCTGTGTAGTTGCACTGGCCCTTCTCCATCTTCGGGAAGCACATTAGATCCACAAAGCTCACGTCCGACCAGCCGTCCACCCAGGCCCCGAGGCGCCCGTTTTCTTGCGCGGTTAGCCCGTAGGAACTGCTCGGCATGGCAAAATTCAGTGGCAGCTCTGTCCATTCCTCCGCGCGCCTCAGCTTGGTTCCGTTGTTCATTGACACGAACCGGTGGCGCTGGAATGCCTTCCAGTTGCTCTCCAGATTCTTGCCGCCGGTGGCCACGCCCCTCCACATAACTTGTTCCTTCTTCCAGCTCCACGGAACGCCCGTCTCCCCACCGGCCATGAACCGCTCCTCCTCGCTCCAGTACATAGGTGCCGGGAGAAGGATCTCGCTATTGGTGCTGAGCTTGGAACCCCCAAAGAGGGGAAACAAGACTTGTGTGGAAGACACTGTCAATGGCTCCACAAAGATGCCGTGGAGCCCCTGCAGATCTGGCTGGTGGCATATATCGGTACTTAGCGAGGAGTTGGATACAAACCCTCGGTGCATGTGCGGCCCGGCGAGTCCTTGCGAGAGCACCGGGGTGTGGTTAAAGCTTAAGAGCACATCGCTAGTTCGAGCGAGGCTCTGGGGAGCGCAGCCTCGACGCGCTATGCGCCAATATGGTCCTGGTCAGGCAAGTATCAGTTTAATAGAACATAGGACAGACAGACTGAAGGAAACTGCAATGGAATATCTCACTCTTCTTCTCCCAGTCCTTTTCTTCAATTTTCTGGGTCCGATCAGGGCCTTCACCTGGCTTGGAGAGATTTTGATACATGGTTACGGCCTCTTTTGGGCTCACCAGACGCCTTGTCGCTGCTGCCGTCGTCATGTATTCATCCATCTTCTCCCACGGCACCACGATCCTTGGCTCGTCCATAGCATTCAGGGGGATGTCCATATCGGGGAGCAAATGCTCAATCGAGCGGATCAGAGACAGCCAAATCTCGGTCCAGAACCAGTCGCTGCTAGCGGTAGCACGGTTATTTCGGACAGAGATTATCATCTCATGGTCCCATGCTCCTTTGCGGATCTGTCCAGCCGGAAGCGCCCAAAACGGCTCGAGATCATGATAGATTTGGTCCCAGAAGTCCTCCACTACGACCGCGTTTCTTTCGCTAGCGAATTCATACCATTCCTTAAAGCCGGGAGGCGGGTGTCGACCGCGCGCCTTTCGGTACACGGCGGCGGCATCTGACAAAGAGTGAGATTCGCGGCTGAGCATGTCGTCAAAGTCTTTCTGAGCCACGGCAACTAGATCATCAATCGGATGCCTTTTAGCGACTGGGAGGCCCCAAGTACCTCCTCCGGTGCCGGATGGGCCGAACTGGGACAGTAGGGTCTGTCTATCATCTTTCATACCTCCCGAGCTCGCCCATGTGGTGGCTGAACCCGGATTAAATCCGATCAGACCATCCTGCGTGCCGAGTCGGTTCAGATAATAGAGGCATATGAACACCATGCAGGAAGTGAGAATGTACCGGAAGGCACTAGACGGCCTTCGTGGCGGGAAAGTCGGAGACCGCATAATTCGGAATTGTTAATGAGACCTTCCAAACAATCGTGTAAGTAATGACCGTCGGTCTTGACTGGGTGGCCCCGTTTACAAGAGCCACCCTCTGACGAAGATCTGGAACCGGAAGCTGGGTTCGTCTAGGCGAGTTCTTGTAGATGTGCTCGATGTTGCTCCTGTGAAGTTTCTGCACGCCTGAGTTTTACTTGGCTAAGTTGAAGTCGTTATCAGGTCCAAGGCGGGCTCATGAGCCTGGATCACAGCCGGATGAAACAAAGCCGGGGGGGTTGAGGGAGTTGGTGTGGCCCGTGATCGATTGCTAGAAGGCAAACAACCTCTATTGGGTTCTTGGCAGCTTCGGGATGCCGTTTTCGCAGGCTTTGCGCCGGGATGTGGGTTGCTAGAGACACCAGTTCTTGCGTTCAAATTGTCTCTCGGAATCACAATTTAGGATGATTCCGCTCATTAGCGCGATGCCTTAGACTTGGCTTTTCAGGGTGGTTTCACCGCACACTAGAGCACTGACGCTTGTCGTCTGAGCTTCTGAGCGTTGGGCGACGCGGACAAGTGACCGGGCCAGAATAACGCACTCAGTGTCTAGCTCGTTTTCGAAAATCACAAATGGGATGCCGGCAGGCTCCTCCGGCGACAGAAGATGGCCGCACTCCTTGGCAACAGCCCTGTTGGCGGTAGGATAGAGTATTGAGGGTCTTGGGTGATTTAGGAGCCCCAAGGATGAAATTGATCGGAGAATCGGAGGAAAGGGCGATTAGAGATTTCTAAAGAGTTACGCAGGTGAAATGGTAGAGTGAATGGTGAGGTCGGCGACTGTTTCAGCTGCTAGGGCATCGGAGTAGGTAAAGATATCGTTGGGAGAAGGGGAGATGCAGGATTGGTCGTGCCACAACCGCCGATGAATGGATGAAGAGCAAATCGTCACACGAGGTTGACGGAGTCTAGGTACTTGAATAGCGGGGAGGGTGTGTTTTCAAACGGAAAGTACGACCTGCTGTGGACGATGAGTGAAAAGTGAGTGAAATGGGACCTTGACGACGACACCTCGTTGAAATCCTGGCTATGTATACTTGAATGCCAAGGAATGTACGATGAATAGACTCGTTATAAAGCTGGAATACACACGCAGCTCAAGTTACTCGAGGTAATCCGGCATTGGGGCAAGGTTCTCTGACCTGCCACTCAAATCCTCTGTTGGGGGGAAAGGGGGGGGGGCTTCTGCAGAATCCGACCTGCGCAGCCTACATATGAAGCCTGAGCTACCGCAGAGCACTTTGTGTTTAGCTACGATTTACCAGATCGAATCACTAAGCGGTGGCAAACACATCATGAAGATGTAACACAGGTGAGCGGAAAGCAAACATCAACGCTGAGGCGGCCACCTGCATCTCCCGGGTGTGACATGTTTGCTTGGTGTAGGATGCTTTCAACAGCCCATGTGGGCCGAGCAGGGCATTTTACTTCTGCCAGAGGAAATCGCACCCGGGGCTTGGGTCTGTAAGTTGGGTTTGCACTGAAATAACGCAGGTATCCAACCCACCCGTCCAACCGCGAGACCATGTGCTATAGGGGGCGCTCTTTGCCGTTTTTATAATCAAGTGTAGGGTAGCCTCCCTGACAGCGGGCGGAAACGGATATATGGAACCTGTGTCAGAAAGTGCTCAGGCAAGTGTGATATAGGAGTGAATTGGGTATCGATGAGATAGTCTGTGGTCTACCCTAGGCGCCATCTATATGCAATGCTAGAGTCCATGATGCATGTGCCAAAACTGACACACGAATCTTTTGTACAAGAGAAGAATTAAGAGCCCGAAACGCCGGATGCCGTCACGGAACCGTCAGGACAAGTCGTATGACCCAGACAGCCTGTTGCTGTTGTGATCGGGCCCATCGTCTAGGAATTCCGAGCCGTCGCTGACATGCATCATGAGATCTTGGTAGCTCGGCGCAAACGGCCAGTTTTTCCACGATTGCATGATGTCGGTGAATTGATGCTCGTTCATTGCCCTGGAACTGAGCTCTCCTTTGCCCAGAAAGGGCAGGCCATAGCGGTTGGGATCGCGCAGGCTGCGGCAGTGGCTCAGCACCCCTTCTGCAGCTCCGGGGCTGAAGGCGTCCATAATTTTCTCCAGGGGCGGCGCATCGGAAAGCAGCCTAGGCAGCAGTAGATCAAACGTGTCGCCTAGTTGGGCCTCGCGAAGGAGCGGATGCGGCGCTTTAGGCTGGATGTCGAGCAAACAAGCCGTGCCATTGGGATAGAAATCTGTTGGATGGGCGACTAGAGGCTCGGCCTCACGCCTGTCCCACTGCAAGATGGGGGGATCCTGGTGGAAGGCATGCAGATTGTCGCGGGCTGTCCAGAATTTGGAGAAGTTGAGCTGGGTCATCCCATCCAGCTTGGCTTCATGTCGCTCTAGGGCTGCTCTGGTCCGTTTGTCGAGTTCCTCCCGGCTGCCAGTCTCTGACTTAGCCCACGCCTCTCGCACCTCGTCCTCGATCATGCGATGCTCCTCTGTCAGCTCAACCGTCTTTCTGCCTAGCACCGTCTCCTGGTTTCCCCTCCAGCGCAACCGCCGCAGCCGCTGAAACTGTGGGTCGTCCTCCCCAAAGGCGCCAGCCTGGAACTTCTCCTGCAAGTCTGCAAGCTCGTTGTGGAAGGGCAGGGTTGTAGCGCCAGCCTCAATGGTCCCGCCGAACTGTCGCAATTCCTGGAACAGCTTGGTCTCCCGGCCCGGGGGGACCGTCCTGCCTGCCAAGCGCATCTTTTCTGCCACAGCCTGGGCGCCCTCTAGGTCGATGCTGCGCCAGCGCCGGAACCGCCCTTCGTCGGTAACATCGCCGCCGGCGATCTCGGTGATCCAGTCTGTCGTGAGCTCCGCCTCGATCGCGAGTCGCTTGCGCTTCTGGACTGAGCGCGGCAGGAGCGGGATCTTGTCCTCGTCCGCCACCCAGAACAGCATGCGCACGAGCCCGTACTTCTGGAAGAGCGAGGAGGAACGCAAGGAGCGGATGAACTGGAATAGAAGGAGGCTGCTGAGGCTGGGGAATTCGCCCCACTTCCTCTTCGGATAGAAAGCAATGTTTCCTACCACGAGAAGGGTGTCGTTGCGAGAAGGAGCCTCAGCGCTCAGCGGGTCGTGCGGGACCTGATGTGGCAGGTATTCGGGACTCAAGATGCTGTTGAGGTCTTTCCAGACGATGCCGGACCGCGGGACGAGACGGGTGTTCGGCTGCGCGAGGATCGGGTCTAGGAAGGGCTTGTAGAGCTGATTTGGCTCGAGCAAGATGTGGGACCGAGGCCGAAGGACATCGTGGAGCTTCTTGCTCCAGAGGCCGACGCCGGGGTAGAGATCAAGGAGGTCGCAGCCCACGTGTCGCTCGAGGGATGGCTTCATGTATTCGAGGACCTCATCTGCGCGACGTTCTTAGCACCATCTCGGACGGACCGCCGGGGTGGGGGGTTCCTACCGCACAGGTTTTCGCTGACAATGTTGAGCCTGGCATCGTCTCCATCAGGAACCGTCAAGCGTTTGGTCTTTGCGCGCGGCTTCCAGAGGCCTGCCGCTGCGAGCTTCTTTGCGATTGGGGTCGTGGCCTTGCCGAGCTCGCGGTCGATGGTGGTACCGGCGGACCGCCGTTGTTCCCGGCGCAACGCCTGGTATCGACACAGTGATACGGGACGGGCGCGCACAACTGAAAGCATCTCCTCGAGGGCAGATCAAAACTGGCAGAGAAGCGGATGCCTTTCCTTGTCGTCTTGAGCGTCTCTTGGACGAAAGCTCTGTATGGAGGTGGGTAAAAAGTTCTGCCTCGCTTCACCGCCTAAACGCGACCGCGACGCTGCGGCGGCAGGCAATTAGACGCAGATTAGGCGCAGGGCCACTGTTTGGCCTTATGGATGATCGCCAGCGATGTTCCGCATTACACGTGCCGAACCATAGTTTTCCATTTCACGTCTCCCGACCGAGCCTCTAGCGGCACCCACATGTCGTATTAGGGTTGTAGCAAGCGACTAGCACGGCGTCGGACAGCTGACGAAGGTAGGCGCCATCAGGAGTTCGTCCCGGTGGGCGGCCCTGGAACCCAATGACTGGCAGCATCACGCGGCTTTCGAAAGCACATGTAGCATCTCGACATGGCTTAGTACGCGGACTGAGCTTTTGGACGAAAAAAATAGCGCAGCAGCTTTGATAGCGCCGTAAACGGCGGAATAGGGGGCACTAGAGGGCAATCGATACCTGTAAAACTGGAAACCTCCTGAATCATGAGGTGGTTTCCCTGGGTCTGTCTCGGTTGGTGCTTCCTCGCTTCCCGTGGGGCGTGGCTTGAACTTTGAACTTCGCCCTTGGCTGCGAGAGATGCACCTGTTCCTCCCTGCTTTCCCTGCTTTTACATCTTGGCTACGTACACTACTTTTCCTCTCAGCATCCTGCTCACGCACCGCCACACCTCTGCAGTGCATCTTGATGCCAGTGCCCAGCCAAGCCTACCTGTCTTCCACTATCTCCCGCGACTTGATCCCTGCATTCGGTCCGCTGGGGTCCCCTTTTTCGTACCTGCCTAGCGGGGCCGCTTGCGGTAACTTGTAGGAGGCACCCACCCGCAGCGCGCCCGATTGGCTGACTGGTGCTGTCATAGCAACGCGCCGGATGCGCTTGAGGGGTGCACGGTTCGCAAACACGAGCCTGCAGGTTGGGATCCTTGGGCAGTCAGGCCTACTTCGTTGGGTTAGGCCTACGACTGCGAAGGGCCGAGCGCATCTGGAAGCTTTCCATCCCAAAACCACCCGGCCATCGTCTGGAGTGATTATCTGGTGCCCACCACGCCTCTTTTCGCGATCGGCCACTACTGCTGGGCGACTGCAACGCATCGCGTTAATCAACCAAACTTTTTTTTATTGCCCTGCTAGCGTCCGCGAACTGACGAGCCGAATGTACTTCTCCAACCCCGCGACGGCTGCCGCGACCTCCCAAATTTTGTACCATGGAAGAGGATGAGAAACACCAAAGTCCCGAGTCGCGGCCGACGACGGCGCACAAAGCCGAGCCGGAAGCCGCCGCGATCCTCGATGACGCCGCCGCATCCTCTTCTGCTGTAGAAGAGGATCTGCACCACGCACAACAACCCGCTGCCGAGCCGACCCTATCGGCTGCGACAGCACTGAAGCCCGAAAACATACCCTACCTCCCGCCTTCACTCGCACCTGCGGTCGAAAGCAGCTTCCTCGACAGCCCCAGCTTGGAAAACAGACACTCAGACTCACAGGCCGAGCTGGCTGTTCGGGAACACTTGCAGGATATCGAGTCCAGCTTCGACCTCCCCCCCTCGCCGATACCTGCCCCGAACAATGGAGTCGACGACACATTCCTCTTCGACTCACCCTCGAAGAAGCCCACCAAGCTGGCGCTCCCGCAGCTTCCTACCATAGCACAAGAACCAGAGGACGGCCCCCCGGAGCTGCCTCCGCCAAGCCCTTCGCGCACCCCCGGCCCTTGGGAGGCAGCCGACCAGAGCCTGCCGGAAGTCAAGCCCGAGCCAGAACGGACCGATAGCAGTGCCGTGATGTCCTCGCTTGAGGGATTCTCATCCTCTCCGACTGCCGCAGCGGCGGCGCGGACGATCTCACGAGCCTTGTCCCGCGCCAGCGTCGTTCGGGACGAACCAGAGGAGAAGGAAGCCTCGTTTCAGTATGAGCCTGACTCCGGCGACGATGTGAAGGGTGCTGTCTCGAGCGGTTCCATCTCGCAGGGTGAGTCTGGATCTGAAGAGCCGCATCTGCTCAGGCACATGCGATCCGACCAAAGCCTCCACAGAACCTCGTTAGATGCGGGCAGCACCCCAGGACACTCGCTCAAAGTCAGCAAGCGGCCTAAGTACCTACGCAGCAGACATGCAAGCCAGCGCTCCTCCGTCTCGTCGTTCGCCACGGACCCAGATAGTGACGTGACCGTAGGATTGGGCACCGATTATGCTCTGCAGTCTGGCGGCGCCGTGCCGGCCTTGGGCATGTCCCGGAGCTTGAGCAACATGCTGTCTCGGTCGATCAGCATGGGGAGCATGGCCAGTGGCATTGATGACTACCATGACTCCTCCGGGCCGACCTTTGGCCAGCTGGAAACCCTAACCGAGGCGTCCCCGCAACGGGTTGACAACCGCGAAGACCTACTCCAAACACCTAAGCCAAAGCGGCATTCAGCTTCGTTGGCCGCGCCTACCGATACCGTCATAGCAAGACATGTCAGAAACGTGCATGTTCCTGAGTCGCTGGCCAGGGAATACAAGACGAAAGGGGGGCTTGTTACGCCGCGAAAGCCGTCTGCGTTTAGCGCTGCAGACGCTACCATCACGTCAACGACTACTAGCCGTCATGGAGGTAGGAACCTGACGCTAAAGGAACAGAGCAGCACGATCGAGCGGCTCAGCAAGGAGAATTTTGACCTCAAGCTTAAGGTGATGTTCCTTAGCGATCGACTGGACAAGCTCTCCGAAGAGGGTATTAAGGAAATGATCTCGGAGAACGTCGAGCTCAAGACTGGCATCGCGGTCTTGCAGCGCGACAATAAAGTGCTACGCAAGCGTGTCAAGGAGCTGGAAAAGCAGCTCAAGGACGAAGACGAACGGCCTAGTACTGCCCGGAGTCCCCAGTCTGAGGAAGACCAGAGCGCCGCCTATGACCAAGAAGCGCAGGAGAGGGAGGAGGAGCTGATATATCTTCGAGAGCAGATGGAGGAGTATATCACCGAGATCGAGAGGCTGAGGACTGAAAACTTGAATAAGGAGGCCGACAAGCGCCGGATGGCTGAGGTGTTGAGGTCGATGGGCGAGAAGGGAGCGGAGCGAATGAGTGAGAGCATCGGCCGCCAGGAAGAAGCCGATGTTTGGAAAGACCTTCTCGAGCAGGAGACTGCCCGGCGCGAACAAGCGGACGATGACAACCGTCGGCTCCGCGACGAGATCTTCCGTCTCAAGCAAGAGCTATCGTCCCACCAGGTCGGCGGTGGTCTTCACCATACCACTAACATCTACAATATCACTAAGAAGCGCGACCGGCCCATGTCGCCATCCCGGCCGGCGACGGCCTTCTCAGGGGAGATGGACCCCAATGGGACCGTTAGCGGCTCTTCTACCACTCTTGTAGAGGACTTGCGCAGGGAGAGCGAGCAGCTCCGCCACGAGAATGCCGAGCTTCGGCGCGAGGTTGGTGCGCAAACATCAATGCTGACCTCACGGAATCGCGAGAAGGAGCGGCTCTACCAGGAGATCGAAGACCTAAAGATGGCGCAGCGTCGCGGCGGCCCTGCGCCCTCCACCATCGATACTCTGCTGGAGCGGTCTGCTTCCCGCGCTGGTGCCCATGACCGACCGCACTCTCGCGCCAGCGGTGGGACACGGGTGACAGGCTCGGTGATGGACGATGTCGAGCGCGACGAACTCGAGTCGAAGATGGCAGAGCTTCGGGACAAGAACAATGAACTGAAGCTGCAGAACCAGGACCTCCAGCGAGAGCTCGGTGCCTCGATGGAAGACTTTGAAGCTGCGGCCGAGGCGAAGAAGCAAGCCGAAGAGCTGGCCGCTGCGCTCCAAGAAGACATCGAGACCGCCATGAATGACCTCATGGCCCTCCAGGCGGAGCGAGATGAGGCTTTGCAGGAGCACGCAAACCTGGAGAACGAATTCGAGTCATTGCGCAAGGAGGCGCAGGACGAGATCGATG
Organism: Thozetella sp. PMI_491; assembly: GCA_021432635.1. Classification (NCBI taxonomy): domain Eukaryota; kingdom Fungi; phylum Ascomycota; class Sordariomycetes; order Chaetosphaeriales; family Chaetosphaeriaceae; genus Thozetella; species Thozetella sp. PMI_491. The sequence goes on from MU270095.1 coordinate 72,599, forward strand.
CGCTGGAGGGCGAGGCGGATCAGCGCACCAACGAGATCGAGCGCCTGCAGCTCGACCTCAACGACCGGACCGAAAATTTTGACGCCTTGCAGGAAGAGATGCGTAAAATGAGCGACGCGCTGGTCAGGCTGGAGGACGAGCAGGACAACAAGCTCCGAAGGATACAGCAGCTCGAGCAAGAGCTTGCAGACGCGAACAAGGAGCTCGAAGAGCTGGAAATTAAATTGCTCGAGTCCAACGATAAGGCCCAGCGTCTGTCGGTGCAGCAAGAGTCGAGCCAAGGGGAGATCGCGTTCCTACGCGAGGAGCAAGAAGGCGACAAGATTCGCATTGGAGACCTCGAGGCGGCCCTCGCTAATGTCGAGCAGGGCTTGCGCGAAGAGAAAGACCGCGCCCGCGAGCTGGAGCAGCGTCTTGCCACGGAGCGGAGACAGCGCGAGATTGTGGCCAACAAGGAGAAGGAGGAGGTACAGCAGTTCGTCAACGAGCTCAACCGGGAAGCCTCGGCTGCCAAGGACGAGTCCAGGAGGCTGCGCAAGAACCTCACCAGCAGGGAGGTGGAAGCAACGGAGTGGAAGGAGCGACTTCTCGAGCTGGAGAACAACCTGCGCGAGGCTTTGGGTGACTTGAACGGGACTCGGTCAAGTCTTCTCAAGGTAAACACCCTCTTGCGCTTATCTAGGGATTTTTGCCTACTGACATCGCCCCTTTTAGTCCATCGCCAAGCTCCAGCGCGATCTCGAGAATACCGTCCGCGACTTGGACAGCACCAAAGCCTCCCTCATGGAGAAGGACCGCATCATCAAGCAGCGCGATGCACTCCTCGAGTCGCATGGTCTCGAATCTCGCAAGTTGGCTGAGATGCTCGACAAGGAGCGGCAGGCCCACCGCAACACTAAAAATCAGTTCGACGCGTTCCAGAAGACGCACCAACACGTCACCCGGACCGTCAACTCCCAGGATGCTCGCATCCTCGATCTCGAGACGACCAAGGTTCAAGACAAGAAGCGCATCGCGCAGCTGGAGGCTAACTTCAAGGAACAGCTCACGGAGCGCAACAACCTCCTGCTTGTTCTGTGGGCCCGCCTCTCGACTCTGTGCGGCAGTGACTGGGCCCACGACAACAGCCTTATCAACGGACGCGCTCTGCCCAGCCTGGAAACCGTCACCACCATGCTGCCGGGCTTCAGCAAGAACCTGATGGCTGCGGTCAAGACCATCGAAGGCATGATCGGTGGATTCCAGGCCCGGGTCAAGAGCGTGGAGAAGGATCTGTGGCGAGACTACCAGACGCTCGAGAGCCATCTGGAGCTGCGGACTAAGAAGCTAGAACGCCTCGAGACTCTCGTCCGCAACGGGGTCGCTACGGGCACGCTCGGAGGGGATGCCCACAGCCGGATGGTGAGACTTGAAGAGGCATACCGCCAGCTCAAAGTCGAGAACCACACGCTCCGGACGGCCGCCGAGGTCCGCGCACGAGCGGCCTACTCTACGGGCGAGGGGCCCCCGCTGGATGGTTCCGGCAGCCCAAGCCCGTCTATCCCTACTGGGCCCCGCGACCGGCCGAAGAGCAGCCGGATCCCGAGGTCCGGCAGCCGTGGGGTCAGCATGACACGCACTAGCACCATGACCCGGTCAAGCAGCGGGCGCGTCGAGCTCGTGCCCGAGGACGCGACGCTGCTCGAACCTGAGGAGGGACAGTTGCAGCAGAACCCTAGCATGGACAACAAGTGGATGCTGCGCCTGCGCGATCTCGAGTACAAGCTCAAGGCGGAGCGCGAGGCGCGCCTGCTGGACCGCGCCGAGGCGGTGAAGCGAATCAACGCAAGCGAAAGCGAGAGCATGATGTTACGGGAGAACCTGGAGCGCGAGAAGAGGAGACAGCAGGGGCGCTAAGAGAGCGGATGATGGATTCAACGGCCGGCCACGAAAGCATACGTATATCTAGGCACGGCGGGCAGGCGGCGCGGCCCGCGTGTATGTACTACATATTGGTTTGAGGATTGCACAACGAGCGAACGGCGGGCCTTTCTTTTTCATCAGGGGAGACGGGAATTCGGTATCGTGGGCGCTGGCTTTCATTGCTATCTATTTCAGCACCTTTTTAGGTGTACATTTGCTTCGTTGCTGTATTATACTTTGATCAGGTGCGGGCCTGGCCTCTTTCTAGCGCATGTTGCGCTACGAGATTGTATAATATAAAGGCACGGTCGTGGCAGGTCGTGGCAGGTTGTGGCAAGACCAATCCTCAATCGTCCAGTGCGTCTGTTGCATCCTCCCCGAGCCTCAGAGCTTCAGCAGCCGGGGCACGACGAGCTTTCTTCGACCAATGGCCGCTGCGTACAAAAAGATTCGACGAGTCATACTGGGAGCCGCGCGTTTTCGACCCGTCAGCTTGGGTTCACCGAATGCAAGGCGCGGCGTGGTGCTGCAGTTGCGTCGAGGCCGGCGCCCAACCCCAACTTAGATCCACCACCCGAGTCAGGTCCCGACACATGTCCCACGAGGAGGGCCTCTGTTCTTTCCTTCTTCTTCAAGCCCATAAGATAAGGCAACCTCTGCAAAGCCTAAGCGGCTTGAATTCCCGCTGCCGTTTGCATAGGATCGCGCCATGTCTCAGTCCTAGGAGGCCGGAGGGTTAGGGTCTGGACATAAGTAAGGCTTGAGAGGTAAGCCACGGCGTGCGCCAAAATGGGCAGCGGCGGCCAGAACCCCGTCGTCTGCCGTGCCCCACTCAATAAGCTAAAATTTAACATGGGGCAGGTCTACACGCTTGACGCCCATCTCGCGCTCCCTCAGCTCGCAAGGCAACTGAGACACTCACTTCCATCGCCATCTGGCGCCACCTCGTCGACACCCCCGCCAGACGGGGACCCGAGAAAAGCAAGTTTCATCCTAGATCAAAATAACGCTCGACGCCAGAGACATCTTTACGCACTAGCGCCTTTACCGCCCGATACTTCATCCGGGCAGGAGCCCAAGCTCGCCCCAGCAGCGGGCCTAGCTCTCTCGTCGCCTCTGTGCCTGCGCCATCATCCCTGTCTTGGCTCGACCATCTTTGTTTTATTTTCCTTCGTGTACGGAGATCGCGGCCCTGCAGCAAACTCAACCGACTCGGGTTGACGCTGTGATTGCCGCCAGCAACATGTCCCTCCACTCCGACTCAGACGAGGAAAGCTACGATGAAGGTCCCAGCGAGTTCCTTGATATCGAGGCGTCCGAAACCGTCTCGGAAGAGGGGAGTGAGGGCAGCGACTTCATCCCGGAGTACTCGTTCCCTCAGTTTAGCAGCCTGCCGGCCGAGCTTCGTCGACAGATCTGGGAGCAATTCTGCCCGGCCTTGACGTCCAAGAACGTTTGGGAGGTGCGGCTCGTGCGGAAGGAGAGCCGCAACGGCCCCTGGGTCGTCAGGGAGAGCGCCACGCTGGCCCAGCAGACGGAACCGCTGAGGGCCATGCTAGCCACCCACCGCCAGAGTCGCGAGCTGGCCCTCCGTGTCTTCCCGCACTCCCTCTCCGTGATGGAGGGGACCGGCGTGGTGCGATTTCACAGCGACCGGGACGTCGTTCTCGTCTCTGGCGAGGCCTCCTCCACGGTGCAGATCGATAAGAGGATGGAAATCGAGGGCTTCTGCGACGAGATCAAGCATCTTGCCGTGGACCAGCCCCTCTGGGGCCTCTTCGATATTGACGAATGGTACCACCCCATCTCGCTGCGGGTTCACTTCCCTAACCTCCAGGCCGTCTACATCTGTGTGGACTCTGACGAGCATGAATCCGAGATTCTGCAGTGGTGCACGTCGGACTCGGCCAACCAGTTCTATCTGCGTATGACGCAGATAGTAGAAGGCCTTAGCGAGGATGCCGAGTTCATCTACGCCTGGCCGGACCTCGCACGGCACGCCGAATTTGCGGAAGCCGAGATCCCGGTAGACAAGTTCGCGATCGATAAGCTCCCGATTTTCAGAGCCAACCTGAAAGAGTGCGATCTGGACCTCTGGCCCATGGTCCGCTTCGGATTCGGCCAGGAAATCGAGCACTTCGACAAGCTGGCGAGGGGCGAAATCATGGACGGATCCGACGGCGGGGATGACGGCGAAGAGCCCGATGAATACGAGAGCGAGGGCATCAACGACGGCGAGATCGAGGAAGAGCAATGGACTGACTCGGAAGACGACCTGAACGTCTTGGACGATGAAACGGACGAAGACGGTCTCTCGCCACTGCAGGCGGCCCGTCAAGCTGGGGATTACGAAGACCCGGACGAGGCACGCTTCTCCAGCCCTGCCCCGGTGAGTGACTTAGCTCACGAGTCAGATGACTCCGCCTCTGATGACGAGCTTGCCACGGCTCCTAGACGCTCTAACAAGCGCCGCATCGTCGCCTCGTCAGATGCAGAGGAAGACTCGGATGTGGAACCTAGTCGGAAGCGCGCGCGTATCGAACGACGTGGGCCTGTGGGGCTGTCCGACTCGGACGATGACGATGCCGCCAGTGCGACAGGCGGTCGTGGGGTGGCCGTTGTTGACAATGTTTCCGACTCGGACGAGGATGAGGAAGAAGAGGGCGAAGAAGTGGATGATGATGAAGAGGATGAGGAAGATGAGGAAGGGGGCGAAGAGGAAGAGGTTGGGCGTCCCAGGAGACCTCTGTCGCTCGTGGAGAGGCTTCGGTTGGGCCGGGAGGAAAATCCAGTGGACGACGAGTCTAATCCAGAGGATGAGGACGACGACTCAGATGTCGAGCAAAGACGCCAAGAGCGCCAGCATCGTCGTACCGGGGGCGGCTATGGCTACCGGGACGAGGGAGATGCCGATGGATACCCTTATGATGACGAGGATGAAGACGAGGACGAGGACGAGGACGAGGACGAAGAGGGTGGGACGGGACTGCTGGATGACCGGGCCGAGGAATCTAACGGTGAAGGCGAGGGAGAGAGTGAGGACGGTGAAGATGGATGGTGATATGAGTGTATTGACGTAGCTTTTCCTTCGTAACCGCCCCCCTTTTCCGGCTTGAACATACCCTGATAGATGGAAAGCTCACGCAGCTCTGCTTAGAATGGCGCCTACCTTAGTTGGAAATAATCCGGGCCACCTAGCCTATTCTCTACTCAGCACCACACATTGCTGACGCAGCCCGTCGGGGTCGGTAGCTGTAGATATCCATATATGATCGACTAATTGTGTCCCTTTTAAGCTTACCTAAACAAACGGGTCGGAAGCCTCTGCTGTATTCGAGAGGCTGGTGGATGGGGAAATTCGTGGGTTCTAATTTAGCGGCGGCGCTTCTAACCTCTGGTACCGCGCCATGCTCCGTCTCATATGCTCTCCTTTGCATATAACTCTAAAGGACAAAAAGACGATTCCGCCCGCATTCATTGCCTGCCTCAGGTATGACTTGTACGTCGCTAATCCCGTCGGATCCAAGGCATAAACTCTCGAGGCCCTCACTTGCGGTCTAGGTATATGTGATGGTCACTGCCGAGGTATTAGCTGACTTGAGCCTGCGGGCCCTATCCGACCCGAGAGGAGCCCGTGACTTACAAGACGAAAGACTCGACAAAGTCTCTTCCATGGGCTGCCTCGTTGACCCAGACCGAGACGCTCCGATGCGCCACGGGAAACACGCCGAAGCCCTCGGCGTCGATGGTGACGGTCCCGGGACACCACCGCAGCACATCGGTCCAGCGCTCGCCCGCGTGGCGCCGGCCGACGCACATGGACTTGGTGCGGTACTCCCAGGCGTTGGTCATGACGACGGCGAGGCCGTCGCCGCCCGAGCGCGACGGGTGGCCCAGGCGCGTGAAGCCGACGCAGCGCGGGTCGTCGAAGTAGTCGACCTGCGTTCCGTACGCCCACAGCTTGCGCGCCTGCATCATGCGCGGCAGCACCGCCCCGCCGCTGATGGGCGGGATGAAGTTGCTGAAGTCGGGCTTGGGGTGCTGCCCGAAGGAGCCGTACAGGTCCGAGTAGAAGACGCAGGGCAGGCCGGCGTTGGCGCGCAGGAGGATGAGCGAGTAGGCGAGCGGGATGAACCAGGGCGCGATAGGGGTCTGCGCTGCGTCAGACGATTGCTACCAGGGGTACAGGAGGTGTGGGGGTTTGCCGGGAGGGGGATTCACCTCTAGTGACTGTCCATCTTGCTGCAGAAACACCAAGAGTCAGCTGGCCGAATTCAGATCGAGTCCGCTGCGTGAGCACTTACGGTATCGTGGTTGACTACAAATGTCTGGCGAGCATTTCAGCATACAAAGTCGCCAGAATAGCAACATGATCAGGAGAGAGAAAAAAAAAAAAAAAAAAAAAGGGGGGGGGGGGGGGGGGGGGGGGGGGGGGGCTTGCTCACAACAGAATTCAGGGGCTTGTAGAGAGTGAGAGTCTCGTCAAAGACGGTGCGGAGATCAGCATCGTCGGGGAACGACAGGCGCGAGAAGTTTTGGACCAGCCGGACGTCGAACAGCGAGATCCGGTGGTGCATGAACTCGACGTACTTGGCGAGGATACGCGAGTCGGCCTCCCAGTACTCGCCCACCAGGAACCAGTCGGGCCCCACGGTCTGGTCGATGTGGCGCACAAAGTCGCGGAGGAACGCGGCCGAGTAGTGCTTGATGGCGTCGAGGCGGAGGCCGCCGAGCTTGAGCTGCGAGGCCAGCCACTCGACCCAGTGGAACAGGTCGCGGCGGACCTCGGGGTGCTTATGGTCAATGTCCGCAAACATCCTGGGGCGCGGTTAGCCGGGGCCGGTTCTCTCTCTCTCTCGGTGGGAGGCAGGGCCGTGGCGCTTCGTTTACAGGTAGTCGTAGTTCCCGAGCTCGGGGGCCGTGTCCTCGGCCCACTCCTTGCCCTCGAACTTGTACAGCGCCTTGACCTTGTGCTTGTGGTCGTAGTCGATGCCGGTGAAGTGGTCCTTGTTCCACCGCAGCCCGCTGTACGTGTTCCCGCGGCCGGGGAAGTTGAAGCCCGTCCAGACTTCGATCTCCTCCGGCCCGCCGATTATCTGGGTGCGATCTGGCCCCGGGTCAATAGGAAAGTCCCCCGTCCACTCCCTATCGCCGCCCGTCTCCCGGCCTCGTCCGGGTAAGGAATCGCGCACCTTTCTGGTCCACTCTGCGCCCGACAGCGGGCTCCACAAAGTCGGCCGAGGCCTTGTGGTTGAGCACGGCGTCGAACAAGATGCGGACGCCGTGCGCATTAGCCGTCTTGACCATGTGCTGGAGCTCCTGCTTGGTTCCCCACTTGGTGGCCGTACACCCCTTCTGGTTGAACTCGCCCAGGTCGTACAGGTCGTAGATGTCGTAGCCGTTGCCCTTTGGCCACGCTGCTTTGGCGGCCGGCGGGATCCACATGCTGTCGACGCCGAGGGCGGCCAGGTTGGGGATGGCCTTGGCCAGCCGGTTCCAGTGGTGATTGTCTGCCGGGGAGTACCACTCGAACCCCTGCGCCATGGTGCGGTTCTCCGGGCACGGCGCGTCATCAGGGACCATCAGGGGGTTTGGCATCGTCGGCACGGGCGACTGAGGCCGGCTCGGAGGTGTGGCCTCGGCCGGCGCTCCCAGCCGCGCGGCCGGCGGAGGAGGAGCGGGCTGTCGGAACGGGCTCATCCTTGGCTAGAAATCCCACACACCCCGGAGGGGGAAAAAAAGATATTTTTTGAATTTAAAAAGATTCCTCGAGACGCACACTTGTGCCGTCGCAAAGCTTGCCTCCTGTTGTGGGCGCAGAGGCGGTCAGTCGCCGAATCTCGGCTGCCTTGGCTCAACAATTCGAGCCGGGGTCCGGGACGGCTTTTGAACCTCTCTTCAAGGCCGCCTTGTGACTGTGCAATACGACAAATACGGCCCAACCAAGAAGTCGGCGACAGAGGTCATCCAAGACAGGCGGGCATGACGTAGCTTTCTGACTGAGCAAGTCGGCATCGTGACCAGGGCGGCTGAGGGCTGACCACAGCCGCGAGGGTTCGGCAAGGCCTGGGTAGTCTCAGGGGGGCGTCTAGGACTTCTACTAGCTCGCCTAGCTTACGGAATACCGCTCGCCTGGCTCCGGGGGCCAGGCCAAAAGTGGGGCATATCCCATCTTGCCCATCCAAGCCATCTGCTGGCGTTCCAGCCCTGGGAGCTCCAGTTTAATGCGCTTTCATGCTGACGCCGGCCTGCTGAGCATTGCCATCGTATGCGTATCTTGGCAATCCCAAATGGCCTATTATTCTGAGCCAACTGGCCGTGGCGATCTGAGAAGATCTCCGTGGAGCTGCGAGCCCCAAGACCGCTGCTAAAAAAAAAAAAAAAAAAAAAAAAAAAAAAAAGGCTCTTGTGTATACCGATGTGCATTCCTGATCTACATGCACCGCCCGGCGGCTCGCTCTTCGGTTCGGATATGGCTCAACCCACCCCACGCCCCCGACCCGCCCCCGATGCCAAAAGTGCCCACACCACGGCGGAGGGCGGCTCGGGCGGGCGCGCGGCGGGGGGGGGGACAACATAAGCCCTCGCGGCGCCATCACAGGGGAGGCCTCGCCATGGCCTAGCCCTCAGTTCGCCGGGATCGTGTCATACCGGGTAGTTGGCCCCGCATCACCGAGCCATCCCGCGCGGCGTATGCAGAAGAACTCGTGCATCGGCTTGAGGCTCTCCTTACCGCCCTCGATCAAGCCCGTCGGGATGACGGCGTAGTCGGTCCAGCCACGGTGCTCGTTCCTCACGTTCGATCCGCACTTGCCGCAAAACGACCTGTCGTTGATGATGCCCGAGTTCGAGCTGCCGTCCTCGTACACGCGAAGCAGCGAGGGGTCTGAAGCCGTGAGGGTCACGTTCTGGTCGACGAGAGTCGCCCGCGTCAGCTGGCATGGCGAGTCTCCACGGGCCCGCCGGGAAGAAGGGGGGGGAGGGGGGAAGAGGCCAGGAGTGCAGAACCTACCGCCTTGGGAAACATTGCAAAAGAGCCAAAGTCGGATCCCGTCACCTTCTTGCACGTCGTGCAGTGGCAGAGATGGACCGAGAAGGGCTTGCCGGTGGCGCTGACCTGGATGGCGCCACAGAGGCACGAGCCTTGGTATCGGTCCTCGGTCGACATGGTGATGGGGGTGATGATGCCCGACGTAGGTAGACTAAGACGCGGTTGGGGGTTGGTTCTTGAGGCCTAGTTCGCGAGGCCAGAGGGTCGATGAATAAGGGCGGGATGACCTAATATAAGCTGGACTGGATGGGTTGCATGCTGTGTGTCGACCGGTATAAAACGCGTAAGCTATAGCGACCATGCATCCTCGGGTGTCCGGCGGCGAAGGGCAGGTTAGACGAAGGCCAGAGTCCGACAAAAGTGCCGAGCCAAGTTGTAGGCAGTGCCCAATCTTCCTCAGGTTTAGTCCCGTTTCTCGGATGATCGAACGGGTCGGGGTGGAGTAGGTATAGTGGTTTGCTTTGCACGACGCATCCTTTTCTCGCCTGAAGACCTCACCGGTTTCCCCGACCTAAATGGTTGAATAGTCGGCCCCGGCCCCGGCTTATGCCAAGCTTGTGTTTGGCTAAACCCAAATAAATGTTGCTGACATCTACTGCAGAACCGTTGGTACGGCCCTGCAGGGCGATGCAGGGCAGCACGCCGGTTACCAAAAAAAAAAAGCCAATTATTGATCTCTGCATTTTGCGGTGTAAACGTAATCATATTAAAACACTGAATGAACCATGGGTATCAAGCCTTATCGCCTATAATTCCACAATGCTGAGCACAGTCTCGCCTCCAACATGCAGCTCTTTACCAGCTACTCCTACGGGGCAACCACCCCGCCTAACCCCGCTCAAGCATCATGGTTCCCTCAATCCTCGCTAAGCCGCCTCCGCGTTCCGCTTCAAAGCTGCCACAGCAATGCTTGCAACAAGCACCACGGCGATCCGACTGGAGAAGTCCGTGATCATGGGGAATGCGAGCAATGAGAGTAACGAAAGGATCAGACCCAGCGCCCCGATGACCGGGAGGCTAGACATCGATCCAGTCGGCCCCATGAGCGAGGCGGATCGGCCTTCCGCTACATCGCCCTTTACTGACTGCGCAGGGCTTGCCTCGCCTTGTCGAGAGCTTGCCCTCGAAGTTGAGGCAGAGCCGGCTCCGGTCGAAGAGTCAAACGTCATCTTCCGTGGCATGGGCGTCAACGCGTCGTCCGAGAAAGGGGAGTAGCTCCGTTGCAGCTCGGGCGATGGCGCGCGAGCCGCAGGTGCCAGGCACACCAGATCGTCAGCCGGTTCGAGGAAGCGCGTCTCGATCTCGGCAATGGGGTTTTCTGTTGCCAGATAAGTGCGGTACTCCTCGATATCCGCCATCGCCGCTGGAGGGAGGTTCTGCGTGTCTGTAAATGAGGACAGGATGTGATCTGCTTCGGTGTTAGACAGCTTCGTCGTAGCCGTGTGCGAGCAACATCGAGCGTCGACTTACTGTACTGTCCTATCTTGTACCCGATCTTCCCCAGAATATCCGTCTTGTGCCACTGGAGCTCACCGCCGGTCATAGATTCATGCCGCCGAGATGCCGGGAGGATGCAGTTTTGCAATCTCCTAGTCTGTGTGTCGGCCGTGTCCAGGCGGTGGAGCTGTTCTTCGAGCTCAGAGAGCTCGTCCTGCAGGTGGAGCAAGAGCCGGTGGTTGAGGGCCTCAAACCGCCTATAGATGGGCTTGAGGGTGGTCTCGCGCTGCTCCGTGGGGGACACGGAGCTCGTCGAGCTTGCGGAGCGCCGCCGTGCCCGAGCCCCCGGGTTTGACAGTTTGGACGCCAAGAGCTCGTAGCCTGTCAGGGGCAGCTTTTCGGCCCGAGGCAGGTGCTTCGGGTGTCCTCGAGCCGGGTTGGCGACTCTGGGTGTGAGCTCGTTGGGCGGGAGATGGGGGTGCTTCGCCGAGCCTCGCGCCATCTCCGGCGTGCCATAGCGGTGGGTTTTGGTCTCAGAATCTGGCTGGTACTGCCGCTGCGGCCGGCCGTCTGTGGGGGACGAGGTCCGCTTGAAGGTGGTGGATATGATGTCTCCGTTGATGCTGCGGTCTGGGCTCGTCACGTCTGTGCTGTCGCTGGGTCCGCTGCTGCTGCCGCTGCTGGAGGCCGACGAATCACTGCGCGGAGACCACGCCCCCGCAGCAGCCTGGGCAACGGCCCTCTGGATGGATTCCTGGGTCAGAGCGGGCGAGTCTTTCTGGAGGTAGCTGAGCGCGTCGGGGGGCGAGGCGGCCGCAGGTTTGTCACCTATGGAGCCCTTCCTCGTGAAGACGGTGCCAATGATGGTCGACCCGCTGCCGCTGGAGCTCCCTGACCTGCTAGCCGCGCCAGTCGACGTCGACAGCTCAGAAGCGGGAGAACTGATGCGGCCGGGGCGAGCCTTGGCCGGCGACGGGGTTTCCTCTGTGTCGGAGTCTGATGAGCTCGAGGAGCCTGAATCCGACGAGTCGCTATCGTCCTGCACTGGCTCGACCTTCTGCGGTATACGCTCTGACTGCGATCGCGGCATGGTCAAGTCACTAATCCTCCTCGCCTGGCGGCCGCGCGAGGTCCGTCGTTGATCGGTAGAATGGGGGCGTCGCGGAAGCGCCGCCGGTTTCTCAAACTGAGCGCGACTCCGCTGGGATCGGTCTCCTAGATGGCTCTCAAGCGCATACTTGACCTTCTCTGGTCCGAGAATGTCCTGGACGGTTGGCGCGCGGGGCAACGGAGACATGTTGACTAGAGCAGAGCGGAAACTGCAAGTGGCATGGTTTTAGTACACGAGTGCTGGGCGTCCCAAGACGGACGAAGGACGGAACGGAGAAGCAGTAGTCGGCGCGGCGTCCAACGAGATGCGTACCTAGATATTAAAAGGGTGAAGCTAACGCTGCTAAATGCGACAGCAACAGCGAAGGGCGGCGTGGAATCGATCAGGCTGGTCGGGTATCAATGGCTAAGTGCCGCGCCGCGGGAGAGAGTAAGCCGCAAGATGGTTCGCTCGTTGAATGGGTTCGTCCTCTTGCAAACCCGTGACCACAGCAGAGAGTGTGCGACGCCCCTCCGGGACGCCCGATGCCAGAGGCCACCATGCCTTAAGACTCGAGCAAGCAGGCATACCCACGACTGCCCGATCCGGAAGTCGCGAGCAGGGCGCCGGCGGTCGTTGGGGAAGTGGTCTGATTTTGCTGTCATGGTGTTTGATACGGGCATCCTGGCCCGCGGAAAGACCAGGGCCATTGTCTGGGGAAGAAGGCTCAAGCGGCTGGATGGGCGAGGCCCTCGAACCGCGCCATGTACCGCGCGGGCGCGCTGGCTATGGCCGTGGTACCTGGTGCCCCCATCGCGTCGACGTCTCTGGCTTCAAGTGTTTCAGGTCTCAGGGACCAGGGGCCCTGAGGTGCAGAAGGAACCAAAAGTGGGTGCGGGGTCGCCTGCACCTGCCGATCGCTGGCGAGGGGCATTTGTCAAAGACAAACGCGCGCTGCGAAAGGGGTTCGGGCGCCTGCGACGAGTTGTCCAGTGCCGGAAAAAGTCCACATTCACACTCGCCTGTACTTTCCGCAGATGACCGGCTCAGGTTACCTACCTACCTTACCTTACCTAGCTTTTGCTTACCGTCGGACTTGGTCGCGTGCACCGCCGCAGACTTGCGTTTACCGACTTGGTTCTCTTGCGCGCCAAAGATGTGAAACTGAGTCCCTGTTTTAGACAGCCGCCCACCTATCGCTATCACAGGTGGTATCCGGAGTCCCGAAAACTTCACCCTTGAACCCGCAGCTCGGCCTCGGCCTGGCCTACGAGCGATCGATCCAAGATTCCGACCCGACGTCTCGGGCTGGCTCCGTAAACAGTTGGCAGTCTTTGCTTTCTAGGCTGGGACAGATTTGGTCTCTTCTCTGTAGTACGACAGCTTACTCGACCACCCCTTCCCAGGTCCGAGGGTGCCCCACTACAATACAACCCCTGTTTGTTCGTTTGTTTGTTAGCGTGCGAATTAAGTGGCCACTGTCTTCAGAAGAAAAGTATTTGACCCTGATACAGGGGAGTTTACACGGCCAGCAGGGAGCCAAAAGGGCCAGCGGGGAGCCAAAAGGGCCAGCGGGGAGCCAAAAGGGCCAACAAGGAGCCAATTGGGCCCAGAACAAGCCTACAGGGCTGGTGGTTGGCTTTCAAGCTCTTATGCCTGGCTGGCCTCTGTATTGTATGTACCAAGCTAGCAATCATACAGAAAAAAAAAACCCCCGAATCCCTATAACGCGAGTGGGCCGGTGTCACAACCCCTCCTGTTCCCTAGTTCGTGCTCCACGTCGTCATTCCCCCTCTCGTTCTCTATACGGTGAGGGCCTCCTCGATCTTTCTCTTCTTCGTAGGCGCTTCCTCCAGAGCCGCCTCTGGCTCCTCATATGGAGGGTCCTCTTGGTAAACATCGTACCTGTACCGGCTTCCGGTGTGGTCGTCCCGCAACCTGCTCTGGCCTTTACCGTAGACCTTCTCCCGCGCCGTCACGGGCTCTCCTTCCGCGGGTTCTGGGTAGAGCCCACGGCGGCGAAGCTCCGGGATCAGCAGGTCGACGACCTCCTCGAACGTCCCCGGCGTGGTCACGTAGCTAAGGTTGAACCCGTCGACATCGGCCTCCCGGATCCAATACTCCAGCTCGTCCGCGACGGTCTGCGGGCTGCCGACCGACACGGGGCCAAGCCCGCCGATCGCGGCCCGCTCAGCGACCACGCGCGGCGTCCACTTGGGGATCTCCTTGCTGGTGGTTGTGAAGGCGTCCATGATGCTCGTCACCTTGTTCGCCTCGGCCGAGTCCGAAGCCGTGATCTCTTGGTCGAGCGGGATCTTGGAGATGTCGATTCCAGTCCAACCAGAGAAGAGCACCAAGCCGCCGATCGTAGACGCGTACTTCTTGAGCTCCTCGTGCTTCTCGTGCGCCTCCTCGTCGGTCCGACCCACGATGGGCGTGAACGTGCAGAAGAACTTGAGGGATCGGGGGTCGCGCCCTTGCTCCGCTGCGAGCCGCCGGATATTGGCGATCTTAGGCTTGAGCACCGACGGTGAGTGCGAGGAGACGAAGATGGCCTCTGCATGCGCTGCCGCGAAGGCAGACCCTGCGGCCGATGTGCCCGCTTGGAAGAGGAACGGCACTCGCTGGGGTGAGGGATCCGTGATGTGCCGTGAGTTCAACTTGAAGTACTTTCCGTGGTGGTTGATGGTCCGGACCTTGTCCGGGTCTACGTAGCTGTCATTATCCGGGTCGGGGTTGAGCGCGTCGTCGGCCCATGAGCCCTCCCACAGCCTTCACCGGCGCACGTGTCAGCAAGAAGCTAGACCACCTAAGCCATGTGTGGTGTCTTACTTGTACAAAACCCTCAGGTATTCGTCCGCCTGGCGGTATCGTTCGTCGTGGTCGATAGGGTTGTCAAGCCCAATCGCTTTAAACGCAGCCTTCTTCCAGGACGTCACGATATTCCAGCCGACCCGGCCGTTCGTCAGGTGGTCTAAGGTCGAGAACCTCTTAGCCAGCAGGAACGGCGGTTCAAAGGTCGTTGACGCCGTAATCCCGAACGCCAAATTCTTAGTGACTGCCGCCATAGCCGAGATCGGCTACAGATGGGTCAAGTCAGCCTACCTTCGTCGTGCAGTCAGGAGAGGTTGAAATTCATACGATTGTAGGATCCGTCATGGGCCACTGCGCAGCACGGCGGATACAGTTGTCGAGGCTATCCTCGTAGGTGTCTATCCGTCTCTGAGTTAGTAAGTTCCTAGAATGAATGTTTAGGTAGCTACCCAGAGCATGTCTCAAGAGCATGAGCTCAAATGCTCCCGATATCCGATGGAAATCACAATAAATAACACCGAAAGACAGACCATAACCACCATAGGTGTCCGCCAGGAAAAGAGCGTTGATGCCACCACGCTCAAGCAGCTTGGCAAGCTCTATCCAGTACTCCAGCTTCCTCTTGGTGGCTGATTTGTCCTTTGGGTTCTGGGTCGCGGTTAGCCTTGAGTCCTCGCCTGTGTCTAACAGCTGAGAAGGGTTAATCGGACTCGCCACTGCCCAGGGGACAAATGCCCGACAGTAGACATGTCGAACGCGTTCAGTAGGATATGCTTTTTGCCATTGGTGCCATTGGTGCAATTGGTCCCGTTCGCCGCCTTCATGTTGAATCTTGCCGTTATGAAAGCTACGGAGCAGTCTCTAACGGGCAGCTCAAAAAGGTTCACAGAGGACTCAAGCTCCTATGTGATAACTAAACGGGGACTTTGCTAGTCTTAATAGGGATGCAGGAGGAGTGACACCATTCGCAACTATTCTCCCATCATCCCATAATGTGGGGACCAGTAGCCGATGGTCGGTGGGCTCCATCAGCTTCCTCAGCACCGATGTGGAGCGTGTGTATCTACGGCCACTGCCAGTCGCACCACAGACGATTGATGCCATCGACTCAAGGTATGGTGTGATGCGGCTACAGCTCCGCATGCCACATCGCGATAGTGGAGACCTGCGCACCGTCGACCTTAGACCCAGCTTGGCTCAGCCGTAGCTGGGAATAGCAACCGATTGGTTGGATGCGCTAAACTGTTAACTAGTCGGAAAACTGATTACCTAAGGCAGTCTACTCGATCAAGGGTAACTAACTGGGTAGGTAAGGTACCTAGGTACCTTAGTTGTCCTGATTTCCTTGACGTAGGTAGGAAAAGTACGTTATAAGAAAGCCTTGCAGGCTGCCTCCCTATCAGGGAGTTGAGACAGGTCCCGCAGCGATCAACCTCGTTCTTGCATAAGGGCAGAGCCCCTGTCCATGGTTGGGACGAGCCCGGCCAATCCACACATGCACTCGTCGGATCGACTACATGCATGATGCATAGCACCGCGGAGAATATAAATACTTCACTTGAGGCGATCCGCGGCAAGCCAAGCCGTTGAGATAAGGCTGCAGGGCGCGAATGGATAACTATCAGCGGCATAGTCAAACACACTCTCGCCCACGGCACAGCTTATCCTACTACGGGTACAGGGAGTAGCAGCGAGATGCAAGAATGCCTGTATACAACATCCGGGACATCTGGTTCAGCCCTATGTAGTACATTATGCTATGGCTGTTCCTTGCAGCGTCGGCGGCCCAGGCCAAATTCCGCCAGGGCACTAAGCTGCCGCAGATCAGACAGAGGTCGTCGTTTACGCAAACAACTCCTCGCCCCGCTTGACGATCCTCATGGGGATGTGCGCATTTCGCAGCTTCAACGTGATGGAGGATGTCATGTGCTGCCGCCACGTTTGATTCGTCTTCTGTGCTGCTGCCTCCCACAGCTCCTCGCGGCGCTCTCTAGAGGCCTGCTCCACATCTTCTTCAGGAGACATATCTTGGACTGCAAGTTCTACCGAGTGGGTCGAGAATAAAACAGTGATTACGGCGAACATTTCCATAATAGCGAATCGCTTTCCCAAGCACGAGCGGGCGCCGTCGCTGAAGGGGATGAAAGCCCCAGGAGGAGGAGTCATGAGCCTCTCGGCAGCTCCCTCTTCACTAGGATCAACTTGTATCCAGCGCTCTGGGATGAAGCCCTCGAGGTCGTTATCAAGGTTGGACGGAGGCCAGGACGTCCAATGGGATGCGGTTGCACCCACTGGTTTGCTCTCCCAATACTTTGGGTTTCTCTGGGCGCATGCAATCATGACTTTTATCAGCGTGCCGGGGGGCACCGAGGCCTCCTTGCTATTGACAAGGAGAGATTTCGGAGTGCCGTTCTTTGGCACGTGCTTGGGGACTATGGGTGCCGGGGTCGTAAGCCGGAGCGTCTCGTTGATGACGGCGTTAACATAGACACTTTCTAGAAGCTTGGGCACGACGGTGCTATAGTCTTCGGGGTCCGAGCCTTCAGTCGCCGCATCAATTGCCTCCTGCAGCCTGCGCTGGCAGGCTGGATGGAGCGCCATGAACATGATGAGCGAGTGGATTGACCCGGCGGTCGAGTCATGACCGGCGAACAAGAAGACAAATACATTCCCCAGCACCTCGCTGTCGGAAAATCTTTCGATTTTGGAGGTCTTTGCAACGCGGTCGGTGTCCTTCTCCTCCGCCAAGGACTGATCAGTCGAGGCTTGAATTAGCCGGAACAGAAGATCTCCGCTTGCCGCCGTGGCATCAGATCCCTTAGCCTGGAGGCGTGCTCTCTTCTCTACCAAAATATCGTTCGTGAAAGCTCGGACGTCATCGAAGGACTGGTTGGCCTTTCTCAGGGAGGAGAATGGACCCCATTCTGAAGCTCGTCAGAATGATTCATGCGAAAGGGCTGCTCGACTTACTTAGGAGCCAGCGTGGTAGCAGAATTAGGGCCATAATATAGTCCAGCATCTCCCCCAGTGATTTCAGAAACCCCCCCATTTCGTCCTTGGATATCTTCCCGGGGACATCGGCAGACCCGTCCTCGATCTCGAGGCCGAATGCTACCTTCCCAAGGACATCAAGCGTCAAGTTCATTAGGTCGGGCTGCGCCGTTCGAACAACGTTGGCCTGTGCTGTGGCTCCAGCCCACGTCTGCAACAGAAATCGGGTCTTTCTCCGGCCCTCGTACCAGACTGCTCGGTTTGTTGATTCCCCAAACGCCGGCCCCACCAGCTTTCGATGGCGCCTCCAGTCTGCGCCTTCGGTAGAAGCCACGTTGGTACCGAAGAGTTCTAGGCTCTTGTAGTAGATGGTAGGCTTGGGGAAGTCCAATTTTCTTGTCGTGATCTGGTGGATGACATCCGCATCTGCCGTGTAGAGAATAGACCCGCCCGGCGAGACAGCCAAGAAGGTGTCAGTGCCAAGTGCTGCGAAGGGTGCATACCTGGCCTCCCACGGCCAGGAGCGGCGTATCAGCCATCGCCACGAAGCTGGCGAGGACGGTGGCCCTATCACTCGATCAACCCATTTGAGCAACGGGGAGAGAAGGAAGACTACTAGTAAATTTTGGGCATGGATAGGAAAGACGACATAAGGTATATTGGACCGCCGTGCGGCTCGGATATTTAGCCATAGGCCAAGGAGGTTCCCTGTCGCGATGAAGGTGGCGCCTAGGGCAAATAGCCACGTAGACAAGGGATCTATGGGCATACTGGCAGTGCTTAATGTCGTCCCAAGGCCGCAAAATCAATCCGTAGGAAGGTCAATGGCGACAGAGCCACCTCCCGAACTTCAAGTAAAAGAAAGCGAAGGAGAATGCTCGAAAGATGGTCGGGATGCGGGAAGCAGCGCGGTTCTCTGTTATGCAATGAGACAGTATCTGACATGAAGTCATGACCCGAATCATCCACATAGCCCCCGCTTTCTGCGTCTGGTCGCCCATTGAAACAGTTTGGAGGAGTAGAGGGTTGGCGAGACCTCTTTGGGGCAGGGCACGGCTAAACTCCCATTGGACAACCAGCAATTCGGACATGCAAGGTGACATCCAACTGACCAAACAAGCACGGCAACAAGCCGAGCCGGCAGCTGAGCATAACCTTAAGATAAACCGGATAGAGGTAATGCCAAGCTAGAATAAAGCGACGCTGACTTTTGTGCATCGACTCCCCAAAAGGCAGATGTCCGTGGCGGGCTTCTCCCCCTGCTTACCACAGCGGCTTGAATATGCTAGGCCGTGCAGCGACTCTAGAGATGCAAGGAAATATAGGAGGTAGTACAACTTATCTGTCAACGCGAGGGACCGATGCAGGAGCTCCCGTCTCGAAGTCACACTGCGTGCGGCGCGGTCTGCACGCTCCAAGAGCCGGCACTAGCCAACCTTAACTGTAATAGAAGACTTCATCCCTGCGCCGCTCCGTTCCACGCCGAATGCGTCTCTACTACTTAGGTAAATGCCTTTCTTGGCCATATTTTGTCTAAGCTTCTATTCTAGCTTTTTCTGCCGCCACAGCGTCCCTTTAAGATAATCGACCACAAAGAGCAAGGTAGCAACGAAGCACAGCCCGGCCATGAATGTGAAGGTCCAACCGATCCCAATCGAGTCTATCAAGGATTGCAAGAAAGATACTGTGATTGCTGCGAGGGTGCAGCGTACAATGTTGCTGGAGGCGTGTGCCGCTGCTGGCGTTCGGTGGTTTTTATCGACAAGAAGCGTGTTGTATATCTGGCGCACGGCTAGTGAGCATCCGAGGATGTAGAGCAGCATCCGGAAGGTACGGAAACCTACACTGAAGTCCAGTTGCATGCAGAACCCTGCGATGAACTGAAAGAATAGGGGCACTGCCATGTGCTACAGTGGCCTTGTCAGTGACAATCATCTTTGCACGGTCAAAAATGGCGCCCTCACCACATGGTAGTGCAGTACCCAGCCGAACCCCACAACCGAGGCCGAAGTCGCCGCCATCGGGGCCCATATAACCCGTAAACGCGCCTTTTCCACCGAGAAACTGTCGAGATCATCTCCCTTGACCTTATCCGTGGACAAGCCCTGCTCTGCGCGGGCCTTCCGATACGCATTATCCAGCAGCGGGGCGGATATGAATGTCGAGACAGCCCCACCGAGCCCAAATGGGAGGTAAACGAGGCCAGCCTGCCACTGATTGAGGCTATATATGTCGATAAATAAGAGTGATAACGAAGCGTTGATGCAGGTGTATACTACATAGATGAGACCGCAAGAGAAGATGATGATGGCGTTGTCTTTGCGGGCGAGGATCGTCAGGGACCTGAGCGGGTTTGGAACTCCCCGAGCGCGTGGGGGATGAGTGCTGCTCTTCCCCCAGTGCGACATTATTCTGGGAACCGGTAGCTGGAGATGGCTCGGCGGCCGGATCGACCCGTTTCCCACTAAGTTCCGAGAGGTCTCTGGAAGAAACAAGATAATCGTGGTCAGGCCCGCTCCAGCAGCCATGGCGAGAAACCAGAATATCCATGGCCAGCCTGCCACATATGCGAGGGCGCCGCCCAGAATAGGCCCCAAGCTCGGGGCGATGGTAATGCTGGAGAGTTTCAGCCGTCTTATCACTTGCGCACAGTTGGAGTTTCATGTGCATACACGAATGACACGGCGCTGATAAACGTCCCCCTTTCCGCCGGGGGTGCCACGTCTGCCACGACTCCGTAGGCAATAGAGATGGTTCCTGATTATGGACATGAGATAGATACTGCATGCCATGGCAACTCAGGAACGTACCGGAAATAGCCAGTGCTTGCAGGGCCCGCAGGCCGAGGAGGGCGGAATACGACTGCGTCATCGCGATTGCAATATCTGCAGCTATGTAGAGCGCCAGTGTGACAATGTATACCGGCCGCCTCCCAATTACATCCGAGGTGTCTCCAATGAGTGTCGGGGCAATGGTCGCCACCGCCATATAAGTCGTGACCGTGAGATTGATCTTGTCTACCGATACAGCCAACGTCTCGGACAGCAAGTGGATGGCCGGGTAGTAAATGAAGCTGCTCAGTGTCGAGAACCAGGCTGCGTAAGCTATCATCCCAACTATTAACCACTTCTCAGCGGTGGTAAAGACGGAGAATCTGTCGATGTCGGTTCCGCCCCGGATGCCGCCGATAGTAGGTTCTTCGGGGGCCGACATAGCTGCGACAAGACGGGATAGAACTGGCGATGGGGAGGGCAGAGCCTCCAAGAGCTGCATTCGAGTAATAAATGGGCAGGGCAGCCTTTCCATGCCAATTGTGCGAACCCCGCATGCGCTCTGCAGAGCCAATATGAATATAATGCTCGCTGGACAGAGAACCCCCATTCACTTGTAGCCTAATTACTACCTAACGCTAGCAACGAGCCATGTGGGTTACATCGCTCTGTACATATGCCGAGTTCGACAGATATGGTTGAGTAGAAGCTGCATTGGACGATGGTAGTTCAGGTAACCTCTAGGCTCCGCCTATCACATCCTGTGAGCCTGGCTCCGTCCAGTTTCTGGACACCGAGTCTTCCGGCATCAAGCCTCCGGCACCGGCCGCGGGGGTTACCCGGGCCTGCCTGCTCGCACACATAACTTCTGGGCCGTTATGACGACCGGGAATAAAATATACATTACTGCACCCTATGCGTCTCCACCTTTAGTTCCAGTGGAAGGAAGGGGCTCCACCCCGTGGTAGAGTGCTCTGGAGCTGACCCCGGCCGAGTCGTCGCCAACATGTGAGGGGTCCCAGCCACGAGGCTGCATCAAGAAACATATGAGATGTGCTATCGTATAGATGGAGCGAGCCGTGTCGCTCTACTGCGTGGTGTCATAAACGATCGTTGTAGGCCGCCCGCTAGGCTGGCTATAGCAGCTAACTGGGCTAATCCGAGCAAAATCCGTCAGGGAACGGTTTTGTAGAAGTCAGACAAGATCCGGTAGGGCTGTCTGGCCCGCCGTTCTGGCAAGTGCTGCCGCTGCTATGGCAGCAAACATAGGGAGCGATATATCCTTGGCACTGCCAGGTGTAGGTGCAGCATGAATCCTCTCCTAGCCACATCGTTAACTTCCAAGTGGATCTTTGAAGCATGCCCAAAACCATTGGGAGGCTCAGGTTATGGGGAACATACCAAACGCTCTTGCGCCAAAGTGTTCCTTAGATTGCCCGACAAAAGGCGCTGCAATCACCGCAGATGCCACCACCAAGGTGGATAGAAGGGAGCGGGTGAACATGTCGAAGTTTCGCGAGGCTAGAAAGCACAAGACTAGCTATCCTCTGAGTGAGCATACAGTCGAAGTCAAGAGGGCCGTGGCAGCACTCACCTATTAGAGCACCCCAGCTTGGAGTATCGTCCCTTTTTCGAGTGCCGGATTTGGCGAGAACGGAGCCGGCGTTCGCTCAAGTTTATTTCGTGCCTCAATCGCTGTTGCAAGCCACGCGCACTTGCAAACAAGACATCCGTTGGACTTTGTAGCACCGGCCGCGAAATGCGTTGCAAATTCAGAGAAAGCGAAAGCCCCGAGGACGCCGGAGTCCTTGGGATGCAAAAGACAAGACATGGCGGATTATCGTATTGACGGGGTGGCTCCTGTGATGTGATGGCGATTTGCAGCTGTAAAATGAGGGTACCAACCGTGCACGGCGTAGTAGCGATGATCTCTTCGTCCCAAACAGGGTCCTTTTGTCTCATTGGTAGACGAGGCCGGATAGCGCAGAACCGTAGCATCTCTCCGCAGAGATCGGCCACTACCCTTGTCGATCGGCAGCTTATCACGCCAAAAATAATAATAATTAGGGGCCCAGAGCGCTGTGGCTAAGTGATGTCGCTCAGGCACCGCTTACACCGCTTGACAACTCACGCACTCAAGCCACCCGGCCAAGACACGTAGAGCTCGTCTCGCGACGCGACGCCACTCCACCTCGGTCCGCTCCGGCCCCGTCGCGTGGCATTGCATCCAGACTTGGAATTGGCCGGCGACTGGGCATACGGATTGGGAACTCAGGGGAAATCCAAAGGCCTAAAAGAGGCAAGGCTGGGCGGAGGTCGCTTAATGCACCTTACAACCTGCCTATCTCATCTTGGGTCCAATTTAGGCGTCAGTGAGTAATGAGGAAGCGAGTCGTTTGTCTGTCATGACAATGGTTCTCCTGTTGACTTATCAGACTAAGACCATTAGATCGACAGGCCGCCCGGCCATCACGCTAATCAACAATCCTGAATAGTCCGTGGCACCACTCGCCAGCCCCGTCCGAGCGTGGGCCCCATCTTTCAGCGGAAAGAAGCCCTCCGTGGTGAACCATTGGATAGGCGCTCATAGAGACGCCCGAGAAACTTAAGCAAGCGTGGCAAGGTTCTAAAATGCTCTCCGCTCGGGTAGTTTTAGTCAGACCTAATAGCCGAAAGATGACCATTACTTGCTGAGTGACATTCAGTTCGACTAGTCTAGTTCGACGTGTGATGAGTGTGCTATGGTAGACCTAAGACTAACGCTTCTCTCTAAATCATATTTGACGTCTTAACTATTACATATGCCAGACCAAACCAACGCGCACAAAAGTTACTCTTAAATATTATACTGGCATTCAGGCTTCTCATTGGTAGAGCATTGTTTCACTCATAGCGAATAGGCGGTAGCCTCCGTTATATATTTTATCTTGTTATCCCCAATTAACGTCCGAAAAGTTTACTCGGTGTTGCTTTTCTATTTGTGGCGTCTAGGCAATGTATATATGGCCAGCGACTGCTGGCAACTGAAGCAGCTCGTCCAGTCCAGTGGTAGCGCTCCCTACCCGCTGCTGCTATCGGTAGCAAACAACAACCTGCACAGCGAGGACTCCAAGATGTCCTTTCTATTACGGTAGTAGTTCAGCATGATCGTGGTAATTATGATTCTGGCCACCGCCAATGATCGATGTCCATAAGATATCGTTGGGGGATTCTGTCGCAGCAAAGCCCACGCCTAGGAGCAAGTTAGCCTGCTCCTGCTGTGAAGGGTCGAACCAACTAAAATCGATCTGTGCGAGATCGGAATAATCATTATCAGAAAAGCGGTCGTCATACGACATGTATGTCGTCGTC
The DNA here is from genome assembly GCA_021432635.1 of Thozetella sp. PMI_491. NCBI lineage: Eukaryota > Fungi > Ascomycota > Sordariomycetes > Chaetosphaeriales > Chaetosphaeriaceae > Thozetella > Thozetella sp. PMI_491. The sequence continues at coordinate 96,006 of MU270095.1, forward strand.
GTTCCCACAGGAGACGTGGGGGGGTTTGACGGAAGGTAAGAGGACGAGGCAAAGCCTTCCAGAGGGTCAGACACCGCCTGGCTTTCGACACTCGGTTTGACTTCGGATTTTGCAGAAACTGTAGGCTTCTCAAGAAAATTATCGCAGGGGGGTGATGGAGAATTCTTCACGCTGCCATGGCCACGAACCCTTTGTTCGAACCGGACTTGCACCTCGTTGAAGAGATCGCCAAGGAGGGCAGAGATTTCTTCGCTCTTTCCAGGCGAGTTGGCTCGCTGAATAAGATCGGGGACAATGTCCCCTCCCTCGGTCTTCCAGAAATCCCGCATCATGCTGATGGTCTCCTCGAACATGCTGCCGAGGTAGCGGTTGCTAGGGATCGGTGCATCTTTAAACAGGATTTCCCAAATCTGATCCCACTGTTTGATGGGCGTGAGGGCGGTCGCTCTTTTCTTCAGAAGTCCCTGAGCCTCTTGCGACACACTGTTGAGCTCATCAATGAGCGGAGCAGAGCGAGGTTGGCACAAGCGTGCTCGGATGTGGTGGTCACGGTGGTTCATTGATGGGAATGTCTGGTAGCACGTCGGGCAGTAAAATGTAGATGGACAGTGCCGACGCTGTATATGCTGCTTGACGTCTCGAATACGCGTCAATTTCAGGTTCAAGCAGTCCATATGAAGGAACGGGTTTTTCTTGTACAGTGGGCATGCGAATCGGGGTTTTTCTTGATGGTCCAGTCTGTCGGATATCTCGTCTTCCGCAGAATCGTATTTCTCATTTCCATCGTTGGCAAAATATTCGTCATCCGATCTTCGACGCTTCGGGGACTTGAGAACCACTTCCTGCGGCGTTGTCCCATGCTCATCAATTCCGAATATTGGACAGGAGATGCTTGGGCTAGGATACGACGAGGACGGCGATGCATGTGGAGGGACAAATAATCCGTGGTGCGCGTCGTACAACGCTGTTGTCGACTCTGCTGGGGAACCCTGAGTTTCCATGATTACTCCTGGGTTGTCAAGTGTCTGGGTATCTTGCATGATCGCGAGTCCTATTGGGGTTGGGGACAGACCAGCTGGAGATGGGTCAATGTCGATATTTTGGGCGCCTCCATCCATTCGATTTATCTGCGGGGAATTCATGTCTGCCTCTATCCCTGGTCTGAGCGCAATTCGATGCATGGTACCAGCGCCGGCGCAGTATTGCTCGACATGGGTTACTATTCGGAAAGAAAAGTCAGTGCTTGTGTGCTGAGTTGTGGTGCTAGATGAGGGCATCATGTCTCAACATACTCAAGTCCTCTGCACCTTGGTAGGGCTTCAGACCTTGGCCAATGCCCAGCCTTGGTAGAGCCTCTTTGGGTGGCTCGTGCTTGGATTTGTACATGCCCTTGGATGAAGCCACGAGCAGTGATTTGGCAATTGAATAGGTTGCTTCTGTAGTGGTCGATGGTGCGGCTGCAGCGTCCGAGTGATTAGACCAGGCTTTCAGAGTGGGACTGAATGTGAAATTACCGGTTTTCACGGTGATTCTATCTGGTTGGTAGGCATTTCTCTGTGCAGGGATGCTAGCTTGGGTATGGGCAGGCAGCCTGGCTGTCGAGTTGCCCTTCTTAGGAAGAGTGTAGAACCGGTAGCCTCGCTCCGTGCCGCTTCTGGCGTGACCGAGGTGTGACGGATCTCGTCTGGAGTTGCTCTGGTCTAGTATTTCAGCTTGTAGGGAAGGATAAGAAGTGGGAAAAAGGGCCGCATTGGCATCTATCCTGCCATCGTCTCTCGAGCCTCCTCTAGTCACACAGCTGCTTTTGCGCCTCAGCTCGAATGATATACCCAAATCCATGTGGCAAAACCGCCCAGCACTTTCTCCTGCATCAGTCGAGCCGAGCGAAGAGCCGAGGACGTGTGACGTGGTAGTACACATGCACAGTCGATAGAACGAGGCTGGGTGATTCGGAGGCGACGGAGGAAACAAAACACCTTTCTCTTCTAAACCGGAGGCTGCTCGTGTCTTTTCAGCCCACCGGGCTGCCTTGATCCCCCGAACAAATGTTTAAGCCGAAAGTGCATATGTGGGACGCTAATATTGGCAGCATCATCATTCTGTGTGACCGGGTGTTGGTTGACAGCGCATGCACCTTCGCCAAGATCTCGGACTGGACAGGGGGTGGGAGAAGAGGGTGTGCAGTACACTGACTGTAGGCACGGTGGGTGCTTCTTCCATAGCAATTGATATTAACGAACCCCAAGAATTTTCCATCGTCAGCACGGCCATGCGGTCTCAGTGTAGACAGTCGGCCTTATTTCCAGCTATGGATAATGGTGTTTTTCAAAACAAACATTTGTAGTCCCCCGGGCTCGACATTGTAATACTAGGTGTTTCCAGGCTCATTAATTCACTTTGACATGTTGATAAAGCCACGACAGCTAAGATACTTCCACAGGTACAGTACATGCGCTGCACACTAGTTTTAGAAGCCACCACCTGCCGTCCCACCCGCCTCCGCCTTTTCCCCCAGGGCCGCCCACTAGAGCCCAGCCTTACGCTGTCTTTTGTACTTTAGTCGGGGGTCTCGATGAAGCCTTCTCTGTTCTCTTCGGGCGGTGCTCTGCACTTTGCGTTTGGCTACCCGACAGTAGTCTGCCTTGGATGTCGAGACCGTTGTCCGACAGCCACTTGTCGATTCGACCTGCCTTCATCGCCGTCTTGCTTCGCCTTCTGCTTACGACACGGTTAACTGCGCCCGATTTGGTCGCCCGGTTGATACATACTCGAAGTCATGAGCATAAGTGGGCATTGTGCTGCTGGTCTGATCTGTTCGATGGGATATGCTAATTATGAGCTTGCGTGTGGGTCACTGTCGCGATGGACTGAACTCGAAGAGTAACGACCCAAGAAGCATCCACGACTCAGCAATAGTTTTTATAGACTATAAACCATGATAATTCGTCTCATCAGGCACAATTGATTAACAAAAGTGAGACCCGTCTATATCCCTAAACCATGGCCGGCGCGACTCACTGATGTGGAGTCCATACCTACCTACCTTACTCAAATGTACAGCATCCCAACGATGCGAGAGCTTTCCCCGCTCCGCTGCGGTTGAGAAACCCTCCCCCCCCCCCCCCGCGCTCTTCCCTAATAGGAGGGGAGGGGGGGTGTGAAATAGGAGCATTTCTGAAGCTTGCTGCGTCAGGCTTGCTCCCGCAGAATCTAAGCCACCTAGAGCTACTCGAAGCTAGTCATACCTTGACCAGTGACCGTCCAAACACATAAAACGCCCTAGACAGCGAAACAAACACCCTGGGGTATGCTTCAAGACAGCCTGCCCGCCCGTTTGTGCTGGTTTGGCTCATTACAATTGTGTAGGTGTGTAGGTAGGCATTTTTTAACATATGTTCAGGCAGCCTAACGAGCGTTTCCGCCTACCTACCCTGCATGGGCGGTGCTGGAATGTGTCTAAAGAGACGAGGCATTAGACAGGAGACGAAGAGTCGCGCACTCGAAGCAAATAATAGTTATACCTAAGGTTTGAGCAAGGACCTGGACATAGCCGACTACACTCTACACACCAACTATTAGCTTAGGCATACGAGAAACTCCAAGTTCCTGCACGACTCAAATTTCGACCAGCGTGTGAATGTTTTCACCCACATCTGGGCCGCATTCAAGTAATGGCGACCTTTGTGCCTCCGTCGCAACCCATTGCCGCCCCGAGGGAAAGCGTCAAGCAGCAGTTGGCGCTAAAACTCAAGCAGGCCGCCGATCTTGTACGCGGCCGCTCGAGTCGGACCAGTGACACCCAGGTCTTAGGCGCCCGCGATTCCAAAGATGCGGTGAAACGGAAGAATTTCCAGCCACGATTCACCGGAAGAGCGCCACCCCTCAGTTTCAAAGGTGACCCCCCTGGCCGCTGTGGGATGGGCAGCTTCCGTACCCAGCCGACTCATGTAGAACGGCCTTGCTAACCTGTGCCTTGGGCAGAAGCGGCAAGTTTTCCCGATGAGGCCATCCTGCTGTCTCACGAGTCCGGTCGAGTGCTGCGGGACGGCCCGCAGGCCCTTGAGGCTCCCATTCCTTCCTATGAACACCGCGGCGGAAGACTGTTCCGCCCTGCACCCGAAGATCTGATCCATTCACACGGTGCCCCGCGACAGGCACCTCATCCCCCTGTCGGCAACACCCAAACAGGCAGCTCGCCGTGTCGGCCCCGCAGAAGGCCGCAACAGGGCAAGAGATCCCGTCCCAGCAGAAATCAGCAGGCAGGAGAGCCGGAAGAGGAAAACAACAACGAAGACGGCGACGACAACAGCCCTCGCTCACCCCCTGTTCGCCTCAAAGGTAGCAGGCCCGCAAGGCTGCTTTTTGCTTGTCCCTTCTTCAAATATGACAGGAATTCGTTCTTCCGGTGTTGGGGCAAATACGAACTCACCACGTTCCCGCGCGTCAAGCAGCACCTAGAGCGGTGTCATGTCTTGGGGGATAACAGCTACTGCCCCACCTGCTGGACATTTTTTCGTACCCTCCAGGAGCGGGATGACCATTGCAGAAGTGCCCAATGCACGGCGCCTCGGGTGTCCGGATACCGCTATGGTCTCTACCCAGAGGAGCTGAACCTCCTCATCACGGACTCGAGGATGAGCGAAGAAGAGAAGTGGTATGTGCTTTGGGATCGCCTGTTTGCGCCCTGCGACCCGCCCGAGTCCCCTTACTTGCTCCCCGGATGGGACGAGGCAGAGTTGTTCTTCCGCGACAACGGCGAGGAACCACTCATGAATGAATTGCCAGGCCTGCTGGAGCGTAACCTAGGGATAAGGCCATACAATTTGTCTCTGGCGTCTCTCCAAAATTTGCACAGCGACCTCTTGGCGATTTTCTTCCAGCGCACCAGCCGCAGCCTGCTTCTCGAGACGACGTCTCGTCCTGCGGGGGATGTGGGGCTTCCGGCGCCTCCGCAGCAACCCGGAGATAGCAGCTCCACAGTTGATCATGGCGATGTCCAGGCGGCCCCTCTTCCGGCCCCACACGATTCCGTCTGGCCGGCGGTCACCGATCCCGAAGAGGACCCAGAGCATTTGAACCAGATCCTTGAAGGCTCCTCACCTCCAAACCCTGTCGGACACTATAGTCTTTGGCAAGATTATGATTCATTCCCGTACATCTTCGGCAACGATGGCAGCGGCAACGATGGCAACGGCAACGCAGAATCCTGAGGAAGATGTCCCGCATTAAACGCCGGGCCACATAGAAGCCATCATGTGTGGAGGCGGAGGAATCAGGCAACATCTTTAGAATCGCCTTTAAAGTCGGCGGTAAGTTATGCCTCACCTTGAAGAGGCCTCCTACTACTCGCCCGCTTTCAAGCTAACAAGCAAGCAGGACTCTGTCACAACCCGTCGGCTTAGGCAGGATCGGTCAGATATTTACAAATCGCTTGAATTTGCTAGGTTCTATGAGCATCGACATGTCGCATGCGAGCACGTTGATATGACGAGGCAACGAATGGGGCAAGAATGGGTTCTTCTCTACGGTTAGAGTTACGCGAGTACAGTAGACGGTTTAATTTATGACACGAATCTAACGGCAAAGTCTTATGCTTTGGCCTCATGCATATGATGATAATAGCTTCTATGTTTAGAAATATCGAGGTACTCTTGGCTGATGACATGTGGTCGTGGGACGACATCAAGATCGGCAATATCAACATGGTTCAAAGTCGATCGGAGCTTAAAGGGCTGCTGGTGGAGCGAAAGTATGGTTTCGCCCATGGTTTCGGTTCGTAGCCAAGATCGCGTGCCAAGAGAGATGTGAGTACGGGACTTCCACTGCATGCTACTCGGTCGACATAACGCCGCCTCGGCTACTCCACACTTTGTTCTGGGCATCGCCAAAAATGTCACCTGCAGCGCGTAAACTCGGATACAAGCTTCCACACCAGTGGTTACATACCCACTCACAGAGCCCATGGACGATTTTCATGGTTGCCGCTACACAAAATCTAGAAAACCGCGTAGCCAACTCTGCCGGCTAAACGAGCCGTGATACCTGCTTCCCTCCTACAATCCGAAGGGCCAATGTCGCTACTAATAGTCGGCGCGAAGTGACGCGAGACTCGTGCCCCTGGATACAACGCTCCAAGATCGAATTCTGTCAGAACCGCCACGTTGCGTCCGAAACAGGCCATCAGACGTTTAACGGCATTTTGAAGTTGTCCGAAATGAGAGTTGCTTGGCGGCAACGCTGGGCAGGTGGGTGAGCAAGATATCCATGACAAGACTTTTGGCGCCGTAAGGCGGGTCCCAGCCAGAGGCCGCCCTAATCTAACCCGGTTCTGGGAGCCGCAGGTCTTGGCTGTCTTGGCTGTTCGGGAGCACCCAGCAACCAGCGCACCTCTGTAGGAGCCTCGTCCCCTTCTCCATCGCACACGGGTCTAAATGACAGATTAGGAAGAAAGTGCTCTAATTCCGTTACTTTTATGCTCCTTCAGCTTCGCCAACCTTCTCGGCGTCTCATGTCTGTTCGTCTGGTGATGGTGGCAGGCGGAGTTGGCGCCTTGGCAGGAGTAGCGTCTCTGGCCACCACAACGGCGAAAAGTTTCAGCCAAGCCCACTCCTAACGCACCGCTGGTTCCGAAAGTACAGGGAGGGATATCTACCTCCACCACCCATTTACCCACCTGTAAGCGAGCTAGGAGGCCCTGTTCGGTGCACCTATCTTTGCTTTAGCGTTGATAGCGAACCCGGAAAGGGGTCACGATCAAGGGGAACTGAGCGGAGAACCACCCATGGCCCCCTGTTCGGATCGCTCGCTTGGGGGATCAGATCGCCCAAAACAGAAGATCGGTGGAGAGGACTGCTGAATAGGTATGTGACCTGGGAAACCCATAAAACGGTTGGTTTCCCACGGCCAAGGGGATGTTATTATTCTTTTCCCTAGCACACTTGTGTCACTCCTTTCTTAACATACATTCATTCGTTGGCAGCTGTGCTGTCTATTCACTTCTTAGCCAACCTCACTACTTCCAAACTTGACGATAGTCCTTCGCCAGTCGAGGAGATCTCAGCCGCTCTCTCACCACCACCACCCACCACACACTCAAATCAAAATGCGCTTTTCTGTTGCTGTCGTCGCTGCTCTCGCGACTTACGTCGCCGCCGCGCCCACGCAAAAGCGTGCCGTCTTCACCACGCAGAAGTACAACGATATCTCCATCTCCGGAGGTGTCGCCGGCAACGGCAAGGCTGAGGCCGATGCTGTCTTCGCGGCCCTGGACTTGAACGACCTGGCCAACGCCGACGAGGCCGATGTTGACTTTCTGAAGTCGGTCAATTCCATCGCAAACAAGGCCGAGGTGGGCGTCTTCAACCCGGCCATCGAAGCCGCCTCCGGCGAGGCGGCTGCCGCCCTCCAGCGTGGCAAGATAAAGAACAAGATCCTCAAGATCACTGCCACCATGCTCCGCCTCGGGGTTGAGAAGGCCCAGGGCGAAGATGTGGATGCCGAGATCGCCGCTGAGCAGAAGAAGCTCGACAACAACATCAGCCAGGACACCGCGGCAAAGGGCAAGGCGTCTACCTTCTTGGCCTTTGACGCCACCACAGCCTGAGTGGTGGATGCGTGGTCCCTCTAGAAGACTTGGGGATCTCCTTTTGACGAATACCAGCCGAGTATTTGGGGTGGAGGTTAGCATGAGACCTTTAGAGACCGTAGCTAGTCACAGGGTTATCACGCCTGTAGTTTCGTCTCGTTAATTAAACAAAACTTTTATTGCAGTAGCGGTCTGAGTCTGAGTGGTGAATGGAATGCTTGACTGTAGATATCGATAACAATGCCTGCTCACGTAGGAATCGCGTTCTAGCCGGCCCACCTGTTACCCTATAAGCCTCTCATTGTCTACTCCCAACCAGCCGTAGCTAGTCCTGCTGGTGGCATTGAAACACCTTGTCAACAAGGTCTCTCAACGCCGACGAGTTCAGTGCCGCCAGCGAACGGTCGTCATCCAACGGACGGCTGTCCGGCCGGCCGAGGCTTGACATATACTCCGAGATGCACCGGCGGCCATGGTCAGACCAATATTCCCGAACCATCGACACCGCCATTCCAATACCGTCAGAAAGATATGGCGATCCGCGAGGGCTGCTACCCGGGAAGATCGTATCAAACAAGCGAAGCCAGCGATCCACCTCGCTCATATGCGGATCATCCCGTTTGATGGCCCTTGACTTCTGGCGCTCGTTAATGCCTTCGATCTCTGGGGACTTGCGCAGCTCGCATGTCCTCTCGCGGGCGTGGTCGTCTCTTTCTTTGGCATACTGGAACGCAGTACGACAGGTCGGGCAATATGGCGGCTGCATATGGCTCTGTCCCAAGTGCTTGATCACGTCTGTAATGGACTGGAGGTCAGATTTTAGTAGGCAGCGACTGTACTGGACTGGGTCAAAGGTGTAAAAGGGGCACGCCAAGTGGAAATATCCATCGACACGAGAGACGACAATTAGTTCTGGATCGCTCGGGTCCTCCTCCTCTAAGTATGTGGACTGATTCTGGTGCGTAACCCGAACGCGCTTGCGAGGCGGCAACGTGGTCTCTGGGGGGACCACAAACCGTGCCTGGGGAAGCCACTGTCGGAATCTGCTATATGAGAACTCTACGAGGCCCTTTCTGAGCTTCTGGTACTCGTGGTTCGGGGCCAAGGTGATTTCTGATGGCTCTAGGGGCTCGTTCTCGTCTGTTTCGCTTGCGCTATCGCTATCCGCGGCGCTATCAGAGAGACTGCTCTCCCCTTCGCTGTTGGCAACTGAGCTGGCTTCACTGTCCTTCACGTCCGAAGACCCCAAGGCACCTAGATGTTCTGCTTTAAGCTGCTGGTCTCTAGTCTGTACTTTAAGGAGCCCAGCGATGTCTCGCTTGCGTCCAGGATAAGGGGACGGGTATGGAAGGGGCCGTAAAGGGACCGCCAAACGGGTTTTTGTATAGCTTCGGCCGGCCAAGAGGGGCCTATAAGAGATTGCAGGGGCGCCTGCCACGCCGTGGTCAGAGGTATGCTGTTGCGGTATGAGAGCCGCATTCTCTAGGTGGTCATTTATACCTTTTTCGCTCGACCTTGATTCATTCTTCCAAAGCTCGGGGTGGTCGCCCTCGCCCTCTTGGTGACTCGTTTCCCGTTCCGCCTCCTCAGCTTTATTTTTGTTGATAATACCCTGGATCATAATAGAACTAGTTTGCCCAATATTCCTTGCGATATGTAAAATTCGGCGGTGGTCAGTCCAGGGAATGTGGATGATAGAGTCTGGCTGGATCCTGACATGGATGCCGTCCCACTCGTAAAGGTAGACGCCCATCGCCTCATTGGAATCGGCTCTCCAAGTCGTTCGTCCAACGTCTAGGACGAGCTCGTGTCCATTTTTAATAACACTTCCGTGAATTTGTATGCCCTTGCTACTGAACCGAACCTCGCCATCAAAATTCCAAGGGTGTTGCCAGGATTCATGTGTAGCAAACTGACCAAACTCGGATGGTGATTTGGCTAGGAGGCCGCGGGCAGTTTGGCCGTCGGAGCTGCACCAGCCGAAAATTGACCCGTCCCGAGTGTCTTGCAGTATCTCCTCCTGAAGTCGCAGAAATGCCCGCTCGGCACCTTCGCCATATCTAACGGATAAACTGACGCCGGTTATGCCAACTAAAGCGTATGCCACATCCTCCTGGCGGCTTGAAACCAGATCGGCCGCCCAGGATATTCGGAGTCCGAGTGAGCAGTCCCGGAGAGCGTCAGAGTCGATTAGAACTCTCGAGGGAATCCCGGTGATATTCGATAACAACGGCAGTAGATTCGTGGACGTTTTGGAGCCCCGATGCTCCCCTTCTGCGTCGTAGAATTCAACCCTCGCGGGTGCAATCAGCTCTTGTAGCATCCAGACTCGCTTCCAATATCTACATTTCTTCCACACAGTCTCTTCGAAGCGAGGCCCGCCCTGTGGAAGGTCATCTAGATAAACAAGACAGACGTCTGACTCTTTCAACCAGCGAAAAGACGCGTTGACGACCTCTTCTGCCGCCGGAGATGCATCAACGCGTATATCAGGAACCCATATATGCGTAAGACCTTGATCTAAAGCAATTTTGCATGCCCAGGCGAGCTTTTCATAAATAGGGAGACGCCGCTGGAGCTTTCTGTCGAAAGCCCATCGTACAGGAATCGAGTGGTCGCTATTGTCGCGGTCGTCTGATGCACTGGCCAATACGGCGTATGACGGGCGATTGAATTCGTCATATTCCTCAAATTCCCAGTTTCGAGTGTGTAACAGACGCATGGCCACTTTTGGGCATGCCGCTTGAGTTGAGCCCTGAGTCGTGATGCTCGAAGTAACTCCGTCTTCTACGCTCGATGATGGCAATTATATACTATCATAATGAATAGTCATGACAGCCCTATTCCCCTCGCAGACTCTTTCTGATCTAATAGTGACTGTGATTTGGTCCCATCATTCATTGGTCTTTATTCTCGCACCGGTATCGCCCAGCTTGGGTGATCACGAAATGGAATTTCCAATATTTTCGCTTAGCAAGTTATGTCCAATCATGCACTGCCACTGCGCGCCACTGCTGGCGTAAGTACCACACACCACACCTCTGTGATGACCACAGCTGTGCTGTGGTCACCGATAAAGGCCTGAGGGATTATACATTGACCAACACTTCCCTCGCGCGCCTAAATCCACGGTTTATAGATGCGATATAAGGTACCGTTACAGATGGCTGGTAAAGTCGGGCCTCGACGCGTGGAAGCTCAATACGAGTTGGGCAAGGTAATTTCTTTCCCAAAACAGAGAGAAGTTGAAAGTGACATTGATGAGCCTTAGAAACGCACATGCAAGGATGTCTAATACGCAAGCGAGGGAGCATAAGTTCCTGCTGGGGCTACATTTACGCCGACTTTGATGAGAAGGTAAGCACCAAACAGCATAGCCCTCGAGAATGGCTGGCTGGTGAGGTGGCGCGGGTGTGAATCGAGTTGACGCCAAATTTTCAGATTGCGGCTGAAAAAACACGTGGTGCGCCTAGGTCGGTGAAGCCAAGGCAACCCGAATTCGGATTGGGCACCTGATGTTTGCTTCCGAGACCTATTGAATGCGGGTTGTTCTAGATGCTATCTTTTCACCTCAGGTGATAGCTGAGAGTCTTGGACTAGGTAAGTGAGATGAGCCGAGGCGGGCCGATGGAGCCGCCCGACGGGTGTGAAACTGCGCATTGGGCTTTCAGATGTCGGGCTCACCGTGCTTCAAAATCACAACTGTGTAGGACCATATGTGGTTGAGCTTCTGTGCGTCCGTTCCAAGGCATTTGAAGTACGCATTCGTGTCCCGGAGGGATAGAAAATAGCAGTCATTAGTGGTGCTTCTTTCTCACACCCTGTCAGGTGCATCCTGGCGAGATCGGGCGTCCTGGCGAGGTCGGGCGTCCTGGCTGGACTCACCTGCAGGGCGTTCCGAAACTGCACAAACCCATGAGAAATCATCCGTGTCTGCACAGAAGTTGAGCGAGATGGGTCTCGGTGTGCAATACTAGGATTGACGTAAGGGACATATGAGAATGCCAATAACGGATCCTACGGACAAAGGGGCGGCGCTGTCCGAGCATCCGTTGGCGTTTCAGAGAAAGGCGTGACCTATAGAAGTTTGGACAAAGCTACAACGCCAAAATGCTTTCTTCATGCTAGCTTGGGTTTCTGCGGCCGTCTCATTTCCTGCGTTGTCATTGTTCCCGTCTTAGAACAATATGAGCGTTCGTCTGCCCGCGCCGTCCATGCCAATGCCACAGCTCCGATGGAATGTTCGATTTAGCGGGACCTTTAGGTATTGTCACCTCTTTCCTTAATGGGGCCAACTAAGATGTCCCAAATTATTAGTCACTACAGCACCTTCCTTGATTGTTGGGATGAAAAATAAATCATGGGCTCGCACATCAGAATGATTATCGCGTCTCTTGCTATCTTTGATACATATTCTCTCGCTCCGAGTGAACGCGGCCCTCTTTGCAACGACATCACCAACCCGTCCAGACTCGTGCGGTAGATTTCAACCAGAACCAGCACCATTTCTGGGGGAACAACTTACGTCTTGCAAAAAGCAGAAATGAAGTTCTCACTGGTCACCAGCGTGGCTCATTTTGGAACGTATTTCGCTGCGCTTGTTTCGGGCACGCCGTTGACTCTCCAGTTGACAGGCTACCACGCCAAGCGCGTCTCGGCGACCGAGAAGCCCGATTCTAGGATCCAGGCAGTCGGGACGCCCCTGAAGAACTGGATAAGTCATGGTGCAGATTTGCAGGCAAGCTTTGTGGTGGATGATGTGGTCAGTGAGGATTGGGCTAACCAAATGTAGTGGTACACCACTATCGAAGTTGGCACTCCGCCGCAAAGCCTGTAGGGACCAATAAATCCAAGCGGGTGTCCAAGGCATTTTTGTCGCTGATTGTACTCTGTAGCACCGTGTTGATAGACACTGGTTCTCTAGGCATCCTGATCCCGCGCAATAATTGTACGACTTGCAGCAACCATAACCTCTTCGACCCCCACAAGTCCACGACATTTTCACCACTCCCCGGAAACGACACAGAGATCCTCTTCGCCACCGGTGGTGATACCATCCCTTTTGTGGAGTACCAAGGAGCAAACTGCAGCATTGTCACAGATACCGTCTCGCTCCGCGGCCTGACGGTGCCCAACCAGAGGGTTATCCTCTGCGATTCGTACGGCCCTGCACTCGCCAGCCAACCGATAGATGGTATCATTGGCCTTGGCCCGGCTGATTCGGTAATCAATGAGACCGGGAGTTTTTATTGGAACTTGCACAGTAGCGGCCAGCTGCCTTGCGCAGAATTCGGCCTCTACTACGTCCCTGGCGTGCGGGATGGTGCCGAACTCACTCTTGGGGGCACGGATCCGTCAAAGTACCACGGCCACATCAGCACCATACCGCTCAACAAGAATCTGAGCGTACATGCAGAACAGTGGGTCATGGATATTCCGGCCATCTACATCAATGGTATGCCTGTCCCGGATTCGTCCAACGAAAATCAGCCCCGGCGCCTCTCAGCTGCCATCATGGACACTGGAACCTCCTTCATGATGGTGCCAGACTTCAACTACACTAAGGATATCTACGCCCTCATTTCGAGTGATATCCAGCCCATAGATGAAGCTGGAACATGGGGTGCTCCCTGCCAGCTGATTGACGTTGTAGCCAGGGATGTGACCATCACTCTCGGCAGAGAGGGTGCCTTGATCAACGTTACGTTACCCAAGGAGACGTTCAACCTGGGTGAGTATCCTGGAAAGCCCGGAATATGCCAGGCGGTATTTGTGAGCTCGATACAGCCTTCTAGGGCTCCGGACGGCACACCGGGCTGGGTGTTTGGCAGCCCTTTGCTCAAGTACTACTATACAGCGTGGAACGGCCTAGCCCTTACCATGGGGTTTGCGAATGCGACGAAGGGAGTTACTCACTGCGGGTGAAATAATCACTAGTAGGCAACCCTCCGTTGCCTAATTATAAACTTGATTTCTGCAGATAGGTGGCGTATGGTCGGGCACCAATATGTAGGACTAGATGCCACGAGTGGTTGGCGTGTCACTTCAGCTCTTAGCCACGCACACCAACTCTATGCAGCCTTTAGCAGCCATGTGAAAGAGGTCTTGGCAGCCTGGAACATAACCCATCCAATCATAAAGCGCTCCAAGCAAACCAATCAAGCCTCCAGACGGTACAGCAGGGTTCCAAACCCGAGCTGGTCGTAGCCCCCACTAGTAGTGCCGTAATCGCCACCTCCTCCTTCGGCACCGCTGCCATTGTTGACGACATAATCGCGGTATTGCTTCGTCCAAGAGGCGTTCAGCCCCTTCAAGGAGCCGTAGTGAGCATACAGAAGCTCCCACGCCGGTCGGATGTTCCCCCGGCTGTCAGGGCTGATGACAGTCTGCGTCACATCGCTATTCGTGTACGTCGTGTACGGGACGTCTTGGTAAAGATTATATTTGGCAGCATATTCGGCGCTGGGGCTGTCGTGTTAGCTGGGTTGTTCTGTTTCACCTGGGGGCGGGAGAGTCTCACCCTGCCAAGATCCTGTTCGACAGGTAGCCGAACAGATCGTTGCCCTGGTTGTAAGCTTGCTGCGCAAACACGCCCAAGAGAGCGAAATCCAGCATGGCGTGGCCCTGATCACGCCCTGCCTCTTGGCCCTGGCCCAAGACCTTGCTCGATCCACTTTCAGTGTACGTGACCCAGATCGTCTTCTGGATTGCGCCGTTCCCCCCTCCGGACTTGAAGTAGGTTACGGCCTCGTCCACCATGGTCGCGTTGTCTGCCAGGACACCGATGGCGTCTAGTCATGCCCAAGTGTTAGTAATTCCTGGAATGGATGTTAATATAGAACACGGGAAGACAGACACATGGTACACATGTTGGCCAGGTCCCAGTTGGCCCAATAATGGTCGATCTTCGCATCATTGTGGTTGACCAAGAAGGCGTGGTTCATGGGATAGAACACAGTCGAGAGCATAGTGTTCAATGCGGACAGGCCGGACCAAGCCGTGTACCCGCGCAGGATCTCGGCCGCGTTGGCCAGCTGGTAGCCGTATATACCGCTAGCTAGGTACTTATCAGAGGTCCCTGTAATGACCTTGAGCGTGCTACTCCATGCGTCCAGGATCTTTGCCGCCGCGGCTGCGTAGGCTGTGTCGCCGGTGACCTTCCAATAGATGGCGTTCGCGTAAGCCGCCGCCGCGTCCCGGTACAGGCTCGCATAGTTCTCAGAAAGCCCGGTTCCGCTTCCTCGAACTACGGTTGCTTGAGGATTAGGAGCGTAGCCCGAGTTCGCATGAGCTACTAGCTTATTCCACCCAACATACCATGGAGATGTCTTGGCGCTAACCTTCGACTTGATGCGCGTGAAATCCGCTTCTGTGTGGAGCAGGCCGGGGTGGGCAAATCCAGCGCGAGAGTCCAACGGCTTCAGGACATTGGTGGTTGTCGACGGCAGTCCTGGCGCCGCGGCGGCCAGAGCCGATAGCGCGACGCTTGACAACGCCAACCGGTCGATGGAGAGCTGCATGGTTCCGGTAGATAACTGACTTGCTAGGGTAGGCCGCGGTAGACTAGGCTACCTGTAGAGAAGCGCGTCCATATTGACTAGGCCATGGAGGTGGTTTAATATATATACATCGCGCACGGTTTCTCCGCATTTCTCTCAAGAGCATGGCGTTGAATGAGGATTTACCCCAGGCTTGGAGATGACGGTTATGCTTTGCCCTGTCAGGGAGCCTCGGAGTGATCCTCGGAGCGCAGGGGTATATCCCTTCTCCTCACCCATCTTCCCCACATCTGGGGAGAAGCAGCACGTTGCCGTCTCTGGTGGTTCCGGCTAGTCCGGGGTACATCCCACTAAGGAAAGCAACCCGGGCTAGCGGCCGCTGTCAAAAAAAAAAAAATCCACCAAGAGGAATCACGATACTAGGCGCTATGAACCGTGGATCACTGGAGAACTGTCGCGACTTGGAGGGACGCTATGCTTTCTGATGATGCCGGGCCACGGGATGAGCACCGGCAACCCTTTCCATGTGTCAGGCTAGAGCCAGAAATCTCACTTGTGACGTTCTATAGACCTCAAATTAGTATGGTGTATAGCTGTCGCATGATCACTTGATTTTTTGCCTCTTTCCTTCGTCTGACGGAGTGACTCTCGCTGAGGACCTCCGCTTCGCAAGCCAGTGTAGATTTACAGGCCGGCACAAGTTCAGGGACTCGCCCCGAAAACGACTTCTCAAAGCCAGGTGATTTCCTTGCGATAATTGCTCCGGTTTGAAGGGTGTAAGATCTGATGGGTCCGGTGGGGACGCCTCCCTATCGTGAGGATCCCACTCTGGCAACAACACATACGGCCCACGTGATTTATCACCATGAACGATTAGACAAGACAAGGTGATGTCCGGCCTTGGCGAGTTACTCGTCTGCTTACTGTTGCTTCACTAGCTGATTGCTATCAGCTCTGGGCGAGGAGGTAGAGCGAGAGTGATATACGAACTATTTAGGAGAGGCTTTTATCAGTCTCGAAGTCTCACAAGCAGTTGTACGGCATTAATCACGCTTTGGCCCAAGACCGGGAAGCAAGGCGAGTCAAGATCACTTGTTCGATGGTTAAATTACTTGGTTCGATGTCCATGGTACCAGACATTCATGGTATGATATTAACGAGATACAGATTACTAGCTGACACAGCACTTGTGCCATAATCTGCTACTAACTACCGTGGCCAATTTAATTATCGATGCCCCCCGTCAGAGATCGTACCGGAAGTCAGGGTTCTCCTTGTCAGTCAGGTCCTCAAAGGCATGGGAATGTGCAATCTTCTCGTCGGTGCCCTTCCCAGACTCGCCGGTCTCGCTAGCGGAAACGGCTACGGCAGCGGCCGCTGTCCTCTTGGCCGCATTCCGCCGGGTGAGAAGGATGCGGCAGATGACGAGAATGATGTTGAAAAGCACGTAGAGACAGAAGTGGGCAGTGAAGCCTTTCTGATATCTCGGAGCATCCGAGCTCTGGAAGATCTGTCCTCAGAAGTAAATGTGTCAGTGGGTCTGTTTGCTATTGGAGAGGAGCGCGATGCTCACCTGAGGAGCAGCCATGTTTCCTGCGGCCCATCCCACGAATGTCATGGCCAGCGTATTGGACTTCTTGGTCTGGCCGGCAATGTTGCGCGAGATGAGCGAGAAGATAAGATTGCCCTCGGCAAGGAAAAACTGAGTGCAGTAGAAGGCAATCAACAGGCCAACCCTGTTGGACGCGTTGGGTGGGATGCTATAGATGACGGCGGTGCCGATGATGGCCGGGATCGACCATGCCTATAGCGGTGTGAGCATGGAACACATATCCGAGTTTAGAGCATCGGACTTACATGCATGACCAAGGCTGTTTGCTTTGTGTGGGTGGCCAACCAGGCACTTCCGATCATGACCAAAATGGTCACGGCTCCCTGGGCGATGTTGAGCAGCTGGGTCTGCAGGTAGTCGAAACCAAACGAGGCAATGATGAGGTTGGAGAAGACTCCCAAGCCACCGATGATGAGGGTAGACGTGATCTGGAGCAGAATATAGCACCAAACAACAGGGTCGGTAATGGCCTCAATCATCTGATATCTCTTGTAGGTCTTGTTCTGGATGCCAGTCTCGTTCACGCGGACGCGCTCGATCATAAGCTTTTTCTCCTCCTCAGTGAAACATTTGGCCGTCATCGGGGAATCAGGCAGCCACCAGCCGATGAAGACGGCCCAGACGCAAGTGGCTAGACCGAGGACGAGGAACATGAGCTGCCAAGACTTGATGTCGTGGCCGACGTAGTGGGAAGTGCCCCAGGCGATGATGCCGCCGATCATGAGCTGAATGCCCGTGCAGCAGTACCATAAAGAAGTGTGAACTGCAATCTCCTCTTTGCGGTACCACATACCAGTCCTGGGTTGCTGCCGTTAGCATCTCTTGATCCCTCGACTCGGCGGGCGCGGTCTGGGAGACTTACATGATGATGAAGGCTGGCTGGACGCACGACTCGAACAAGCCAAGCAAGAAGCGGACCGTCATGAGACCTTTGAAATCATGGGCTGCTGCAGAGCAAGCAATAACGGCGCCCCAGCAAAAAACGTTCACGGCGAGGTACTTGGCCACTGGCAGCTTTTGCAGCAGCAGGTTGGTCGGGTACTCTCCCACGAGCACACCCATGTAGAGGATGGTGCCGAGCCAGCTGTACTCGTTCCCCACGAGCCCTGCGTCTTTCTGAATGTTCATGACACTGGAGAAGCCGAGCGTGCCTTTGTCGAGGGACTGGCAGAAGTAGGTGCCCAGCATGCATGCCAGGATGCGTTTGTTCACCTTCCAGTAAAGCTGTCTGTTGGTAGCCTCGTCGATGTAGACGGGCTCGCCGCTGGCGTAGAGGGCGGTCTGGGGCGAAAAATTAGTATTCATTCGGTTGTAGGCGTTCCTTGTGCGCTAAGTTACCTCGCTATCAACGGCATGCTGGCTGTCCTGGGGGGACGTCGTCTCCGTTGCGGGCGCGATGACGTCCGCGTGCTGGGACTTTTCGAGCTGAGTCTTTTCCATGGCGACCGAATTGAGAGATGAGGACCTAGTGCGAGTATCGAGCTAGAGCTAGGGGCAGGGCAGGACTCTCTGGTATAGTACCCAGGGAAGATGCGGACCGGGCAGGGTCAAGGTAGTAACAGTGGGTAGCGATCTTCCGTCAGCTTGGCCGCGTCTCCCGCTGGAACCACACAGCAGCGAACCGGGTTCGATTTATCGCTCACGGACGGCCCCCATGTACCGGGGCAGCAAATGCGGGAAATGCACTTCATGGCCGTGGTGCTGGGGGATATTGACATGATTCCCCGACCCAGACTTTTGGTTGCATTGTGGGGCGCCGTCATCACCGGGAGCTGCCCGTCTGGGGGCGCCCCTCACGCGCTGGCGCTGTTGGTACAGGGATGGGGAAAGGGGGCGAGCCAGGGAGCCAGGCAGGCCGGGCTGCGCTCCGAAGCTTCGCCCGAGGCCCGCACGCGGAGAATAGCGCTCCACCCGCCCCCCTAGTGCGTGCGTGATCCCCGGATTCTGGCGCACCCCGCAGGCGGGACCAGCGTGAGATCATCAACGAGCGGGAGCCGGAGGAGCTGACGTTTTTGTGAAGCCGAAGCCGTTTGTATCAGGTACGTGTACGTGACGTGGTCGCGGGCTGTGGCTCGTGGGCGTGCTGACTCCCGATGTCTTGGACAGAGAGACGCGAGGTTTTGCGGCCTATACGGCGCGAGCTCTTCTGTCCCACCGGCCGACTGAGTTACGCAACGCGTCTGCACTCGCCGACGCGGAGCTGAGGTCAATTGATGTTGGGCTCCGGCAGCGGAGACCGACGCCTAGCCGAGGAGCGCCATGAACGCCGTCGACCTGGACGAGGCCGAGGATGAGGTCTCGGCCAACGAGGAAGAGTTTGCTGCCCCGAGCGACAGCAAGAAGCGCAAGGCGAGCATGAAGGACGAAGGTCCAGCGTAAGTGGCTTGAATTTTCACCTTCGGCACCCCAGCGCGGTGTGCCGAGGCCCGGTGTCATGGGCCTGACATGTCTCAAGATGCCAGTCGTGCCGTAAGAAGAAGGCGAAGTGCTCGAGGACCCAGCCGTGCACCCAATGCACGCGATACAGTTGGTCTACCCGCTAGGCTGCCCGCCCCAGCCTGCCCTCTGACTGACCGCGCGCTGCTAGACTTTGAGTGCATCTATGACGAGAAGAAGGCGAAGCCGGGCGTCCGGATGGGCGCGATCGAGCACCTCACGCAGCGGGTTGCCACCCTGGAGAACATGTTCCTCGGCCAAGGGCTCCTGTGGCAGCAAGTATGGAAGTGCCTCGATGCGATGGGCGAGCAACCCTCGTCCGACTCCGGATGCTCGCCGGGCCCCGGTGCCGACGGCGGCCCCAGAGAGCGCACCCTACGGGAACACACCGCCCAGCTCAAGGAGACTTTGTCGTCCCTCGCCGGCCAGGGCACGGGCGATACGTCGAGCGTCGACAGGCCCTCTCCCAAGCGCCGCCGCGTCCACGGCGATGCGCCGCCAAAAGAGGCCCCTCCCGGCCTGTCCGAGTCCGTTCACGACGGCGCGGCGCTACCGCCAGACGACCTGATCGACGCCCTAGTTGAGATATACTTTGAGCGCATCCACATGTGGATTCCCATGCTCCATGTGCGCGAGTTTCGCGAGAGGATGGCCATACCGTTGAAGCGGCAGCGCCTCACCACCATATTCCACGCCATCGTCTCCGTGTGCGTGCGCTTCTCCGAGGACCCCAGGCTCGACGACCCAGAAGTGCGTTCTGGATACGCGAGACGGTGCCGGCAGGCCGTCATCCTGCGAAGTATGGAGTCTTTCTCGGTAGAGAACCTGCAGGCCATGATCATATGTGCCTTTGACGTGGTACGCAAGGCCATGCTGCCCCTCCCCTAGTACCTTGTGCTTCAACTCTTGGCTCACGCGAGATCTAGATCGGAAGCGGTCGCGGGCCATCCGCGTGGTCCATCGTCGGAAGCATGACACGGACCGTCGAGCAACTCCAGCTGAGCATCGAGGACGACGATGTACCGCCGGCGCCAGGCGTCCTGATCCGACGAATTGCCTTCCTCCCGCCGTGCCGAAGCTGGAAAGAGATCGAGGAGAGACGCCGCATCTTCTGGAATGTGTTCCTTATGGACCGCTTCTGCAGCATCGCCACAGGCTGGAACTGTTCCCTGACAAGTGCCGACGTGAAGCGCCGGCTCCCTTGCGAGGGGGCTCTCTGGGAAGAAGGAGAGCCTCTCCGGGCGCCAACTCCACACTTTGGCATCTCCGACCAGTCCACCAACGCGGCCGGTACGCTCCCCAACTCGAGACCGGAGGGCGACGATCCCACTTCGCTGGGAGGATTCGCCTACTGCATAGAGGCCACCGAGAGCTTGAGCCAGGTGACGAGCTTCTTCCTCCAGCGAGCTGTCGATGTGTCGAAAATGCACGATGTTCAGCTGTGGCTGATGCGTTTCAAGCAATTGGACCTTCGACTGGTGCAGTAAGTCGTGGCGGGTGCTCCGTCCTTTTCTCCCAGAACCAGAGCTGACGAGGTCGCTACAGGTGGAAAGTGTTCCTCCCCGAACGCTGGAGAGAAGCTTGCGTCTTAAACGAAGACGGCATCATGGACCCCAACCTGACGCTCGCCCACATAACCCACAACACCGCCGTGGTCCTCTTGCATCAGGGGATCGCGTATCCTTCGGCCGAGTGGCAATCCACTGCGATCCGGCTCCCATCCGCTTCCAGTGCCGAGACTTGCCTAGCAGCCGTCAAGGAGGTGGCCATCATCGCGGAGCAGTTTCTCCGATGCTCGCCGATCCCGACGAATCCGCAGTTTGCTTTCTGCCTCTTCATTTGCGGTCGCATGCTTTTGGCACATGCCCTCCACTACAACTGCCAGCTTGCGCCCGAGTTTGAGTCTTTTATCCGTAGCCTCAATGAAATCTCGCGCAGGTGCAATGGCTCGCATCCCACGGGCCCTTCGCCAGACAACCTCGCCTCCAAATTCGCGACCCGACTGGACCAGGCGCGCCAGCACGGCGCGGAGCCTCTCGACATACGAGAGGCGGCCTACTCCCAAGACACAGAGGCCAAGCTGCCTCCCTCGCATAGCCGCCGCCAATCTGTATTCACACCTGGCGGCCCGACCGCTAGGGTAGTTGCTAGGGAAATGGGCATGGGAATGACCCCGGGACAGCCATGCTTCAATGCTACCCAGGAAGACTCCCCAGACAGCATATCGCTCGCTTTCCCACCACTTCCCCTAAGCTTCCAGCCTCAAGGCGACAGTGCTTCGCAGACGAGGATACCGTCGCCCATACCCGTAGGTTCCGGCATGGCCGACCCCTCGGCCGTTTTCGTAATGACAGGGCCGCCTTACGGGACGCCAGGAGGCACCAATGTGGAAAGTGTGACCACCCCAGGTTTCGAGCAGCTAAACTCGTTCCTGGAATATACCTTCCTTCCCAACCAGCGAGTTAGCATGTTCTCCGACCACGACGGAAAAGGACAGCCAATGCCTTGATGTAACTATTATATTACGATGGATCAGTGAATGCTCCCCTGGTTAATGGATGGATGCCTAGGGTAATGGGAAAGGACATGGGTTTAGGCCGGCTGCTACGGTGGGATGTTTGCAAACAAAATATTTAGTTTCAACTCACTACCCCTGGGATTGGTAAAAAAAAAAAATAGCTCTATTTGCATTTATTCACATACTTGGTTTCAGTCTGGTCTTGTCTGTTCATTACCCTGTATTCCCGCTCCGAGCGCCAACGAGCAATCCGGGTATCACCAGCGGGTATGACTCATACCAACACAGGGTCCTATTCCGGCTTTCCGCGAATCACCAGCTCCCCGATTCCCATTTCCAGCAGCTTGTTACCCACCAAGAGGAAGAAGTAGTCCGCATACACGAGGCCATGGTCTGCCCACCGCCGCGGGGCGAACTCAAAGTTGTTGATGGTGGCGCCGCTCACGATCGTCTCGCCCTGGCCGAGGTCCACGCTCAAGACTCCGCTCTCGAGGCTGACTCCGTGCTCAACCGTTTCGACCTCTCGTCTCTGGGCTGTGAAGCGCGCCGGCGGGTTGACATGCCTTTCGCACACGGCATTCACCACCTTCAGGGCTACGGTGAGATAGTCGGATGCCTCGCGCCGGCGTGTCAGCGCCTCGTGGATCAGCAGCATCCCGTATGCAGCGATTAGCGCCGCGCTGGTGTCGGTCGGCTGGGGCTGGTCGGTGGGTGCATGGAAGTCCCACGGCGGCACATACGTCTCAGGGAGGTGCGAGACGAAGTAGTCGGCGCAGTCCCTCGCCGTCTGCAGGAACGACAGGTCGCCTGTCCAGCCGTAGGTTTCGGCAAACCCCGCGATGGCCCACGCTTGTCCCCTCGTCCAGCAAGACTCGTGCGCAAGCCCTTGGTTGGTCAGCCGCTGCTTGACCTCGCCCGTGGCCTGGTCAAAGTTGATGACGTGGGTGGTGGTGAAATCCGGCCGGACGTGCTGGCGCTGGGTGACTCGGGCATGGGAGATGGCGATGTCGAACATTTCGGGGTTGTTGGTTTGGGTTGCGACATAGAACACAAGATCCAGGTTCATCATATTATCCTAAGCCACGAAGGTTAGCGCTGTGTTGAGTGAGGCTGCCTCCTCCAAAGTGCGTACAATGATGACCAGGAAATCTTCGCTGGGGTCTTTAAAGGAGTAGATTTTGGTTTGGCACGTATCCCAGGACCTCATGCATCCGACAGTCGGGTTGTATCGCGCAGCCAACGTCTTGGCCGCTTCAACCATGGTGGAAAAAGCCCTGGCATCGTGGTTGAGCTCCCATTGTCTCCTGGCCCAAGGGGCGATCATGAAGCCGAGGTCGTGGGTGCCTTTGAGCTGCCCATTTGGGTGGAGATTCTCGGTCCACCACTTGCAGGCAAACTCGAGCTGGAGTCGATGCGGCGACGGGGTGCTGGCGACGGTGCCTGGCCGGTGCAAAATGTGGTTGAACTTTCTCTGCCTCTCGAGCAGGGCGTGAAGCGACCCCGGGAAGAATCCGGATGTCCAGAATTCGAGCTCACGATATATGTACTTTACGCCTCCGGGCTTGGTGTACTCGGGGTACAGCGTAGGCGGGCTGCTCTGCGGGCCATGTCAGCTATGCGCGAGGGAAAGCGAGAGGACGGTGAGTTATACTCTGTGTAAGTCCCTCTCTGCGATCCCCCATATCTTTGCGACTGCAGACGTTGAGTACAGCTCAGACAGGTGGTCAAGGCCTTCTAGGACGGAACTGCCATTGGGTGCCGAGGCGTGGAGATGGCTCATGGTTCCGTTCTGCGTGCCTGAGGCTCTCTGGGACTGAGCCCCCGCTCGTCAGCAAAGGTAAGAAGACCAGTATTAGTGGCGGGTATTGGTCAAACCTTCTTCCGAGCAAGGGCAGAAGTAAGTGACCCGTCACCAATGTCGTCCTGTCGCGGCCTCTTGTGGGTGCCGTTGACTGAGCCCATCCTGCCGGTGCGGACCAAGAACAGGGGAAAGGAATAGAGCAAGCGCGTAAGGAGGTCACGGGTTCGGCTCGGTTGGGGATATCGGTTAGGCACTGGCTGTCAGAGGGCGACTGGCGCACTAAGAGGGCCATCGCATGGCCCGCCTCGGCGCGCATTCCCTTTCTATGCCGGCCTAACCAGGTTGGCATATCCACTCTGGCATCTCGGGAGCGGGCTACCTCGCGCAGTGTTGGATCGGCTCCAGCAGGCGGAGCACGCGAACCTGACTTGCATGGAGGGTGCACCCGTGGGCGGGTTCGCGGCGTGGAACCGTCCCGCTGGGCCGATGGCCGGCCATGTGGCCATGATTGGCTCGCTAGGTTTAATCGGGGCGGTCTGGCGTGCGGGACCAGCTCCGGGGCTTCTTCCGGTGCCGCCTCTCCATTTTCGGCCGGGAACGCTTGCACCGTGCGGAGAGCGGGGAAGCATGCGGAGGAAAGGGGTGTAAACACTCTGAGTGGCTCAGGTCTTGCAAGTGTGGTTAATACCAAAATCACGTTTCCGTATCAGAGCCCTGACTAGTAAGCAATTCTCAGCCTAGTATATGGAGCAAGGGAGGAGGAGAGTAGCTTTTTAGCTGCCAGCCTTATCTGGCTTCCCCCTCCCGGCCTCCCTGTTAGCGGAAAGCGTCTTCCCATTAGCGAACGATCGATTAATTAACCGGCGTCTTGGTTGACTCTTAGGACCGAGGGACGTCGTGGCTTGGCTGCTCAGCCTCCTGTGGGCCCTTGGAGTAAGATACTTGGGCTTTGGAAAGAAATTACCACGCCAGAAGGTTCTTATATAAAGTAGCCTGGGGACTAGAAGCTCACAACCGTCCCAAAGTTCCTTGGTCCAAATCTCAGGATGTGGGTTTGAGACACCTACGTTCTAGAAGCACTCGGCCGAACTTTAGACGACACATCCGGAATGGATCTCCAACAGGTTCATAAAGACGAGGTTCACTGTATCGAGCTCACCTTCAGGGCTTGTCTCCGTCGTTGGCGGCTCGAATTGCTGCTCTAAACACGTCAGGGGCATGTGTCTCTCCAAGTACAATTTTTCTACCGCTTCACACGTTCTCCACTCATATTACTCAACTTTGACTTTTGCCATTTCTAAGAACAAATATATCATGGCAGTGACCATGTAATACCAACACGACTCATGTAATGATAATATAAGGGATCTAATCTCCTGCTTCGTGTATTTTCTAGTCTGCTCCTTAGCTGGTACACTGTCCTGCTATCTAAGCGTTAGAAGATCCTCGAGATATCACCAAACATGCCAAAGGTTAAATGGTCCAAATATGGAAGGCCTGTGAGGTGGCTGCGTAGCTGGAGCATCGATATTAGAGAACACCGCCTAGGCGCGGCTCCCTTGCGTGTATAGGTGGAGGGTCTCATCCAAATATTGCAGACAAGCTTTCACGACCAGATCACGTCTCCACTCCATCTATTCGGAATCCTCGGTTCGAAGCGTCAGTATTAGCATTATTTTTTTCTACTCTATTACATGTAGTTAAATTCTATACATCTGCGGCTTTGCAGGGTACACTTGTACAGGCAAGTAATCAAATTAGCAGTCCTTAGCAGAGAGGCATTAAATACGACTGCCTACCCCACTGTCCTGTCAGCAGCAGCTTTTGACACTGCTTACCCGACTGTAATTCACTCCATTAACAGGTACAACCCCTCAATCGCCAACCTTTCCTTCTTCCTCTTCTTCCGTAGTTGGCGCTTTCGTGCAGGCCACGACATGGCGCCGCGACTGGATGTTCCTCAGCGCATAACTGATCAAAACTCTACTCATAGAAGGGTTTGAGATCCAGATAATAGCTTCGAAAGCCTAGTGCAGCGCGCGTGCCGTCCAGAGAATCCGTTTAAAGTCGCAGCGATCCGAAATGCCTATCCGAAGAACTGTCCGCGCTGGCCGGCGAAGCAGCCTCACAACAGTAATGCAAAAAGCACTCCATGATAACCATACTAATTGATAAGTCGTACCTAAATCGATTCGAAATGGCAGACACTCTGCTTTGTAGATTTGGCAAGAATTTCTCAGAAAGATCTATCGGTCGGACATTACGACCAAAAAGCTGGTCGAGAAAAACAATCCGTCATCGATGCCAACGTAACGCCGACATTGGGTTGAAAACGAAAGCGCTACCATGCATATTCTCATGCGTTGTTCACAGCCAATCGCTTCAGCCACATTTTTCAGCTCTCGATATTTAGGCAGCTATCGACATCTTTTCAACTACACAATTACCTCAATCCCATCTCCAAGTACGCCTATCGAAATCATGCCTTTGAGAAAAGTATGGGAGTTGGTAAAGCAGAAGGCTGTCGGGGATCGTAGGGCAACCCCATTGGTGCAGTCCCTCGTGCAGCCCACGGGTATGTCAGATCAGACGCCTGTCTCTACGTATGCCTACAGCTTACGCCCGTCAGCAGACAATGGTCAACAGGTACAACGCATCACAGAGACGCCTCCCACGGGCACGTCAGCGCAACGTGCCTCCCCGGCTCCAGCTGGCACGAACAGGCTAGGAACTCGAGCCAACACCAATGCTATATGTGAAGAGACTGAGCAAGCGGCGGTGTCGGAGGGGTCACCTTTCGCTCTATCCATGGAATCCCAAGCACAAGCGCCACCGACGACCGAGCATACGACAGAGCAATATGCCTCCCGTACCCCAGCTGCTGCAGATGCGCTGCCAACTCAAGCCAATACCGGTAGTATACATGAAGGCACTTATCAGCAAGTGACAGTGTCGGAAGCTTCAACTGCAGCCTTATCCATGGAACTTCAAGCGCAAGAGCCAACGACCAAGCTTACAACGCAGCAACGCCCCGGCATATCCACATCCCAGAGCCTCTGGAACGCCGCATATGACAGCCTTGAGGAGGACAAAGACACGAAAGAGCTAGTCCTGTCGTATCTGAAAACTCTAACGGAAGTAGTTGCAGCCGGGGATATCAACGCCTCTACCGAGGATCTGAAAGACCCGAGTAAGCGCCAAATATTCATGGAGAAGGTTGTCAAGGAAGGAACGGCAAAGGTTGCCAGGGCGTCCAAGATCACAAAGGTAATAGGTGACTTCGCCGAAGCTATTCTAAAGGCCAAGCCGATGGTCGACTTGGCCATCGGGGGCATACCCCAGGCCGCGCCTGCTGCCCTTCCGTGGGCTGGTGTCTGTATTGGGCTGCAGGTGAGTTTGATACGTCTGAGTTGCTTGGTTCTGTGTCAGCTGATATCCGCTAGATCCTCTCGAATCCTTCGAAAGCGAGGAAATCCAACCTTGCCGGCATCACCCATGTCGTCTCCCGAATGGAGTGGTACTGCGCTTTGACTGAGCATCTTCTGAATCAGAACAACATTAAGGTAGGGGGAAAGTCTTTCGAAGAAACCTTAGAGCTGTTAAAAGATGGGGTGATCTCTCTCTATAAGGCTCTTCTACTGTATCAGATGAAGAGTGCTTGTTCCTACTATCAGGACCAAGGCAAAGTCTTCTTTCAGGACCTTCTATACCACGGCGGCTGGGACGATGACCTGAATAACATCAAGAATGCAGAAGATGCCCTTCATAAAGATGAGGATCAGTACATCAAAGAATATGCGAAGGGTGCCTTGGGAGAGATTACCCATCATACCAAGGAAATGGAGAAACTGCTTCAGGACCTCCATCAAGACATACGATACCTTATCTCCGCTCAGATATCTCTAAACAAGGGGGACAAAGAGTCGGCTTGCCTCAGAGACTTGCGCGTCGTCGACCCGCAGGACGATATGAAGAGGATCGAGAAGGAGAAGGATGGGCTGCTCGACGATGCGTATAAGTGGATACTTGACACTCCACAGTACGCGGCATTTACCAACTGGGACGACACCCCTAATATTTCGCAGTGTCAGCTACTATGGATAAATGGGCATGCTGGTACGGGGAAGACGATGCTTATGATCGGCATTATCCGCAAGCTTCTTCGCCAGCCCGTCCTAACACCAAAGCTTTCGTTTTTCTTCTGTCAAGGCACAAATACAGATCTACGCAACGCAACCTCAGTCCTGCGATCTTTGATCTGGCTCCTGCTTCTTCAACAGCCGGATCTCATGTCACATTTACTACAGAAGCACGACAAATCAGGCAGAAAGCTTTTCACAGACGACAACGCCTTCTTCGCTCTCTCTGAAGCATTTCGAAATATGCTGAGAGATCCGAGCCTTTCGCCAGTGTACTTCGCTGTTGATGCCCTTGACGAGTGCGAGCAGGGCTTACCAGATCTCATCCAGCTTATTTCAGAGTCTCTTAGCATCTCTAACAAGGTTAGGTGGTTAGTTTCGAGCCGCCCCAATGTCCAGCTCAAAAGGGCTGGTATAACTGAGACACTGCTCGAGCTCGAAGCCCAAAGTCTAAAACAGCCTGTCCAGATATATATCAACCACAAGCTCTCTGCCCTGAAGGAAAAGGATGGCTACAATGATGATACCTTGGCGGAAGTTTCAAGTGCAATCTGTGAACGGGCCGACAACACTTTTCTCTGGGTAGCTCTCGTCTTCAAAGAACTGGACTCTGCTGCCGGATGGCATGCTGTTCGGATTATCAATGAAATCCCTTCCGGCTTGTCAGAGCTCTATGATCGCATAATAACGAGAGTTGAAGAGGATAGCGGCCTAGACATGGAATACTGCAAGAATGTCCTGGTGGCAACTTGTCTTGCGAATCAACCTCTCTTCCTCTCCGAGCTTGCCGTCGTTGCTGGTTTATTGCCCACGATCCCCCCTCAGAAGATTGTCGAAAAGTGCGGCTCATTTCTCACCATTAACGAGGGAAGAGTCTATCCCATCCACCAGTCGGCCAAGGAGTATCTAATGGCAAACTACGAGTCGAAGCTTCAGCCGGCAGGGGTTGCCCGAGGACACGTGGATATCGGCAAACACTGCATCAATGCGATGTCATTAGCACTAACACGAAATATGTACTTCCTCGATTATGGGTTCCAGGAGGATGTCAGACCACCGGAGCGGGACCTACTAGCCCCACTACGATATTCCTGCCTCTTTTGGGTCGACCACCTTTGTTTTCCAGATGGCGAGTGTTTGGAACGTGATCACGAGTTGGTAGATGACGGCCGGGTACACAGGTTTCTGGAGAATCACTTCCTCCATTGGCTTGAGAGTATAACTCTTTTAGGGGACCTTTCATCCGGATTACAGTCCATAAGGAAGCTTTTGCAAATTATCCAGGTATGTCTACAGCATAACAGCTTATCTAATTACTGAATGTTCCTAGCTGCAACCGAATGCAAGCCATCTGCTTGAATTTCTGAAGGATGCCGAGAAGTTTATCCTCAGCTACGGATCGATTATTGGACAGGCTCCTTTACAAATTTATGGGTCCGCACTCGTGTTCAGCCCAAGGATGAACGCAGTCAAGAAGGCGCAATGGTCCGAGAGGCTTCCTCATATACACAAGGTTGAAGGTATCAGAGACTTTTGGGAAGCGCATCGGACTCTCGAGGGCCATAGCAAGGACGTCAACGCTATTGCATTCTCATTCGACGGCAAGATGCTTGCGTCGGCTTCAAACGATACAACGGTCCGGCTCTGGGATACTGCGATAGGCACCTCCCGAGAGCTCCGGGGGCATAATAGCTATGTTTACGCTATTGCACTCTCACATGACGGCAAGATGCTCGCGTCGGCTTCGTGTGATAAAATAGTCCGGCTTTGGGATACTGCGACAGGGGCCTCCCGAGAGCTTCAGGGGCATAGTGGCTGTGTTATTGCTATTGCGTTCTCGCCCGACGGCAAGATGCTCGCATCAGCTTCAGACGATACGACAGTCCGGCTCTGGAATACTACAACGGGCACCTCCCAAGAGCTCCAGGGACATAGTGACTATGTCAACGCTATTGCATTCTCATACGACGGCAAGATTCTCGCGTCGGCTTCGCACGATACAACAGTCCGGCTTTGGGATACTGCGACTGGCACCTCCTCCCAAAAGCTCCAGGGACATAGTAACCAGGTTAGTGCTATTACATTCTCACCCAACGGCAAGATACTCGCATCAGCTTCACACGATACAACGGTCCGGCTCTGGGATACTGCGACCGGCACCACCTCCCGAGAGCTCCGGGGACATAGTAACCAGGTTAGCGCTATTGCATTCTCGCGTGACGGCAAGATGCTCGCGTCGGCTTCGAACGATACAACGGTCCGGCTTTGGGATACTGCGACCGGCATCACCTCCCAAGAGCTCCAGGGAGATGGCGGCTGGGCTAGCGCTATTGCATTCTCGCGCGACGGCAAGATGCTTGCGTTGGCTTCGTTCGATACAACAGTCTGGCTCTGGGATACTGCAACAGCCACCTCCCAAAAGCTCCGGGGGCATAGTAGCTATATTAACGCCATTGCATTCTCGCGCGACGGCAAGATACTCGCATCAGCTTCACGCGATACAACGGTCCGGCTCTGGGATACTGCAGCAGGCAGCATCTCCCGAGAGCTCCAGGGGCATAGTGACTGTGTTCACGCTATTACGCTCTCACACGACGGCAAGATGCTTGCGTCGGCTTCAACCCATACAACGGTCCGGCTCTGGGATACTGCGATAGGCACCTCCCGAGAGCTCCGGGGACACAGTGGCTATGTCAACGCTATTGCATTCTCATACGACGGCAAGATACTCGCGTCGGCTTCAGACGATACAACGGTCCGGCTCTGGGATACTGCGACAGGCATCTCCTCCCAAAAGCTCCAGGGACATAGTCACCAGGTTAGTGCTATTACATTCTCACCCAACGGCAAGATGCTTGCGTTGGCTTCATACGATATAACGGTCCGGCTCTGGAATACTGCGACAGGGACCTCCCGAGAGCTTCAGAGGCATAGTGGCCGGGTTATTGCTCTTGCATTCTCGCCCGACGGCAAGATGCTCGCATCAGGTTCAACCGATACAACGGTCCGGCTCTGGGATACAGCAACAAGCACCTCCCGAGAGCTCCGGGGACACAATGGCTATGTCACCGCTATTGCATTCTCGCCCGACGGCAAGATACTCGCGTCGGCTTCAGACGATACAACGGTCCGGCTCTGGGATACTGCGACAAGTACTTCCGAGAAGCTTCTTCTTGACACCATCCTTCACACCTTATCATTTGATAAGACTGGATCCTATCTTAGGACTGAAATTGGAAACATTCGAGTCGACAAACTGTTAGACTCAAGCTTTCAGAATCTTTATCAGAAGCCTTATTATACAGGCTACAGTATTAGTTCAGATCAAAAATGGATTATGCGGGATTCGGCGAAACTCATGTGGCTGCCGGAGGAGTATCGGCCAGTCTCTGCTGTGGCACACACGGCAATGACAATGGCATTTGGTTGCCGGACTGGCCAAGTTCTGATTTTAGAGTTCTTGCCATGAACAGTCACCTTGCAGTATTGTCAATTATTTTTTTTTTTTATTATCTTTGCCCTCTGAGGGTCGTATGGGCCATGTTATACTTATATTCCACATCATAGAACCATTCTCGAACATCCATGAGCGTCCCACGCCACATTCCACCGCTCGGTGGCAAGTGTCAGCCACAGGTGTCCAGAAGTGGACCGTTCTTAAAGATGTTATCTAAAGCTTTTAGCGACACCCATTTCGCCTTTTACAGTACTAGCGACTCTGTGACTAAGATAGCCCTTCCCAACGGCGATGCACCGATTCGGTCTTCTGTTGGTAGGAATACATTTTGACGCCGAACCAGCTTGCATCGGCCGGGCATACGGGTGCGTCTCCGGGACTTCTTCCGGCGCCCGCGTCTCCATTTTCAGGTACGAACACCTGGGACCGTGCGGAGAGCGGGGAAGGGTGCGGAGAAAAGTGGTGTCCGGGGTCAAGGGTCTGTCAAATTAGCACCCCGGATGGCTGTCAATGCGACCGGGGGTGTCGTCTAAGTAAACATGACGAGAACCCGCATCTTCGGGTCCTGGCTCTCTCTAGAGCTCCGAGCAGATGCAGTCCACTGCGTAGATCTGGCGATTGTTAGGTTGACGGCCCAAGATGGTGCGCCTCGGTTTGACTCTTTCGTCCCTGGTGGCGGTCGTTGGCCTGCTAGCTGACCTCGCCATCGCGACCGGTCCTCTGAATGGCCTCCCCGTGCTTAATGGCCCTGTGCCTGTCATGCCTCAGGTTCTCGGGTCTAAGAAGCGCGTGGGAGAGTTCATCCACCCAGGGCTCTGGCATACCCACGATGATCTGGAGCGTATCCGGCTCGGGGTCGAGAACGGTCAGGAGCCGTGGAAGTCCGCTTACGCAAACTTCAGCAAGGATGCCTTCTCTCAGGCTTCGGTGAGCTGGGCCGCATAATTTGTGTTGTTTTTCGCAGGCTAATCAGGACTGCGGCCAAGTACGTCATGCAAGGCCCGAAGAGCATCATCTGCCGCGGGGGCTGCAACAACTACACGACGTTCAGCAACGACGTGCGGGCGGCCTACCAAAACGCCTTGATGTGGTACATCACCAAGAACCAGAGCCATTGGGACCGGGCCACCACCATCCTAGACGCCTGGGGGACGAATCTGACTTCCATCATCGGCACCGACACCTCATTGCTCGTCGGCCTGGAGGGAGACATGTTCGCCAATGCAGCCGAGATCATGCGCTGGGAAGGCGGATGGATCGAAGCCGGCGCCAAGGCATCCGGAGGAAGCGGGTTCTCTAACCAGCTCTACTGGTTGTTCGCACGGCAGTCCATCATCATTGGGCAGGCCAACTACGGCATGGTCAGCATCAAGGCACTGCTGTCCTTTGCGGTCTACCTCGATGACGTCTCGCTGGTAAGGCGGCACGGCTCCCGTGCCCTTTTCTGAACCGACAAGCTGACTGTCCCAGTACAACTATGCGGTCTACGCGTTTCAGAACGACCTATGTGCAGGCATCTATGGGAACTTCCATCCCGACACTGGCCAAGGAGCTGAGACGGGTCGTGACCAGGGCCACGCTCAGGGTGCTCTAGGCTGGACTGCCGAGGCGGCCCGCGTCATGGAGTCGCAAGGGACCGACGTATATTCACTCGGCGACAATCTCCTTCTGAAAGCTGCCGAATATACCGCCAAATACAATCTCATGCACGACGTGGAGTACGATCCAAAGTTCTACAGATGTGAGGCCATCCTGATCAATGGACCATGGGCCGTCCCTTCGAATATCTCGAGGGGCGTTAGCGCTACAAAGCTGCCTCCAAAGGTGTATGACGTAAGTCAGCCAGTCTCTTCTATAGTGGCTATCACTAATTTATCTCAGATCTTGTACTATCAGTATGTCGTAAAGCGAGGCAAGTGTGCTCCGTACACGAGCAAGATGAAGCAGACGATCGATTCGCTGGGTGGCGAGGGCAACCGTAAGTAATCATTTCGCAACACTTCATACGACACGATATCTAACGCTTATGGCAGCCGGCACCAGCAGTCCGGGTGACCACCCGAGCTGGGGAGACCTCATTTGGTCGTATCCTGGGAAAGGCGACTATCTGAACGACAACGGCAGAACCATTTGGGGAGGTGGTGTCATTGGGCCGAATGGCACGGGCATGATAAATTCGGCCTGATCACCTGCAAAGTCATTCTTTGGTAACTAATTTATCTAAATAATTACCATAAAATTTATCCATTTCGTGTGATAGTTCGCACTGTGTGCTATCATTCCTGAACTACATAACTTGGGATGCTTCTGCCAAGTACACTAACGCTGGTCGTACACGAAGTTCCGGGAACCTCGTTCACCGACGTTATGGCCGGAGCTTGGGACAAGTGATACTTGAAGCCTACAAAACGAGGACAGACTCCTTAGGTTTAAAATAACGAAGGGAAAAAAAAAGGGAGAAAGGAGGCAACAACCCGAGCTTCTAAGTTGTTTGACTGCCCATTTGAATATTTGTACCTGTAATCTAGGACATGGTGTCGAGCCCCTTTGGGACTAGCGCCTGCCTCCTTTGGCAGTATTCCCTCACCGCCCACCGCCCGGCCCGTTCTGCCGCCAGCCTCGTATAAGACCGCGCCCGCCCCAGCGTTCGCTCCGGTCCCTCCCCCGTACTCTCTACTTCCGCCCGTGTCAGTGGTTTCGGGGAAGTGGAAGCGCGGCCGAATCCTTACACTTCCGCTAGGGTGGGATGCCGAGCGGGTACTTGTGCTTGCGAACGCTCGCCATTAGCTGCGGATGATATCTTTACTCTCCTGGGAGAGTAAGAGAGCTTGTCTGGTCTAATGAGGGCGGCTGAGGCAATGCAATCCGAAGTTGCATACATTCGGCTGACATATACGAACGGTTAAGAGCAAAGCAAAATGACTGGTGGAATCACATTAAACATTGTAGAAAAAGGATAGAGTAATGTAAAGAGTAAAGGTACACACTCCTAGGCGCTCCTGTCTCTTAGCTAGCTGTACCCGCAGCTCCGATATTTGCGCTCCCGACAAAGACGACCTGCACTGCTGCGAACCTGCTCTCGTTGTCAGCCTCACGAACTCCTGGGAGACTAGGTGCTGGTATACTTGCGCAGCCGTAGCAGAAAAAATCTCAACCAGTTTGCCATTGGTCAATAAGCCGAGGCCTAATGAGAAAAGTCCCGTAAATACACCACACATGGCCAGGCGCACAGTCATGTCTTGCAAAAAGTACAAAACCACGATAGATGCCACCGGTAGTAAGGAGGCGACAACGGTGCCGATGACAGCGGTGAATCGTACAAGTCCCGCCTCCGAATAGGACACCGTATTGTCATCGCTACTTCCCTTTGTCCTGCAGGCTTCTTCGTCGGTGGCTAAGGGTTGTGGCTTCTGAAACAGTGATAAGCTCACGTCAAATCGCTTCACCTACATATGCCATATGATACCCTCGAAAATTCGACGGCTAGCGTCTGGCAAATCTTACGTACCCTGAAGAAACGTCCTATGCAGTGATGATACCACCATACGAGGTGATCGCTGAAGAAACCTGAGAAAAAATTATCGCTTTCTCGAGGACCCAGAGATACGAGCTCCGAAATGGGACAACTCTCCCATATATCTCTATCGCTGCCGAAGAGAAGCACGTGGCCCATTTTTGGCATGCCCATCCACGTTTGCAGGAACTTCAAGTCTCTCTTATTAGGTGATCCTACGTTCGTAACCATATGCTGAAGGAGCAAGGTGTGGTCTGCAGGGCGCGATATCAGTCACCCCTTCACTTTAGCTTGAAGATTCGATAGGACCACCACATGAAATACTTTGAGTCACCTACTATATTGATGCAACTTCTCTCGAATTGTCTGGAGCGTGATCCATTGCGCTGGATTGCCGCCTTCGGCTGATTCAGACTCGCTAATGCCTAACCAGTAATGGTTATAATCCATTCTCTTTGCGACAGCCGACTCAGCGTCCGCTCGCGCATATTGCTGGAGTGATTGCTCTAGCTCGCAGAGCTCAGCTTGGAGATGCAGCAGGGTTGTCCTATTGAGAGCTGCGAAGCGCCGGAAAATGGCGATTTCTGGGTGCGCACCCATAAAGTCCGCCAGCTGAGCGTAGCCTGCTTCTGGATTTTCTTCTTGAGCTTGTACAGAGGCCATGGAGTGCGCTTGTTTGACCTAGTGGAGGGATAATTTCGTGTTTGTTAGTATGCGAAGAGAAATGCTGCGACGAAGTTATCATATCCTCTCTGCATGGAGACGATGGTATTGTCGCTATTATGCCCCCTATGCTTTGGTGCCTAAATAAAAACCCAGCCTGCTTTCAATGTCGGGTCAGGCTGCAAGGTTGACAGAATCCACCGAAATCGTCCCAAGGCAAGGCTGCGGGAGCTATAGGTGATAGCCCACTTCAATGCAGGATAGACAGGGCGACAGAATAGACAGGGCGGCATGTACAGAAGAAGGTGCATCATTTGGCGGGGCTCGCTTCTGGTGCTGTTCACGCACTAAAATGCGAATCTTTCGCCTTACTCGATGTGGCTAATAAGGTAGGCAGTCAAGGGCTCCAGTTGTACTCCGTACTTCCTAATAAACATCGTCTTTCGTTTAGGGAACAAGAACTAGGATGTGGAAGGCTCAAGTCGGGTACAGCGTGACAACGGGCGATAGGACTAGACTTATTACCCGCCTAGGTGGTTATACATACCAATGCTTGTAAAAAATAAAAATAAAAATAAAAAAGGAAGGGAGCGAGCACTTGCATTTGTTTGATCCGTTACACAGGCAACAATCAGAGTAAATTTACGGACCGGGGCTACCGAGGGTAGATGACGAGCGTTGTCCGGACCTGACCCCGACACGACCGTCTTCGATCGGCCCGGTTCTTGAGAGGCAGCGGAGTATTCCAACGACCACAAAAAGCACGCTCATGCCTCAACACCACACATGAAGCGTATTAACCGAGTCACTTCAGCCGACCTTTGCGTCTGGAACCCAAGGGCCAAATCACAGTCATCTCATAGTTGATAATGAGGTACAAATATATAGCCCTTCGGTTCAAGTCCGATGTGTTCTGCAGGACGTTAAGTCGCGCAGGGTCTAAACCGGTAGACTACATGGAAAAATTAAGAGACCTACGTCACCGCTGTATGGCCTATTTGTCTGCTGCCCCGACCGGCGCGATGAGCATATTATGGGGGGTAGAGTGCTATACCAGTGTTCATCCCGCTATTCCTTAGTAGCGACACCGTCGCACCGGAACATGAGCAGCATATTGCGGACCGAGGAACGGCCGAGAGGCTTAAACTGAGGTGCGTACTGGCCGGGCCGAGCAGCGCGGATGTTGAGTCCTACTCCAACCACCCCCAGGAAACCCGGAGGTGCCAGGGCCACGATGGACTTGAAACAGGCACTGAACTCATCTTGAACATGGTCCCAGCTCCAGTTGGGGTCGCCTGTTTTGCATGTAATAGTTGTGACGCGATGAGCCATCCTATCGAACTAGGCCCGCTTCAGAATTGCAACGTCCCCAGGTTGTCATCCTCGATCTGAGTGGTTTCGGTGCAGACGTGAAAGGGGGGGCACCAGTCCGCCCTAACATGTGGCGAGCGAGACCGTGGCGGCGGTGTTTGGACGACGGTGTTTGGTCGAGGCCCAAGCCGCGGCCAAATGAAGGACACTTCCGTGTGTCCCAGCAGAGGCCCCTGGCTCATTGCGCTGGCCAATCGCACGGCCGAGAAGGCCTGGCTTGGACAGTGGAGAACACCAACATGCGCGAGGCGTGCCTCATCGGTCGATTTACAGCCAAGGCCCTGCTGTCCCGGGTGGGCGAGGCTGAGGTTTGACAAGACAGGTCGGTCAGCGCACGCGGCGTTGCAACTGGCCCCCCCACCACCTAGAGTCCTTGTCCTAACGCAAGTCCCAGGGGCATACCACCACTCTAGCATCCCGTAATCGGAAGATGGGGGGAGTGGAGGTGTATGCAGAGCCATGAGAGCTTCCTTCGAGGTACTGGACTTTGGCCAGCACCACCAGACGATCGCTCTCATGCCTCCTACTTCCTGTCATTTGGTCGCCTGTCCTTGCCCAGATCTCCAGACCATCATGCTCCTATCTCCAGTTCTCTTGGTTAGGCTTATTCTTAGGTCTCAAAGACGGCCGTGCAAGCTCTGTTTTGGCTGCCGGCCAGAGAGACGGTGGAGGGGATCTGGACAGACTGTTTGGATTACATGTGTTTCCGATCCTGGCGTGGGAATAAACATGTTTTATGTAAATACAGCTTGTAGTTCCTCCAATTTGGTCACCCGCTTTGCTGGGGTCTGGCCTGCTGTCCTCATTGTCGGCGTCGCGGGCGGCGAGGCAACTCCCGCTGCTGTCGCAGCTTCTGCCTGCTGCTGTAGATCTCTAAAATTGGGATTCTGGCTACTCGCAGCACCGTTAAAATTGAAGAAAGCATTGATATGATTGGTCAAAATTCCCCGCCGAGGCGTGGAGGGGGTCAAGGGTATTAGGTGGGAAATCAAGGATTGCAGTGCCGCATCGTTTTCACCGACACGAGACCCGCTTGAAGCCTTGCCTTGCCTAACTGGGCCAGCAGGTCGTGCGGCAGCTGAATTAGCTGCGGCTTCCTGTCCTCAGGTGGGTCTCGTTCGACTAGCTGGCGGCCACCTACTAACAAGATGTATAAAGGAAGTCTCACTCATGTTCCTACCTTACGACTTCTTCCTTTCTTTACCTCCCTCCCCCTCCCCCCCAGTTGCGAGCTTATGAATCCACCTAAGACGTCCAAAAATGGCCCATCGCTGGAGTCACCTGCATCTTCTGGTCCTCGTTTTCGCTGTGTTCGCCCCAGCTGGCGGTACAGGCCTTAACGGAACAGGACCATTTCAGATTCACCCTGCTGCTAATATTACCGAATGTCTATTCTACGATAACTACGTCATCCCAGCAAACTTACCTCTGCGTGTTGGCCCCTGTTCTGCCACTGACCAAAATGCCCTTTGGCAAATTACACCTAACGGCACCCGCTACTTCTTGTCTTGTCTAGCCGACATTTGCACGAACTTGAACATCGGTCTTGTCCAGATACCTGATAAACGTTTAGTTCTAATCATGGCCACGGCCAACGGACACGATTTCAACCAGTATTGGGAGTTTACTGTACGCATTTGCTTCCAACTCAACTGCGCCTTCGTGATGCTACCCTGGCCCCCTCTGACTCCAGTTTGAACTCTGACTCTTTTTTGGTGCAGGAGACTAGCCCGGGGAAGTGCGAAGTATCCTGCCGAGGGCTTCCCGGTGCCCTCCTTACAACCAATCCCCTTGATGCCTCGTTTGCCGGCGCCGTACTCGAGAACTATACCACTGCGGCGCCAAACGAGTCGACTTGGATTGTGGCCCCCTGGACTTCAACATTGAACTTGACTGCGTCAGCGCCGCCCGCCGAAGGGCTTCCCTCGACTCTGCCACTTATACTCGGCCTCTGCATTGGCATCGGAATTCCAATTCTAGCGGGCTCCGGATGGATTATTTACAGGAAATGCCGAGGCGAGCGCCTTTTCCCGTTCGGCCGGTTCAAAGCAAACCTCCATCCAAAGCCCTCCTCGGAGAGTCTAGCAAGCCTTGACCTACCCGCCAATCTCCGACCAGCTAGTCCTTCGCTCGTCGCCACGAGTGCCAGGGGTGTACCCCAAGACCGTCTTCTCGAAGCCAGCCTTGTTTCCGATTCGACGTTAGCGGGACCATCGCAACTCCTCCCGCCCAACGCAACAGTTCAGAGAACGAAAGATTCTCCTGTGTCCGTATCCTCCAAAGATCATGGCACCGTAGCGGGGACTCGAAGCTCTGGAGCGTCACGGGAAAGTATGGTATGTAAATGTACTATATCATTGCCTTGGTCTCTCAACAGCTCCTAATACTCAATTTAGGGCAACAAAACTCCAGTCCTTTTTCTCGGCCCTGGAAAAGGTGCCGAAGAAGTTACAGCTATGGCGATTCTCGACTCGCAAGCTTCATCGGGAAATTGGATTTGCAAAGACATTGTCAAGGCCCTTAAAAAGGACTTGGAAATGGACACGAGCGAATCAGGTGAATTTATCACGTTTGACGGCCGACCGATTGTCCCCCTTGGCAAGGTCTTCCTTACGTTCAGATTTTCCAGAGGGTTGACGTTCCATCGGGATCAACCCTTTTTTGTCTATGACTCGTCTGAGTGGGAGGTCGTGCTGGGCTGGGACTTTATCTCGAAGAAAGAGATAATGTTGAAGAACGAAAGGGCACTAGTAGCACCGGTAGGCCCGCATAGACCTATCGGCCAGAGTAAGTTTTCCCACTGTATGCATTTTATTCCCCTTATTTATACCGCAATTGTATTTCATGTCTAGTTCTCGATATTCTAACAAGTCCATAGGGGAGGAAAGGGCAGGCAGACGGAATACGAGGGAGAAAAGGGATGCAAAAGCCGCCCGGCTGAAGGAAGAACATATCAAAAAACAACAACAGCAGCAGCAGCAGCAGCAGCAGGACCAGCAGCAACAGGGCCAGCAGCAGCAGCAGCAGTAGCGACAACAATGGCAATAATAGCGATTGAAGAAAGGAAGGTTACTGTTTGGTAAGCGTACGAGATCTAGTAAAGCAATAAAGCAAACAAACTGTGTAAATCCGTATCGTGTATGAGTATCTATCTTATGTGTATTCCTAAGAGCTAATAAGCTCAGGAACGACTTTTATATGCTCCCACTGATCACGTAATAAGAATCCACGTGATCAATGGGATCCTAATACTACAGAGCCTCCACAGCTCACCAGCGCTGCGAACAGCTATTCCAACAGTTACTGTTATAACACCTAGTATGCCGGGCGCTGCGGGAGGTTCTTTCCTAAGGGTGAGGGAAAAGGTATTCAGAGGCAATTCTTTCACACAGTGGACATGGTTGCCAATCCAGATGGTGGACTTAGACTGATTGCTGAAGAGCAGAGCTATAAGGAACCATGTAGGTAGCGAGGCGAGAATCAGAAAAAAAAAGCAATGCCTTCAGGGCCACGAAAGGAGAAAGAAGAGGACAGGGAAGGGGGGAACAAGAATTGCAAACGAGCACGGATACCCAATGAAAAGAGCGCACTGGTGGCCAAGTATACCGCGCCACCCGAACATATGACGTGTTTTTGCCCGTAATACGCAAGGCGGCTGTCGGTCGGTGGTGCAACTAGGTCCGCCAGCCGGGAGTTGGGATGAGGAAGCCACAACCCCGGCTGAGGTGTACAGTACCTCAATCACTACCTACCTTAGGTACCTAGGTGTTTGGACTGCTAAAAACGACAGCCCGCGCCAGCTATTTTCGGCAGATTTAACATCAGGCTTAAGTGTTTTCCTGTAAACAAATGCAGCCAACCCTTCCTCGTTATTTCGATCCACTGGCCGGATTAGACAGCAATCACTGGTAATTACGGACAGACTGGCGTTCGACCATTTATTTCATTACCTAGGTTTCTACTATGAAGGTACTCATTTCTCTGAAAACACCAAGACCTTAGTCTGATTCAAATTCACGTTGCTCAGCACGATCTGGCTTCCCTGCTGGCAGGCTTTCTTCCCAGACCAGATCTCCTTAACGGAATAGTCGGATAGGTTGGTTGAGTTGAGACCGGGCAATGTGCTGAGCGGGATGGTTATGTTCGCGCTCGACAGACCATAGTTCAAAGCCAAGACCACGTAGCGAGATTTTCCTGACGCAAGCGGCCCTCCCCAGACTTGAACCTTGTTCTCTGTCGAGAGATCCGGTAGGTAGTTGACGGCCACTCCAGCATCGTCTTGCGAGATGGCGATGATCTCTTTGTTCAGTAAGATGTCGAGGGACGTCTTGTTGATGGCATTTATGTTGGCGCCGATGATCAAAGGCGACTTCAAGGCAGCCCAGAATGATAAGTGAGTCTGCTCCTGGAACTGGTTCATGGTGCCGGTGCCGATCTCGAGCATGTCCATATCCGCCCAAGAGCCGGGCTTCTGAAACCGCGAGAGCTCTCGCATCTTTCGAATCATGGTGAGGACAGAGAGGCCAGCATAGCCTGTATTGAGGCAGTAAGCCGTTTTACACACCCCAGAGCTGTCGTCACCGAATGAGCTCTTGATGTCGCCAGACATGCGATAGGAATCAGTGAACTGGTCTGCCCAATACCAAGGGAATTGGTGGCCCCATTGGCAGAGAGAGTAGAAAATATCGCGACCAGTACGCCTCAAGGCGTCGCCCATGATGCGGAAGCGTTCCTGAGAAGAGTGTGTCCCCGCGTGGAAACCGCCGCAATTATCATACTTAAGATAGTCGATTCCCCAAGACGCATATTGGAACGCATCGACTTCTTCATACCCATAACTTCCAGGGTAGAAGGCACAGTCGTATATGCCCGAGTCGCTTGTAAAGAGTCAGCCTAGTTTCAACTTCTGGCGCCAGTGCCATACCTATAGATCCCGAGTTTGAGGCCCAACCCGTGAACATAGTCGGCCAAGGACGCGATTCCGCTGGGAAACTTGGTCGTGTTGGCTTGTTGGCGGCCAGACGCGTCTCGCGTGAACGCCTGCCAGCCGTCATCCAGGTTTACATAAGTATAACCGGCGCCTGAGAGGCCTGAATCGACGAGCGTCTGGGCACTTGATCTGATCAAGCTCTCGTTGATGTTGTTCTTGAAAGAGTTCCACGTATTCCATCCTTTGGAAAAGTAGTTACTTGTCAGAGGAGAACCCTTTTCCGACATGGTATGGCTTGCTCACCCATCTGAGGTTTCTTTGGGCTGACGCTAGCCAGACATGGCACCGCGAGAATAGCGAACAACAACATGACGAACGGCAGTTTCTGGGGGTGAAAGATTGACGATATTCCCTGCCCTGGGCCTGGATTCTAGGCAGCTTCTCGGCCCAGAAGCTACATACATGTATTTGGTGCGAGCGTGGCTGATCCTAGCCCGCAGGGGTAGGTAGTCTTTGCAGCTCATGCCTCCAAGATTGGCATCTGCAATGGCCGGCCCTGAGATTGCTCCGGCAGTACCAGATCATTCAAAGTTTGGGTTGTAATTCCAAAGCCCCGGGCCTTGTCCGGGGGGATGCGGGGTTGGCAGGGATTGGGATCGCTTCCCCAAGTTGGGGTTCGTCGTGATCTCCGGGCAATGCTCCTTTGGCCTGAGCCCACCTCTTCTGTGGACCCCCTCGACCCTCACCCCCTTAAGGTGCGGTAAGAACTGCACCATGGGGCTCGCTTGACACCATCTCGTCGTGTCGCGCATCCAGGAACTAGGATTGAGTCTCCCCGTACAGCTACGATGCATCTCCAAACGCTCTTGGCGGCCCTGTTCGTGGGCCTCACCTGCGCCGACGTACTGGATCGGCAGCCTCTGAGCTATGCTCCTACCCCCGAGGGAACTTACAGCCCCCCCAAGAACGCCAGTGTAACTACCCTGCTCGACTTTATCAAGTCGAGAGAGGACCTGAGCACCCTGGGTGCCGTCCTCGAAGGCAGTGCTGGTGAGTACTGAGATGTTTGCATAATTACTCCGTATCACGCGTGAGGTTACTGAGCGCTCGCATCAGGCTTTGTGCAAGCTTTCGATACGTCTCCTACATGGTCATTCACCTTCTTCGCACCATCCAACACGGCCTTCAATAACACAGGCGCATACTTCTCGACATTTGCGGCCACGCCCAAGGGAAAGTGGTGGCTAGGCAATCTCATGCAGCACCACTACATCCCCAACTCAAAGCTAGCCATCAAGAACTTCAACGAGACATACACGCGCATCCAAACTGGCACGTTCTTGTTTGTTGGGACGCAGATTGTCAACGGAAAGCTCACCTTGAACAAAGTCTCGACCGTGACAGAGGGGGACATACAGATCACTAATGTGAGCACTGGTGTCCGTGGGAGCGCTCGCGGCGAATGCTAACAGAGAGGCGTAGGGCGTCGTGCACATTATTGATCACCTGCTAGATCCGTCTGCGCAGATCTTCGAGGCCGATGTGGCCAAGACTAGCCAGGGCTTCATCCCAGGCAGCTGCTCCAACCCTGCCCTGCCTTATTGCTGAGAGGTTCCTCGCCCATCGGAAAG
This sequence comes from Thozetella sp. PMI_491, assembly GCA_021432635.1. Classification (NCBI taxonomy): domain Eukaryota; kingdom Fungi; phylum Ascomycota; class Sordariomycetes; order Chaetosphaeriales; family Chaetosphaeriaceae; genus Thozetella; species Thozetella sp. PMI_491. The sequence goes on from MU270095.1 coordinate 139,162, forward strand.
GGGAGGCGGTAAATTATCCCGGCGTCAAATACACTGCATAATATAATTATAAACAAGATAATTGCCCTCCCGTACCTCTCATCCCTTCCGTAAGCAACGGACTCGTGCTAGATCTCGTTCGAGTAACTTTGTCAAGCATCGCCGATCATTCTAGCACTAGTTCTAGAGCCAAAGAGGTTCAAACACTTGGTGCTGTTTAAAGTCGACCTCAAGTGCTGCGTCACATCATTTGTTGAATTTTGAGCATCCATCTGGCAAGCTCTGCGCCGATTTGTGTAGGTACTGGGCTTTATGGCGGCAGCAGAGAACCTAACTCTATCCCGGGTTGTGTGGAGGTTTTGGGCCCTATCTGTGGCCGACTGCGACACCGATCCGTGGAAGTAGGTGAAACCCAAAATAGGTACCTAGTGATAGGATATGAAACACTATAGACCACCACGATCGCGAATTCTGCCAGCCAGAGCTGCTCTTACTGTTCCATAGCTCCCAATTTTGGAGTTTCGCCCTCAATATCCTGGTCACAGATCCCAATCCCATCATACATATCCCCTTGAAGGCACACCTTTTTTTTTCCACGTCGCTCAAAAGGGCTACCCAACTCAACGATTCGCCCGCCTTCCAAGACATAAATGCGATCATATGAAATGCTAGTCCGGAGACGGTGGGCAATACACAAGAGGGTCCTATCTTTGAATCCCTCAGAGATGGCATTTTGAATGTTTCTATCTGTCTCCATGTCAACTAATGATGTAGCCTCGTCACACAATGATCCGTGACTTGCGAATCAGAACGGTTGGAATAATAGCGCCTTGTAATTAACTATAAGGTGTACGGAGTACAACCTGAACTGAGGTACAGTAACACAACGTGGGTCCACATAATCAGCTTCGGCATAAATCCGGCCAGATGCGTGCCCAAGATCTCTGCGGAAGTAACGACCCACCCAATGGGTATGTGACGCACGAAGCGTTGGCGAAATACATGGCTGCGTATGAGCTGCGTGTGCGTGAACTTTTTCAATTTCTACGGGAGTGGATATATTCAAGTGTCTGACGGTAAGAGTAAAAGGGGTTCGGTGTCTGGATTAGCTACAAATCTAAGCTTACGAGCTTCCAGGGACTTGTTCTTAACCTTTCACTCCGTTGTAACAAAATAGTGCATATCACCTGACACCCGCGCGGCACTCGCATCATTTTCGAGCACCAGTAGACGAGAGCAGCCAAATCACCACAAGATGGCCTCAGAGTATTACAATTTGGGTTTTCACACTCGACCAGTGGGAGCCAAGAACGATGAGGCCCAGACGTGGTTCAATCGCGGGCTGGTGTGGACTTTTGGCTTCAACCATGAGGAGGCGGTCAAGTGCTTCGAAAAAGCCATCGCGGCCGATGCCGGTTGCGCCATGGCATATTGGGGTCTCGCATACGCCCTAGGGCCCAACTACAACAAGCCATGGGATTTTTTTGACGACCATGAGCTGGAGACGACGGTAGAGCGGGCTCACAAGGCCACCTCCAAAGCGGCAGAGGAGGCGAAGTCGGACGTGGAGAAGGCCCTTGCCCGCGCGCTCCTGGCACGGTATCCGCTCGCCGGCGGCGACCCGAGCACCTCCCGTGAGAAGACGTCGGTTTGGAACAAGGAGTATGCCGAGGCCATGGTCGTTGTCCACAAGCAGTATCCCGAGGACGCGGATGTCGCCGCGATATGTGCCGACGCCCTGATGAACTTGACGCCGTGGCAGCTGTGGGACATACGCTCCGGGAAGCCAGCAGAAGGAGCAAGGACCCTCGAGATCATAGAAACACTAGAGGGTGGCCTCCGTAGGGCGCCGAAACACCCGGGCCTCCTCCATCTCTACATCCATGCGATGGAGATGTCCAACCACCCTGAAGCTGCCCTCGGCGTGGCAGATACCCTCCGCGGTCTGGTGCCGGACTCGGGTCACCTCAACCACATGCCCACCCACATCGACATTCTCTGCGGAGACTACCGCCGCGTCATGTCTTCCAACCTGGAGGCCATGGTTTCCGACAGAAAGTTCCTCGAGCGTGACGGGGCAATGAACTTTTATACGCTGTATCGATCGCACGATTTCCACTTCCGAATCTACGGCGCCATGTTTGCGGGTTGCTTCCAAGCGGCTATCGACACGATTGGAGAGCTCGAGCTGTCGATCCCCGAAGCCTTGCTTCGGGTGGAGTCTCCGCCAATGGCTGACTGGCTGGAGAGCTTCGTCGCCATGCGCGTGCACGTCCTCATTCGCTTCGGGCGCTGGGACGACATCATCAATCTTGAGCTCCCCGAGGACCAGAAGCTGTACTGCACGACGACAGCACTGAGACATTACGCCAAGGGCGTAGCATTTGCCGCCACGGGCAAGGTGGCAGAAGCAGAGCAGCAACAGGTTTTATTCCGCAAAGCGGTAGAGAAAGTTCCCTCTACTCGAACGCTTTTCAACAACACCTGCGCCGATATCCTCGGCGTTGCAAGCGCAATGCTCGACGGGGAGCTAGAGTACCGCCGTGGCAACTTCGACGCGGCCTTTGAGCACCTGCGAACGGCGATACAGCGCGAGGACGCTCTTCCATACGACGAGCCGTGGGGCTGGATGCAGCCCACCCGCCACGCGTATGGCGCGCTGTTGCTAGAGCAGGGCAGAGTGCAGGAGGCCGCCGACGTGTACAGCGCTGACCTGGGCTTCGACGATACCTTGCCCCGGGCGCTCCAGCACCGAAACAACGTGTGGTCGCTCCACGGCTTCCACGAGTGCCTGCAAAAACTTGGCAGGGATGGCGAGGCCCGCATCGTCAAGCAACAGCTGGAGCTGGCGACCGCGCTGGCGGATGTGAAAATCACGTCTTCGTGTTTCTGCCGGCGCAAGTGCGAGAGCACGTAAACGATAGAGAGCCGCAATGGGGACTTATAAATATGCACGTCGCAGTCTTGCAAATGGCTGCTACTGTGTTGCACTGGCAAAAGAGTGATGCTCATTTGATTCGCGATGATGCTCCCTTGTGAAACAGCATGCTTGTGCCATGACCACCTAGCTAGACGACTACTTCTAATACAATGAGTGCCTCGTCTTGTAGCGGGCATAAACGCCCTTCCTGTGGCTGCATTCGCTGTCCACCCAGCCTTAGTCCCCGCGTTACGTATTAGGAGTCCCTCCTCTCCACCATGCAGTTTGATTAGAAAATACCATTTTTTACGTATTGCTATGGGTGACGCTATCCAAGCAGTGCGCCAATGAGCGCGGTGATGAACTGCGAGACGGCCGATACGAGCTAAGGAGAGACAAAGGGTTAGCTCGTGTTTTGCTTCTTCTTTCCATGAAGCATGGCTTACCGGCGCGACTTGGGCGATCAAGTCTCTTGTCTGGTTGGCGAAGTCCTTGGTGAGCAGCAGCTCGGCGTTGGCGAGCAGAGTCTTGAGGCCGTTGATGGAGTCCGTCGTCAGCAGGCTGCTGAGCGACGAGACCAGTCCTCCGATGTCGATCTTGCCGAGGGCATCGATGACGGGGCTGAGCGAGCTGAGCAGGCCGCCGGCGCTGTCGATGATGCTGCGCGTCTCCTTGACGAACGGGTCGGCCAGCAGGTCGGCCAGGTTCGTGACGACGGCGTGCGTGTCGTTGAGGAACTCGGCGTTGAGGAACTGCTTGAGGCTGGCGAGCAAATCGCCCAGGTTCCCGAGGGCAGAGGTCAAGTCCTGCCGCGCCGCGAGCTCGCTCCGGGGCATCAGAGCCATGTCCCGGCTCTCCAGGGCGTTGAGCAGCTCCAGCGCCGAGAAAGAACCGAGGTCTCGGGAGAGCACGGCGGGTCGGGCGGTGGCAGACACCATGGTGACGGGCACCAGGGCGGCAGTGAGGAGCTGGAAGAAACGCATGTTGACGGCCTTGGGGTGGGCGGTTTGCTGAGCAGGAAGGGGAGGGGACTAGGCACGAAGTGCTTTGGGAGAGCAGAGGGAGGAGCTGCGGTGGAAGGGGCTTGTGGATAGGGGGTTGTGAATTTGAAACGCGAAGAGGGGAGGCCATATGTTATACTTGCCGTCATCTTCCCTAGTCCTACCGGTCGAGTATGGCCATGGACCTTTGGGGGGAGGACAGGACGGCGATAGAGCACGCTTTCGGCTCATGGTAGCTCACATCTCCACCCGACCAACCAGCCCCTCCCGGCCGGAGCCTTGGCGGCATGGGGTCGGACTCGATTGCCGCATGATGGCAGATCCGAGGATGAAGAAAACCCAACAAGAGAAAGAAAAAAAAGACTCTCCTTGTCAAAGCTCGGCCGGCCGGCTGGCTGGCTACAGGTTGAGGCCCACCTCGTCAAGCGCCCGAAGGTGGAGGAAGTAGGCACAGCTCCCCGCGGGGTCCCCGCATGTGCTTCCAAGGGCCAGGGGTTGGCCATGGTTACTATGCCCCCCAATAACACCCTTGTCTCCGGCCTAGGCGCTCACTGATCGGCCGCCCCACCATTTCGATCCTAAGACCTATAACACCTGAGTGGGCGGGTATAATCGAGCGGACCGAGCTTGACAGGTTGACACATCTAAGGGGGTTGACGCCATGAGGGGAAAAGTAGGACACAGGATGCGGGGGTTCCCCTGTTGCGCGAGTGGCCCTACTGCCCCTACCGTCCAGCAAGGGTGGCGCACCTTTGAAACTCATAGCCCTCGAGAGGCTTACCTACCCTGGCTGCATACGTTATCAGCCATCTCTGTGCAGTGTGAGATGGTTGGCCCGTGTTCCGCTTGGAGATAGCCAAATCGTCGTCCAAAATGCAGTCCCAAATTACACGTTTCGACGGGCGCCGTAGCTCTTCCTGGGCAGTTTTTACGGCGAGGGAAGTGGCCATACCTTCTGGTGACTCTAGCTCTCCTCTTCTCGTGCAAGATCAAGAATCAGCAAACAAGAGACGCCATTGGGCCCCTTTACCGGCCGAGGCTCTCCATCATGACTCCCAACCTCAATGTCTCCATGCCACATCCCCCCCCCCCCCCCCCCCCCCCCCCCCCCCCCCCCCCCCCCCCCCCCCCACCGTGCAGATCGATTCCCCCGAGCTTCTTTCCTAGTTGGGAAGGCTCACAGTCCCTCGGCACCAGGAGGGAGAAAGCTTGGCCATCTCTTTCCTTCTCCCCTGTCCCTGCAGCCGCCGACGTACCGACCTCGGCTGAGGGCTCCACTGGTACCTTGCGGTCTCTGGTCGTCGCCCAACAAAGTCCAATGCCTCGGAGGTGGGCTCGGCGCTCGTTTCTCCAGCTTCCAACCTATAGCAGAATCGTGGGGTCTTAATGCCACGGGCTTCTTGACTCCTCACCTGCCTGCAGGCTATTGCTTTGCAGGCCCCTGCGGCGTGGTTGTTGGCATTGACCATCTGGTTATAATCGAGCTAGATTCAACTGACGAGCTCTACCTCGTCAGCACCAGTCTTTGCCAAGCCTCACGATTCCTCTCATATCGCCATGCTTGTCCCCCGGTGCATCTTGTCCGTCCTCTCGCTGGCAGCGGCAGCAACAGCGACCCTGCATCACCAAGCTCACCATGTCGTCCAGCGCGATGGAACCACGGCGCCAGTAGCGGTTGCCACCACGAGTGCATCCATCAATGTTGCTCAGGTGTCGAGCTTCTTGTACGCAAACTCTCTTCGGTCTTGCCAAAGACAGCTAGCACTGACCACCTCGTCGACAGGAACGGATGGCTGTCCAAGAACCCCGTCACGCAGCAGTTCACGAGGCCGACTGAGACGCTCGCAATCTCCGTGCCGGCGAGTCTCCAGGTGGCCATCATGACTGCGGTGCCGGCCACCGTCATCATCGAACTCATGAACCCCACGGCTCGCGCGAGCGTGGCCTCGGAGTTTGCAGCAGGGCACACCCCCTCCTGGTACCAGGTCAGTTATGCGCTATGGCGCACCATGCGCGAGATTGACGCAAGCTTACCCGTTTGGCAATGTCTCAGACACTTCCGCCAGACGTCAAGTCCTTCTTCGAGAGCATGGCTGCCCAGCTCTCCACAGGAGGCGGCATCTACACGGTAACGCCGACGCCCACCGCCACGGCCGGTGCGGACGACAACCCAGGTGCTGCGGCTGCGTCATCGACGAGCTCTGCATATGCCGCGAAGGCGACGGGTCTAGACCGGGGCGTGTTGGCCGGGGTTGTTGGGCTTGCTGGCGTGCTCGGCGTCGCCATTGCCCTATAATTGAATGCACCCTATATCATTGTAATGAGCCATAGCAGCCAATTCAAGTCAAGATAGTCGCTAGGCAATGTATTACCTGGAGAAGCAGAATAGCAAAATTCGAGATTCGTTGTCCAACGCGACTAGGTACAGTGAACTCAGAGCTTCAATGAACGGTAAAATTCAGCGTTGGCCACGTCAGCAATGAATATTGTAGGGTCGTCTGTCATGGTAGCCAGCAACAAAAGGAAGTACCAAGTACTTTGCTTCAAGGCACAATTTTTTACTCATTAAGAAACAAGGCTAGTCCAGCATGTATTCGGGTCAGTCTTGGACAAAGGCTACGTTACAACAGAGCATCTCGCTCCCATTCGAGACATCGCGTCCACCACACACACCCTCGGCTTCTAATGAGGGACAATCTTCGCCTCCTTGTCGACTACCGAGCCCATCTTCGCCAACCGATGCCTCATGTCGGCCAGGTAGTGCTTGACTGGGTATGTGCGGAGCTTCATCGGCAAGGCCGGGTATATGGCCCTGACCAAGGCCTCGTTGACCTTGTAGAAGGCGTGCTTGCGGCGGCTGACCTTCAGCCCGTAACCCTCCCGGATCCGCTCGGGCATCCACTCCACCGTGGTCAAGCGCACGAAGGGCATCAGGACGCGGAACTTGAGAGGCGCGTTTTTGAGCGAGAGCAGGTCACGCGCGACGGACCGGGCGTGGTCTGTGATCTCTAGGGTCGCGATCATACGGTCCCAGTACTCCCAGAAGTCGGCCCGGGTCCGCGGCCACATCTCAGGCGGCACCTTCAGGCTGCTGGCCACGATGCTGTACTCCCGGTACATCTGGTCGGCCTCGGCCTCGGGGACTGGCCCGAAGACGCGCTGGTAGACGTCCAGGCCGGTGGCGTACAGCGTCGCCGCCACCCAGAGCTGGAGGTCCGGGTCGTCAGCCTTGTAGGTAGTGCCGTCCGCGAGGGTTCCGGTCACGGGCGCGTGAGCCTTGTGGATCATCTCCACGATGGCTCGCTTCTCGTTCGGCGTGCCGAAGCCCATGCAGTAGACATAGGTAAGCGTTGTCCGGAGCCGGTCTTGCACCCGGTACGCAAAGTTGCTGTGCTCGTTCACACCGGCACCGACGCCCGGGCTGGCGACCTGGAGCAGGATGGCGAGGGCCCCTCCTGCTAGCAAGATGCCTTCTTGCACAATTTTCTGCATGGCAGCCGGATGGAAGTCGTCCCGCAGGAAATCTTCCTTGCCGTAGGCTGCCGGCAGGTTCTCCTTTTCGTTAACAGTCGAAACAGACATGGTGGGCAGCGGAAGGCCGGCAGTTTCTTGCTTCGTCCTTTTTTTAATGTTCCCGCGACGATGGAGCCAAATAGTCAAGAACAGGAGACAAGGAATAAGTTTATCCTTTCAGATTTTGAAAATAGAGTTGAGTCAAGAGGTTTTCATTGCAACTGGGCTGAGTACAACGACCTTCGTGCTCACTCTCAGTCGTACGATCGGGTATCTCATCCACCAAGATCCAAAGCCTCGGCGTGTTTGGTGGGTTGAGACCATCGGGGTTTAGCAACGCCAGTCCTATACAAACGGCACCCAGTGAGTGCGACCAGGTGCCTCGGCTGGGGTATAGCCAATGAAGGACCAGGAATGTTAAACAAACTAGTGACATGAGTTTAGCTGGGAGAGACATAGAAAACGGCTGTATCACTGTTAATGCAAGCCGGCAGGCATCTCCCCCCTGTGTTCGTGCTCCGCAAGGGGGCGGATACGAGAGGACAGCCAAACACCGACACCATAGTCTAATCTGTACTATTTTGGCCCTGCCACTCACTAGGGCTGGCAGTTCGCTGCCTAACGCAGGGAGTACCGGCTGGGGGCTAGACGCACATACGCCACAGAGCCAGGATGTGTGAAGTGGGTGATGAGGTGGTGTTTCGATCCCCAGCTCAAAGCCTCCCCAGTCCCTCTTGGGAACATAGACTATGCCTCGGCTTTGTAAAGGAGGGTAGCTGAGGTCACGGTGCTGCCCTCACCTGCAGGCGAGAAACGAGCCGTCTCATTGGCTGGCGGCCGGCTCCCTCTGCTGGATTGGAGATGTCTAGGTTGAGGTTGGGGGTGGGGCCTCGGCATGCTCAGAATACCCCACGCCGCCTGGGGGTTTGGAGCCGTCAGTGCACAGGATGCAACCGTGGGGCAGCCCTGGCATGGCGCCAGACACGCCGATATGCTTGCTCTTTCTGGCGATTGGCCCTTGTCGATCTCCCGGATCGCGGGGTGGGCAGTGGCGTAGCAATGCGGTGGCTGTCGTCCCTCTGGCACGTCTCTCACAGACCCAAGCAAGCTTTCCAGGCCTCCGGGTTTAGCAGGAAACAGCCCGCCCTCCACCTCTGCGCTTCGCTTGTGCTTCTCGGCAGATGGGCAGGGGTGCGTGAGACGCTGTCTAGGCAATGACTCCTTCCAACTGCCCAAAAAAGTCCCCATATTCCGAAATTAATCAGCGCCGAGCCAGCACGCACGCCCTTCGCGCTCGCTCGGTCCGACCAATGCTCGAGGGTCAACTGCGAGTGCGAGATAAACCCAACAGGGTGTGCACCCCTGGTCAAACTGTTCCAGGCCGTCCTCGACCTCCCCCCCCCCAAGCCAACGCCGTTGTACGTCATGGACGAGATCGACGCTGCCTTGGATTTCAGGAATCCCCCCCCCTTGCCCCCCCCCCCCCCCCCCCCCCCCACACGATCCCCAGGCCTAGTAGAGCGCGGGTGCGGGGACCCCAGGTTCTCGATCGTCCTACGAGCAGATAATCAATGAGGAGACAGAAGAGCATGTGCCAGAAAAGATTGCCAAGATGGCTCCCTCCGCACACCAGACACGGCGTGCAGCCCCCCGGTTGGGAAGGCTGGATGCCCAATATCTACCCTCTAAGAGGTCACACCTCTGGGGTGGGCAAAGATTGGCCTCGCCTATGAGGGGGTTCCTTCTGGCTGTCGCAGTCTCCCACAGCTTCCCCTCTTGGCGGCGAGCGCAACTCGATCATGTGTAGGTATCTGAGAATTGGGGGAACAGATAATTAAAGGATACACTACATAGCCCCGTTTGGGGAAGTCCCTTCTTCGCTCCTTGACACCGGGACATGCCAACTAGACCATCTCCTCGACGGTTCCCGCTCGTAATGGACACTGACAAAGGACAATATTCCCGCGACGATGCCCCCAGCATCGAGTATGCGAAAAAGGCACGCCAGGCCAGCGGCAAGCTCGTCGACGTGGACTCCAAGAAGTCCAAGGAGCTCTATCCCGTCGGCGACTTCGGTCGGAGGCACCGGGGCATCTCGCTGGAGCATGTCGAGACGGTGAGCGACAAGTCGTTGGCCAAGCCTTCGAAGAAGCAGAAGATCAAGCGCCATTGCGGGCGGTTTTGGTGTTGCTATCTCATCGCCCTCATCATCTTCCTCGCCATCTTCCTACCGCTGTTGTGAGTGGTCTCCAGTCAGCAGTCCCTCGGAGTCGCCTTCCCATCATACTGACTCTGCGCCCGTTCAGCTTCCTCAAGATCATTCCTGCCGTCGCGCAGCTCGTGGTGAACAACACGCCACTCCCCATCAAAGGGGGCGCCATCTTGGCTTATTCGCCGACGGAGCTGCAGATCAGCTTGAGCTCCGACCTGAACATCCCGGCCGGACTCACGGTTGACCTCGACACCATCGATCTCTACCTGTACAACACCAATGCCACCGTGTTCAGCCCGTACGCGAAGGTGAACATCCCTGGCCTGCGCGTCCACGGCGACACGCCCATCAACATCGACGAGGAGGTCGTGGGCATCACCAACGAGACCGAGCTGATCGGTTTCCTCAACGATGTCTTCGCCAGCCGCACGACGACGCTGAGCGCTCGCGGAAACACCACGGCGCATCTCGGCGCATTGAATGCGCACGTGACGCTTGACAAGAGCATCGAGATCAACGCGCTGAACAACCTCGACGGGTTTGGCCTGAAGAACCCCCAGCTGATCCTACCCGCTGATCCCGATGGAACCAACATCATCGGCAATCTCTCGCTGCCGAACTGGTCCGACCTGACCCTCGGGCTGGGCAATGTCACCTTGAATGCCCTCGCTGGGGATCTCATCATTGGCAAGGTCTCTGTGTTCAACGTGCTGATCCCGCCCGGCAACAACTCGCTGCCCTTCCGGGGCGAGATATTCCTTCCCGTTATCCTCAGCAACCTCGGGGAGGTCATAATGGCGAGCTCGGACGCTCTCAAGAGGGGTGCCATCGCCATCGGCGCCTCGGGTAACTCGACGATAGTGAACGGCGAGCACATCACGTACCTCGAGAGCGTGCTCAACACGAAGCACTTGGTGACCGAGATACCAATCCTACAGCTCCTGGGCGACGTCTTGGGCGGCCTCTTGAGTGGTAACAGCAGTTCTGGCCTTCTTGGGGCCATTGAGCAAGCTCTGAACTCCTCTGGACTTCTGGATGCTCTAGCGCCCTTCCTCAAGGGGCTGAATATTACGCAGGCGGATGAGATCTACAGGCGGGAAGTCTTGGGGGAACTAATCTAAAATATCTGACTAGTTGTCTTGCTGTTTAATGCAATGGAGTCATTTCTATGTTGACGCCCAATTGGGAATGCTGCGTGGATACCAGTTTTCTGATGTAATTTGCTATGGATATCAACTTGAAGAAAATTCTACTTAAAATGCTCCTATTCAAGTCTCGCTATTAGAACTGATACCATCTCGAATATGTGGGTGAAATTTTGCGTAAAAATTCTTGCCCGGTGTGTCGTCATGTGTTCTCCTCAATCTGGCTTTGGGTTGTGTGTGCGGAGTAGCGAGGGCGGCCGCTGCGCCTCGGCATAAGCAGACTTGGGGAAGGGAAGAGATCTTCGCTCTCGCATTGGGTGGCCTCCTACGGGTTAGGATGCCTCGGCCCCCTTTGACCAGAGCGGATGCAGTCCGCCTGTGCCAAGTCTCATCCTCAACCAACAATTTGTTACGCGAGATCATTGTTACTGAAGGGAATTCAAAGATCCATTTTGTTGGCGTTCGTCTTCGGACACATTTCTAAGATTGTCGGACAGATATTACAAGTCAGCATCATGGCATCAACCCAGCTAGAAACTAAATTTACTGAATCTCCCCTGCCGTTGCTACAGGCTCCAAAAGACGATGCCGTATACAAAGACTTAGACGCTGCAGCTGGCCATGAGGCCTCGAACGGTCTACAGTCCTCAGCCACCGAGACGGAGAAAACAGGAAGCTCAGGGCAGCCAGTTATGAAAGTGTTGACGCTGTTGGATGAGAAGAACCCTAAGCCAGTCACAGCAACTACAACACCACTCGACGACCACAGCACGAAACATGTTGAGGAAGCGACTCCACAGGCGCCACACAACCTCACATCTAGAGAGGTTGCCACGCACAGTAAACCAGACGACTTATGGCTCATCATCGATGGCGATGTATACGATGTGACCAAGTTTCGAGAGGAGCATCCCGGTGGCTCAAAAGGTAAACCTCATACGAGTTGGTTTTATTCAAACTGGCGGCTAATAACTTTCGCAGTCCTCTCAGGAGTTGCTGGTAAAGATGCCACCAAGAAGTTCGACAAATACCACCGCCGCGCTATATTACAGCAACCTAAATTCGAGGCTCTTCGGATCGGCGTCATAGTACCAGACAGCACGAAGGCTGGCGGTGCAGATAAGACTTCCGCACCTAAGCGAGGACTCTTCGGCAAGTGGAGGTCATGATGTTTTGAGGCTGGCGTGTTGCTTCATTAGACTCGAGAGCGGACAATTACACCAGGGCAGTTCAATTGCCAGGCGAGAAGAGCTGTCTCGTGGGCGGGCTTCCAGAGTTATACCCATGAACTTGCGCATGTGGCATTATGCAAACTATTACATCCTAGGACACTTGCTCGACTGTGTTGTGTCATTGTCACATGTTTCTAGACCAGGATAGGGGGGGGGGAACCGTCTAACGAGACAAAATATACATGGATCGCAAGCACACACTTGAACTGTGGCGGCACCAGGCACTTATTATACCTAAGTGGGCAGGGCCAGTACCATAACCACGGCTGAAGCCGCGAAGTTGGTCGAGTAAAGTGCCGGATTCGCAATATCGTGAAAGAAATCGCTCATCACTCGCCACCTTCAAACCTGCATCAAGCCTTCGCCCACCTAGTGCCGAATAGCTGCGCGGCAGCGCGTGCGGGATATGTACCATGGGAACCCCTCGTCGCCACCCTAGAGCGTCGTCATTTGGTCGGCCGTCTCAGGTCATTAGGGAGCGGTACCCTAGCCTGCCCCATCCCATCTCATCCGTTCTACAGCGAGTTGGCCGTAACGTGAAGCTTGGGCGGGCCGGTGAGGGCAGCGACTGCTTCGAGAGGCGGTATGCGTTCGCGATTTCATGCCCGTCGGGGAAGAGCGATGGGCCGTGTTCACCTCTTTGGCGGCGACGTCGGGGGAGGAGGCGGGTTGCTCGGCGCCCCGCGGGCTTGATTTCGGAGCTCGTCGACGAAGTGCTTCAGGAAGCCGTTGCCCTTCGCCAGGGATGGCTCTTCTGCCGAGCAAGCGCTATCAATATGCAATCCACGCGTCGCAGATTGGCGCGTGCAACTCACCCGTCGCCTCCCCTGGGCGCAATGGCTCATTTGGGTCGCGCCCGTATCGATAGTCTTCGACGCGTCGGTGGATGCTGCGGACCCCACGATGGAATGTTGGGCTCCGGAGAATCTGTCCAGGTCAGCGAGAAGCCAAAAGAATCAGCGGACGAGGGGAAACGTCCGAGGTCGGTCGGCCTACCTGCTGCACAATCATGTTCTCCAGCTGCGAGTAGATCTGGACGATAAAGTACCCAAACCCGGGGGGGGCCATGGTCGCGGTGGGTTGGAGGCGTGCGCGAGGTCGACGATGTAGAGTTGACAGATCTGGAATGCTCGGATTTGCGCTTCGTAGTGGCAGCTGCCTACAAGTTTCTCGAATGCGCGGCGCCGTACGTGCCGGCCGCCCGGAGGGGCAGGCTTAGTCACGCCTTGTCGGCCGGCTTATAAACTGCCCCGAAATATAGCGCCCGACAAAAAGCTGGGCCACTTTACCGCCACCAACGAGAATCGAGAATCGCTTCGTCGATGCGCTGATAAATCGAGCATGGCTTATAGTAGTATATCGACATTTTGCCCAACACAGACTCTATAAAGCCACCACGAATTACGACAATATCGCCATAACCAATCATTCTAGGAAAGAGAAGAGGGTACGGCAGTATGGCTCAGCTCGAATCCAGGGTTAGGGTATCTGCTCTCCTGCGACTACTGGCACGCACACACCCTTGCCAAGCCTTCGCTCCCTTGAAGCAAGGCACATAGTGGCCCGTCATTAGTAGAACCGCCAAGCTAATAGCGTCGGCTTTTGGAATGTCAGCGTGGAATTCTATCCCAATCGCTGCCAATCTGTCTTCGAATATCTAGTACTTCGCATGCCTCGGGAATAGCTGTAACGGCCTCGGGGCCTTCGGTTGTCGATCTGCCCTTTCTTCCTCATCAGAGATAAACTGCCAATCCCCATTGCACGGTGTCCCTTGCCCTGCTCTGCTGCTCCGGTGCCACGAGATGATTGCTCCCAGCATTCCGTAGCACCTCGGACCTCTGCGTGTCGCCCACCTCGAGGAATCACTCGCTGTTCAACATGAGAGCTTTGTGCCTGCTATCTCTTATCGTGCTCCTCCTGGGATACGCCAGCGCCGGGAAACCGCTACTGACGAATGAGGAGGTATTCGCCTGCTACGAGGACTGCCACAAGGAAGAACAAGGCTGCGAGCATTTGAGGAAACGAGAGTTTAAGAAATGCACGAGAAACTTCAGTGAGTGACCGTCAATCTGGCCTGCGGTCAAACCGGGGACTAACTTGGATAAGAGCGATGTTACAATAAGTGCCGATAACTGGCTTTGTACTGGGCGGCGGGAGGCTCGTGTGTACAGACAGACATTATCAGTATGACCACATCACACCATGAGCACAGAGATTGTCGCCTTCGACTATACCCGTCGTGTTTTTTTCAAAAGATCGCACGCGCCACTGGAAAAATTGCCAAGGTTGACCCTCGACCAACGACGCTCACCAAAATGCTGTCTCTGCACGAATCTGTCAAAATTGAGCGACTGTGCTGGAAACAGCTCAAGGACCATCGCCTCGGTCTAAACCACCCAAGCCCCATATGTAGACGCCTTTATGTGTCCTACCTCTGCTTTAGAATCCTGGTCTATTACAGGAGACCACCATGGCGAAAGCCAGTGCGGAATTTTGTGGATACACCCGCGCAGATGTCAGCTAGAAGGACCCTGATGAAAAATACTATGTAGAGTTAGCTGTGCCAGTGCAGTGCATATAGCTGTTGTAAGCCACCTATCAACCAAGCAAACATCACCCAAACGGCCCTCGGGATCTGCTTGTTGGGGGGAAAGAAGGACGAGATTGGATGAGCAGTGTTGGTATTGTGGATCTGCTGGTTAGACGAAACACGGTTAGTTGGCACTGGATAATTACAGAGGAATATTTTATTTAGACGCGAATCCTGCTGCTACTTGCAGTAATCTAAGTGTGATCAAGACTTCTCTACCTGATTGGCCGACGCCTTGTCCTTCCACCTTGTTCTCACCACCCTTAGCAGAGCCCAGGCAATGAGCCGGTAGGCAACCACGCATCCAAGTAGGGACACAATGTTCACCACGCCGTTGTCGTTTAGGTTGTACAGGTCAAGAACCTGTTCTCCGTCCTTTATAAAGCAATCTCCATTGGGAAGCTTCTGTTCATCGGTGCAAGTAAAGACCACACCCTTGAATGCGAACGGTGCAAACCCCCTGATAGCGTAGCGGATTGGGCTAAGATAGTTGAAGGCGACGAATAGCTCAGGCATATTGATGCTAAGAATTCCCGACATGACCTGGGCCACCGAGAGGAATACAGAAATCAGATTCACTGCGAAGCCGGTATGGCTGAATAGAGTGTTCTGTGGAGGTGTTAGTAAAATAGATACAAGTGTGTTTGCTCGAAGGCAACAAAGAGTGGGGGGGCAGGGTGCTTACAAACATGATACCCAGGCTCTCGCCACAGCTCACAATACCGAAACACGAGACCACTGCTACGAAGTACATCTCGGCCGTGCGCTGCAGACCGGCTGCCATGACGACGAGGACAGCGTAGACCAGGGAGCTGAAGATCTCGCCAGGCACCTCAAGAAGCGTATACGTAGCCAGGAAGCCTTCCACGCCGTAGACACCGTCGTCCGATTCGCGGTAGAACACATCCCGCTCGATGGGATAGACGGCGACGTTCTGAAGCATGCCCACAAAATACAGCGAGCCGATCTGCTGCGTGAGGCCAATGCGCGTCTGCACAGAATAGAAATCGTTATGCAGCGGAGCGAGGAAGAAAGTGAGAACGATACCGAGCCCAATGGCCTGGAACGTTCGGGCGAGGATGAGGTCTGGCTGGCGCATTAGATTGATGGTGGCACGCCGAACGAGGATCTGCAGGCGCATAGATCAGTATCTGTTCTCACACCTTGAACTGAAAGGTGTGCGCTTACCGGGAAGGCGATCAAGAAGGAGGCGCGCTTGCGGACCAGCGCGCCAAGCTCGGCGGGTGTCGCTAGCGTAGCCTTGTTAAAGGACCTGCGAGGAGAGGGAATAAGAGCAACGGCGGCCGGCTGGACCTGCAGAGAACTAGAGGCTTCCGTGGACGACGTCTTGTCTGCGACAGATGAGGATGGTTCCTCGGCTATGTCCTCCAGCCGGCGTTTCTCCAGCAGATCGGGGACAGTGGAGCGAGCAACCTCGGACTCCCAGGCGCGGATGAGGCTCTCAGCCTGCTGCCGGCTCTCCTGTTCCCGGTCTGCCTGCTGCAGGTCAATGGTGATGACATCGAGCGCGAAGTCGGCGGGATTAGTGTGCTGTGGACACTCGAGCCCCTGGGCCTTGAGATATCCGAGCATCTCCTTGGTAGGACCGGAATAGACTGGCGAGCCCCCTCGGGCGAGTAGGAGCACATTGCCGAAGTGCTTGAACAGATCAGAGCGGGCTTGATGGATCGTCAGAATCAGGGTCCGACCTTCCTTGGCGAGCCCTTGCAGCACCTCCATGATAGAGCTGGCCGTGAAGGCATCTAGGCCGGAGGTGGGTTCGTCGAGCAGCAGGATACGCGGGTCGGTTAGGATCTGGACGGCGATGGTCACGCGGCGCTTCTCGCCGCCCGAGATGCCCTTGACGAGTTCGTTGCCCACGAGGTTATCGGCGCAGTCCTTCAGCCCCATCTTGAGCAGCACGTCTTCAGCCCGTTTCTTCTTCTCGGCCCCGCTCATCCAGGAAGGAAGCCTGAGGCCGGCAGCAAAGTGCAACGTCTCTCGGACAGTAAGAGACGGGAGTAGGGCGTCGTCGTCTTGACAGACATAGGAACAAACGGAGCGGATAACCTCTCGCGAAGGCTCGGCGCCGTTAAACTTCAGCTTGCCGGAGGGCTGGTACCGACTGCTCAGGTTGTTCTGGAGCCTGAGGGCCATGGAGTTGAGCAGAGAGGTCTTGCCGCTACCCGATGGGCCCATGATGACGTTGAGAACGCCGGCTTGGAAGGTGGACGTCACTGGGTTGAGAATATTTTTGGTCGGAAGCTTCTTTCCATACTGCGAGCGCCGGTGGACCTTCAGGGCGAACTTCTCCAAGGAAACGTCGATGGTGCGCACCTCGGCGATTGACTGTGCTTTGAGGTTCTCCTTGCCAACGGAGAGATCCCCCTCGGACCGCTGGGCCCGGGAGATAGTCATCTCGACATTGACCAAGGTGAGGCCGATCCACGCGAGGGCGTAGAAAAACACGGCGAAGCTGACGATGATGACGATCGGGCGCCAAGTCCAATCCATCGGGAAGCCAAGCGAATCCATGATGTACTGTCCGGTATACGAGGCACATGCCGGGTTTGACTCGCCGCCTTCGAACGGGCAATCGTAGAACGAGTTTTGAAACTCATTGGCCGAGAGCGCGCCCATCACGTAATACTAACAGAAGGTCAGGGGAACGTACTGAAGTACGGGAATTCAGAAACCTGCTTACCCCATAGGCGACGTATCGAAGCCACCGCACATAGACCGGGATCGTGCTGACTTGGATGAAGAAGCCGCAGCACATGGTCTGGAGAGTAAAGCTGAGATTGGCGATCAGGCTGGCGCCCGGGAAGTTCCTCGAGGCGGTGACGCAGAGCATGGCGCAGGTTACGGACAGGTACTGGTTGATGAGGGTGATGCTGAAGTAGACGAAGTACTTGGATGGCTCGCGGTCGAAACCGGCCATGAAGTAGAAGATGACGCTGAAGAGGAAGGGAACCGGGAAGTCTTCAGTGAACAGCCTCGCCAAGCGCCTCGACAGAAGGAAGGGCAGGGCATCTGAGCAGCCCTCGCTGTGCTCCCGGTCAAAGGTGGGAATATCAATGGTGAGGCGGTAAATCTCCAGGATGAGAAATAAGTAACCCTGGAGCGCTGAGGTGGTGTAGAGCGCGCCTTCTCTTGACCGTATGCCGGCCTGGTCGCGCGGGAGGTTGAAGAAGATGTACCCGCAGATGACGCCCATGAGAATTGCCTGCAGAAGCGCAGCGGCCATGCCCATGGGGTCTCGGATAGTTACCTTCAGGGTACGGTCGGTGAGAACCCGCAGCTGCCGCACGAAGCCGGCGTGCTGGTGGTGCAACACGGGAGCTGTCCTCGGCGTGCCTCCCTTCTCCGAGCCATATCTCCTGCTGACTTCTTCGGCCCAGCTGGTCTTGAGATGCTGCACGCGCGCACTTGTCTCCGCCTCGAACTCGGGCGTTCGGTTGTCGATGGCCGAGGTGTCGATGACGAACTCGGCCGGGTTGACGAACGGCGGCAGCTCATGGCCGAGCTGGGCGAACCACGGTAGGCAGGCGTCGACGGGCCCGGAGTAAACGGGGCTCCCCCGAGTGAGGAGAATGAGGTTATCGAATAGATCCCAGATCTCGGAACGCGGCTGGTGGATGGTGGTAATGATGGTGCGGCCCTTGCTAGCCAGCGCTTTCAACGTCCGCACGAGCTGATACGCGCTCGTCGCGTCAAGACCAGTCGTGGGCTCGTCGAGGAAGAGGACAGACGGGTTGGCGAGTAGCTGCACACCGATACTAACGCGTCGCTTCTCACCTCCGGAGCAGCCGCGGTGTTGGCTGTTCCCGATCCGGGTGTCGGCGCATTCCTTTAGGCCGAGCTCGAGGATGACCTCCTCGACTATTCGGCTGCGGGCCTCTGCCGATGTAGACGGGGGGAGCCGGAGGTCAGCCGAGTATCGCAGGGTCTCCCGAACTGTGAGGGTCGGCAACAGCACGTCCTGCTGCATTACATATGCATGGCGGACCGTGTGCACGCCGAGGGCTCCGTTGAAGGTCGCGTAGCCTGTCTGGGAGAGGCGCGAGCTGGTTATGCGCTCGGCCATGGTGTTGAGCAAAGTTGTCTTCCCGGAGCCGCTGCCGCCGAGGATGGCTGTGAGCGAGCCGGGTGACAGGGCGGCGTCAACCGAGTGGATGAGGACCTTCTGCCGCGGCGGCTCCTCTCCGTCGCGGCGCTTGCGGACGGCATCCTTCCAGAGATCGCCGTAGGTGGCCGGGTTCAGGATGGATGGCGAGATGTCGACTGACACCGACAGATCGCGGATCTGCACATCGACCTCCTCAACGTCGTCTAGCGAGATGTTGTTGGCGTCGGCGAGGGAGAAGCGCCGGGTACGTCCGCGAGGCTGCTGGTGGTCCGGCGTGGGGTCCATCGAGGTGGCGATGGAGCTCGCCGGCTCGACCTTGTCCACGTCCGGGAGGTCGGCCGGGATGTACTTGTCGGAGTGGGCGTCGGACGGCGGGTGCGGCGGCCGGGCTGGGCCGTGCTCGTCCATGTTCGGTGCGGTGCCGGTCGTGCAGCCGTGGAAGAGAATGGGAAACGCTGCGCACGCGTCGAAGCGGGCCTCTGTTCTTTATCTCCCTTCCACTTGCGACCTCCGAAGCCAGGGTCGTATTCGTACCCACCAGGCTGCGGGTGCTGGGCACTCTTGGGCCAGGGTCGCTACACCGGGAACCAACGCCGGATGGTTGATGTCCCCTGGGGCCCCCCGGAACCTCGGGAGGGGCGGGCGCAGCTAGACATGTTTCTCGGCGAATGTGCTCTTCTAAAGCGCAAATTCGCGCGCAGTAGCCTGGCCGAGCCATTGAAGCCAAGCAGCACACACATTCCTCTCAGCTTCGGCCAAGAGAGCGATGCTTAACCGCTTTTGGGGGCTTCGTTACGACTCGGTCCCAATGCGGATAGCCCCACGCCCGACCGTGGCACCTTCCACGTTTGCGAGCCGAGCTCCACAAGCAAGGGCGGCCACCCTATAAGGTAAGCTACGGTTTGCAAGACCCAGCACCCCACAAGCTACTACTCTCCGTCACTTTTAAAGTTTCTGGTCTGTGCACCCCATGTAAAATTTCTCTGGCCCCGGCCGTCGTTCCTCCCCAAGGAGCACCTCAAAGAATTTCAAGATTGTTTGCGAAATTACCCCGCTGGCTCAGCCTGGGAGCCTTTAGTTTCTGGGGCCCCAAGTACCTTGGCCTTCCTGACTAGTGGAGCCCGAATGCTGCGCAGTCGTACGGAATACGGAGTAAGCACTCTCCCTCGAGTAACTCCCAGGGGTCTGTCTAGTCGCATCGCTTCTACACGTAAGAGGCACGTAGTCTCACTCAATCGCCCCTCTAGTGATCTAACTCGGCTCCGTACTTCGTGTAGTAAGAGATCGCCTCTCTATTGCAACCTTTGTCTCCACATTCGGGTCCTATCTGCGATGCATCGGGGATCCGGGGAGCACGCAGGTCGCGTTCGGGTTTGATATCACGCCTCAGCTGCCCTCAGGCAGCCTCAGTGTGTGTCTCGTGCAACACCTTCATTGGCCCACCGGCCCAACCATGTCCCATCACGACACAATCCCTCGAGTTTGCTGCAACTCCGGATGCATTTTATGCTCTTTTCAATTATTCACACGGTCGCGCCCAAGGCACTCTTATGTGGCCCGACGCCGTGCGCTACCTTAGTACGGAAGGTGGGGGTAGAGAGGGAAGAGAGCATGGCCAAGGCATGTGACAGTACCTGCACGGTGAGGCCTGTCTTGTACACGAACCCACAACCAGCGTGCAAGCCTCCGCCCGGTGGCTACCTGCAAACCTCAGACTCGGCCGTCAACTGCGCTTTGGGACTTCTAGCATTCATTGAAGCCGGGGAACTGGCAATCATCATCGAGGCCGGTGCACATTAGAGACCTCGAATTCCTCGTGTTCAACCATCGCTTCGAAACAAGTCGAGGTCCAGATCCAAGCACCAGAGACTTGTCCTTTGCGGGGATTCTACAGAGTGAATTCCAACCGATTTCCGGCATAGTCTCGTGCGAAGAAGCGAGTGGGATATTCAACTCCCTTGGCACCTAGAGCGTGGGCACAGCGTGGATCAGCCATGGGGGCTTCGGCTAGCGCGCAGCAAGGCAGCCTCCGGGGGTTCAGAGACACTCCTCACCTGAGTTTTCACCACCTGGTTGGTCGCATTCCCTTGGTGCGCCCTCACCTCCGTCCTGGAGATGCTTGAAGACTCTCTCCTGCAGCTCCTTCAGCGCCTCGGCGCTCGGAATCTTGAAGCAGGGGTGCCGGGAGCTCTTGGCGGCGGCGGCCTCGAAATCGATGCTCCGGCCAAAGGCAACGTGGATCTGCTGCCCGCTGCTTCCGATATCAAACCAGGCAAGAGTTCCCCTTTGCAGGTGGGGCACCTCTCGCGCCGTGAGGCCCAAGGTGGTACCGTAGAAAGCGTTCGCCTGGTCCAGCGTGCCCTCAGGCACGACGAGGTTGACGTGGTGGAGCCCCGCAATGAGAGGCATGGCGAGAGTTCGGCGGGGGGCGTAGTGCGTATGAGAGCGGCTGCGATGAGGTCGAGAAAGCAGGACGTTGGCGTCCTTCGGGCAGACAAGGGGCTTACGACTCAGGCACAACGTAACAGGGCAAGCTGGGGTGCGGGGTTGTATGTATAATGCAGCTCAGGAGCTCCCTTCCTGAGTCCCAACTATCACTAGCCGGCCGATTGCCGGGGAGACGCTTGTCCGACTTCGGGCCGCCTAAACATTCTCCCTAGCCTGCAACCGTTCCCCTAGCACACCTACTTCGTACCTATCTAGTTAGCAGTTTATGTAGCACAATACAGTGTCGTCTCCTCTCGGGAGAAATTCGCCGTTCGGAATTAGCCCGCCTCGGATTAAAGTTAAGAGATGTCCCTACCGCCCTCCCCCCCTAGAGGCCGAGTTTCTTTGTCCCGCGGATTGAGCACAGCGGTACCATTAGCTACAAAACCATCTGGTCCACTACGAGCTGCTTGATCCACCGCGAGCCAGTTGGTGAATTGTAAGCCTAGCAGCAACGTTCGTCACCCGTTGTCCAGAATTCGGAGGTAAAGACGCTGCCATTTACAACATCTTTTGGATGAGCCAAGTCGGCATTTGATCACGTAGAATAAAGAAAAGTACCTATCTTGTCCTGGGCCTGTTTCGGCAAATAGAAGCCCATTGCAGTGGCAATTGATCACTCGGGGAGTTTGGGAGTTTCATCATCAGCGAGTAGTAGCCTACCTGTGGAAACTCGATGCACCGCGCCCGTGAAACAATGGCCGAAGGTCATGCGGAGGGCACGAGTCAGGGACTTAACCCCGCGTGCGGGTATGCTAGATGCTGCATGTCTCACTCTTTCCCACTCTTCCCATCCAAGCGGTTCGCTAGCTATGTGGCGTCTTCGGTGTAACAATGCCCATTCAAAAGCCGACTATTGGCAATTGAGACAAACCGGTTTAATTACGGAGTATGCTCTCAGCACCAGATTAAGTCATGTTTAGGTCCGCATATGCAGCCACCTTTTTAACAGCTAGATCATTACGAGAGTATAAGAAAACTCATAGGTTCATATTTCTCACAGAATATAAGAGGCTAGAATCTCAAGTCTAGCGAATTGAAATATCGAATGGCTCATTCTCGTTTTATCGCCATCTGAAATGAGTGGGGGATGAAAGAAGAAAAAGAAAAAAAGAGGTTAGACAGACTGGCAAAACTGGCCCTTCCCCCAGCCCCCTTTGGGGGCAGGGGGAAGAGTCCCGAAGGCAATCCAGAACACTCCCGAGGGTGTTTTTGATACCACACTTCGGATTCGAACCCAGGGGCTTGAACCCTCCATGTGGGAAGCTAGGCAGTGGTCAAACCCTGACCAGCCTTATGACTGAGCCAAGTATACTGCGCTTCTTATCATGGCCAAATCGAACCAAAACTGGGCCTTTAGCCCTGGTACAGGTTGTCAAGTGACAGCCAGGTGAAATAAGGGTATGCCTTTCGCAACGAAGCTCGTTGCGCTTCTTTCCTACTCAGCTACTTTCTTTCACGCCTTGCGTCCTTTCATACTCCTACCTTGCCTTACCGACCGTATCGTACCACACTTCTCCTGCTCCAGCTCCAGAGATTGTTGGTTCATATGGCAAGGACTGTCATAATTTTGCCGGCGTGGGTAGCGCTGGTGACGGAGGCGGAGGAGATATGTTCCCTTACGATCTGGCATTGTACAAAGGCAGATATCCTACAGCAAACAACCACATCTAAGATGAGGCGGACGAATACTTAAGCGTGCCTCGGCAACAAGTAGTGAGTCTGTTCTCATAGAGACAGCCAAGATGAAGGTATATTACAACATCTTGAGCGAAAATTAAGAAACAGAATATCCACGGCAAATTATGGGACAGGCCATCACGAAAATATTGTGTATTCTTACATCAAGAGCTTCAGCTAATACTAGCCTCTATCTCTTCCAGTACCAACAATGTGGTGCGTCTACCCATGTGCTTCAACCCCAACGTCAAGTCTACTACGATGGACTAGACCATGACCGGCAGTCTCCAAGGTAAACTACATGTAGTACTTCGTTGCACGCACTTGAGTTGCGCGACCGGCGTGCTGTCTCACGGCTGATTTCTACAAAACGCTGATCGGACAACCAGCACAACATAAACGGCTTACGTCTTTTCTAATACTGGATATCGTCTCCCGCATACAACTTTCCTTCCTTGCTTGCCTTGATACGGTTGAGCTGGACTCGCCTGACGTCTTTCTCCAGAGAAGCTGTCAGGTAGTAGCACAGCCAACAGCCGAAGAAACCGCCTGCGATGCAGGCAGTGCAGACTGAGTAAGGGACCCTGTAGGTCGGCCCGTACTTGGACTGGAAGATCTGGGGCCCGATGACGCCACCAAGCTGGCCGATCCCGCTCTGGAGGCCGAAGGCAAAGGCAGTTCCGGTCGTTCCCTTTAGGCTAGAAGACCGCCCTAACTTAATGTTAATAGGGTCCTTGTTAGTCGAGATAAGGTAACTCACATGACCAGAAGGGTATAGCAAACGAGTTGGATAAAGCAGAACCTGTCACACAGGCGAAATAAATAGCCCCCTTAGAATTAGTGCTGATGAAAATGGCAAATACTGCGACTTCGAAAAGGACAACTGAATATCGTTAGCCAAGTCTTTGTTTTGGGACCGGGTTGGTTCACTGGTTAAGGCGACAAGCGGGCGGGGGAACCACGCTCGCTTTAGCACCCAGGCGGCGATGGTGATCGTGATGATAGTTGCCGCGGCCGGCGGCTGTAACTTTCAGTCAATCATTCACGTCACGATACCGTCAGTAGAGGATATTCATACGATCAAGAGTAGTATATTGTTCGGAGGGGCAGTAAACCCGAGATTAGTGACGATTGTAGGCTAACAAGGTCAATAGCGTGTTCATATCGACAGCGAGGTTATTACTTACAAGAAACCAGGTGAGTCCGAATCCTCCAGTATTCATCAAGGTCTGGGTCAGACAAAAAGCCCACAGCTTCGGGTCCTTGAATGTGTCCCAGGACTCCTTGGAAGAGAACGCTGCATCAGATGTTACGGGGGCGTTGCTGGCCAGGCGGAGCTCCACGAACTCTTGCTCTCGCGGGCTGAGCCACCTCATTGTCCTCTCGGACTTGGGATAATCAGGATAGAGAAGGTAGACGATGCTAGCGAATGCCATGGTAGCGACTCCTTGGATGAGGAAGACCCTAGAGAGCGTTAGCATGCGAGATAATCATTTCTGGGCGTTAAAGAGACGTACCACTGCCACGAACTGAGACCCTGCTTTCCGTCCAGAAACGAGATTCCATAAACGAGGATGGAGCCTACAATTCCCGCGAGGTTGAACACGCCGAAAAGCCACATCATGGGCTTGCCAAACTCATCACTCCGGTACCAAGAACTAAAGTGAGTCATTAAACTCGGGAACAACCCCGCTTCGGCCAAACCGAGAAAGAAACGAGCTGCGAGAATCCCGGAAGTATTGCGGACAGCAGCGTGGCATGCTAGTACCAAGCCCCAGAGGAACATTATCCGCGTTTGGAAGTGACGAGGGGTCATCCTCTTCAGGAGAAGGTTACTCGGAAGCTCGAAGACGATATAGGATATTTAGGAAGCGTCAAAATTTTATCGAACAAATAAATGGGAGATCCTTGATATACATAGTAGACAGACTGAACCCAGTTGTATTGGTCGCTCGACATACCGAGCTGAGTGAGTATATTCGTCGGCTTGCCGACCGAAAGGACTTTGACAGAAGCGGCATTATTAACATCGATTTGCTTGATCATGTAGATAATTCCGCAGAGGAGCAATAGGCGGTAGTCAATCTTGCGCATAATCTTCTTCTCTTCCTCAGGGGTGAAGGTGGCCAGGAAGTTACCCCGGTAGTCGGCCGTCGGACTGGCATCGGAAGCTGCTTCCACAGTAGCATCGGCGGCATTCTTTTGGGTGCTCGTCTCAGAGGCAGGTGTCTCCAGGTGGTTTAAGGACATTTTGGCGCGGATGAATCTCGCGTGTACGTGTCGAGCCTTTGTCCGTCCGAGGGAAGAAGCTGGCTTCTCATAGTATTATATACAGCAACATGGCCAGCACTCGCTACCACTTGGGTCCCCTCGTTAAAAGCCTTCTATAAGCTCCCAATATTCTAGTAGTGGCCCTTAGATGACGGCCCGCACTGTTTCCGGAGCCCTTGCACGGAAATGGTATTCGGAGGGATGACGCAATTATCCCTAAACTTATACCATTATCAAACCGCAGGAGAAAGGGACAAGATGGAGAAGTTAGTATCCACAGTTATATTAGACAAGACATCTCCATCTCAAATCCGAGAGGCGAATTGGATCCGACTAGCTGGTTGGGCCCTGCTCGAGTCCTTTTTTATGTCATACGACGAGGGGTCTGGACCGACAGTCGGAGTTGGCTCCATGATAAAATTCCACCGTGACCCTACATTACTGATACCATTTAAGTGAGATCAATACCAGCAGCTATCATATCCAACTCAAAGATGGTCCTGAGGGTGGCAATTATCGGCGGCGGCGTGGGGGGTCTGGCGGCAGCCATCGCTCTCAGGCAACATCCAGACGTCGACGTCCAAGTCTTCGAGAGGACTGCCGAGTTCCGCGAGCTTGGAGCTCTCATCGGGTTGTCTCCAAATGGGCTACGGACGCTGGAGAAGCTCGGGGTGGAGGACGTCCTAACTGACGAGGTTGGTTGGCGGAGCCCCAACGGCGTGCCCATGTGTTTCCGGCAGGTTACCTCCTCTCGCACCCATGCCCCTGGCCACTAATCCATTCCCCTGAGTAGGCACTACAAAACAAACGAGATCCTGAGCGAAGATCTTAATCATCACGTGCCTGACCGACGGCATCACTTTAGTCGCATGCACCGCGCCACGCTACAGCGGGCCATGCTCAAGAAAGTTCCAGCCGAAATCCTCCATCTTGGAAAGAAAGCGTTGTCGGCGGAGGTCGATGTGAGCGGCGCAACAGTGCACTTCCAGGACGGAACGTCTGTGACTGCTGATATCGTCGTTGGCGCCGATGGCATCAAATCAGTATGTTTTTGCTGCTTGAAGAGACCAGCTGGGTATGACCTAACATCTGCAATAGACAATTCGATCCACGTTTATTCCCAACCACGAGCTCTCTTGGTCGGGTGATGCTATTTTTCGAACTACGTTTCCGTATTCCTTAGTTTCCGATATCCCGGACATCGCCCAGAACTCAACTCACTACCAGAGCCCACGCGCCTGGTTCTTCGGGACGAGGATCGGCGCCCAAGAGTTTGGCGTGACTTGCAGCTTCCATGTGGACGAGGCCGACCCAGAGGCCCGATTCAAGGACGTGGTCTGGAACGCGGCCGCTGAGGTCGATGATATCCGGGAGGTCTTCAAAGTCAGTTTGTGCGATAACCCCTTTGTGGACTCCTTCATATTGACCCGCTCCATAGGATTTTTATCCTCCAATCCCTACCATCATAGATAGGATCCCCAAGGGAACACTCCGGCGGTACGCCAACGTTGCCGGTGCCGAGCTAGACCAGTGGACCTTCGACGACCGAGTCACGCTGCTGGGCGACGCGGCCCATACCCACGGTGGGGCGTACGCAGCTGGGGCCTCTCTGGCCATTGATGATGCGTACACACTGTACTTGGCCATTACGGCGGTTTTCGCAGAGGCCCAGCCCATCAGCGAACCCGTCTCTAGGTACCAGATCGGGCGTGCCTTGAGGCTGTATGAGGCGACGAGGAAGCCGCACGTCGCCAAGGTCTTGAAGGAAGTACATGCCGGACGCAAAAGCGCCGCCGCTCGCTCTCAGAAGGTTCGGGAGACCGGCATCCCGGAGACGGATGAAGCCTTCGTGGCCCGGTTTGCTCAAAAAGGCGACCCTGTATGGCTGAATGAGCATGATGCCTCCACCGCTTTCCGGAAGGCACTTCTGCAAGAAGTGCAGGCTACACCAACAGCTGATGTAGAGGAGATTGTCGCTCGTCTCTAGAAGATATATTGACTAGGATGAATTAGATGCGCTATCACCATCTGCCTTCCCCATAGTATATTTCCTAGTCCCCTGGATAGACACAACAATATAAGCAGTAGCTCGAAATGTGTGTCAAGCGCACGGGCTCCTTAGGTCCAAAGCATCGGAACCGCTTGAGCTGACTGACAGCTTCCGAAAACGTTGGCCGCCGAAGCATGACTCGTTGTCCTAGTACACGTCAGCGGCCTGCAGTCGAAATCAGCTGGGCCACTAGTCCGGCCCTGACGTGTTAGCATCCGGATTTAATCAATCGTATTGGGCAAGGCCAATAGTGTGTCGCGTCTAAAGGCAAACATTCAAGGCGTATAGGTTATAGAGTTGTTTATATGGCAAAAGGCGACCATTTTGGCAACTCTTCCCCACGATAGTCTACAATCGCTTCTCTTGATCCGTCAAGGAGCTGATGAGACGGCCAAATACCATGGATGGCTTGCATCTGAAGCTTGACGATCTGATCCATGTCCTCGGGTTCAGCCGTGCCGCCAAGACAGGCCCCAATCCGACGGTACTAGCGCGCCGCGAACACGATCTTAGAGCTAGCCTTGTTAATAGTTTGTAAAATGAGATTTGTGGCGTTGATGTTGAAAGGAGAATTATTTGAATTTATAAAACTAGAAGCATCTGCAGCTGCCACAATGTCTAGCAGTTTCTCACGTGTCCGTGCCGGCGATCGTCATGAAGTCCCTCCTCCTCCAAATCGGGCTGTTGCTGTCGGCGGCATGCCCTGGGACTAGAGCCAGCCAGTCCTCTAAGCGTGGGCTCATCTTCGTCCCAAACTCCGACTCGCCGTCCGACAATGCGTTATGGGTGGGAAGCGGCCTGACGTGGTACCACAACTTTGGCTGGAGCCCTTCGGCCGAGTATGCCGATGTCCCGGCTTCGACGATTGAATTCGTGCCAATGCTCTGGGGGGCCGTGAATGACACCTCCTTCCTCCAGAACATTACGGCGTTGATAGACTCCGGATACCCGATATCTCATATACTCAGCTTCAGCGAGCCAGACGCATCTTGGAGCGCTGGCGGCTCGAACATGACGCCTTCCGACGCTGCCGAAGTATGGGTCAACAACCTGGTTCCTCTTCAGGAGATGGGCATCAAGATTGGACTGCCCGTTATGAAGGCACAGGACGATCCTCATACGTGGCTCGACCCATTCGTCGGGAACTGCTCGGAGCTGCTGGAGAAGGAATGCACGTTTGACTTCATGTCGCTGCACTCGTACGGCAATTTCAGCTCGCTCGAGATGCGGGTCGATCTCTTCTCCGCCGCGTGAGTGACATCGAACGCCACGGAGCGTGACCTTGAACTCAATGCATTGAAGCTGACCAGGAAACAGATTTCCTGATACTCCGATCTGGATTACTGAGTACGGCTATGATCACCAAACTCTCAACGTCACGCAGGACTTCTTCAACCAGTCGCTTAGCTACCTAGACTCGACGGACATTGTGGAGCGATATGCTTACTTTGGGGCGTTCCGGAGTATTGTCAGCAACTTGGGTTATAACGCCGCATTCCTCGACCCCTACGGCAACCTCACCGACATTGGCTCGTGGTATCTCGGAGGCAATGCGACCGGCAACGCACCGATGCCGTCATTCTCGGGCTCAACAAGCTCATCCAATACATCATCGTCGACATCATGCACGTCCGTAACCCCATGTGGAAAGAAGAACGAGGGGCCTGTCGGCACGAAACTCGTCGGGGTTAAATACCTGGCAGTTTTCTTCCTTTTCTTCCTTGTTCTGTAAATTTCTTTGTCCTCGGACCTAAAATGACCGGAACCGGCCATGAGAACCGGGAAAGTGTGTTGCACAGCATACATAGACAATCAAGGTACATAGGTATATTTAAATCTTCCACCCATCGTTGTGTAAGTAGGTAGAATTTTTCCCATAATTGCCGGTCGTTGGTGGACATTATTTGAATCATTTAATTATGGCTAGTTTACATATGCTGTTACACAAACTGGTTTCTGTTGCTGATTGAGCAGATACAAAATAAATTAAAATATGACCAGGTGAGCTCGAATTGAACTCGGAATTTTTCGACTATGTGTATGCATGAGGGACCATCCTATCAACGCGCGCTGCAGAGACCGCGTCGGTGGTGATTCAACCCATAGCAGGTTCGCAGCATGGCTATCACTCGGGTAACAGAGCGAGCCAAAAGCTGATGAGGCATCATCACAAGCTCTAGATTTTCAACACAGTGGGAGAGAGATCAGGGTAGTAGGCGCCGGCTCCGAATCAGACAACCCTCGAAGCTAACTAAATTATTGCCTTTGTTAGCGTAGAATTCATCCACTTATCGCATTTGCATCCCCTTCCAGACCTCATCTCCTCTCCCGGACATTCTCTTACCCCGGCACCTGGTTCTGGACTTCTGTATCACTCGAGCAAGGACGTTCACGCTGGTCATATATGAGGTGCCTGGCTCCATCTGACGAGGTACTTCGTACGCGCTTGTGAAGATGGCAACCATACGTTGCACGCGATAATTGTACCATGTCCGTTCGACATGCGGTGATCCATCAGTCATCCCGCCAACTGCTCCCTTAATTATCCGACCGTGTCGAAGTGTCTCTGAGGCGGTATGCCGTGGCTCTTAATATACTCCTGCTGGTTCTGGGACTTAAATTGCTGCATCTCAAGAATACACGAGGTATGCAGGTAGACCAGGGTCCACCATGCAAGAATATGGCGCGGAATGGAATGGTGATTCCCCGTCCTAGGTGCTCGGTGCGTAACCGACTCGAATGCTGTGCCGTACACTACTACTCTCCACAATGCATAAGTACTACTGTCCGCAGTACATGAGTCCTGGCGTGCTCGGTCGCACCCTCGTTCCGTTTACCACACCACGGAACAGCGTGTCGCCACCCCGCAACATGTCACCTCTTTTCGCGTCTCAGCGCCTCGTCTACAAAGCTCTGGAAGATACGCAAGCAGATTTGGACTTCGTCTTCAGCGCTTTCCAAGATGAGACTACCATTCACCCCGGGAGCATTGGCATTCCTAGGCCAATGACCCGCCAAAAGAGCAACGAATTCGTCCGAAGAGTCGTAGAAAAGGCGCTACTCTTTGTCAAAGTTTGCCTTCCGCCTTCGGGGGCCACTGCTGGTCAGGACGACGGTGCAGACGTGGAAGTCGCCAGCTCCACGCCCGTAGGGTTCCTGGGACTATCGAGCTTCGGAGCCGGCAAGGAGCCCACGCTGCAGACCAAGGTTGGCCCGGTTTTCATCGCTCCCGAGCACCGTCGCAAGGGCTACGCCACTGAGGCCATGAACTGGATTATGGACTGGGCTTTTCTGCACAGCCGTATGCACCGCATGGCACTGGAAACTAGTGGCGCCAACGAAGGGGCTAACGCGCTGTATCGGGGGCTGGGCTTCGTCGAGGAAGGGCGTCTTCGGGAGGCGCACTACTTTGGGGGCAAGTGGCTGGACATCGTACAGTTCTCGATACTGGAGTCCGAATGGAAAGCCTTGAGGGCGACTGAACGTGACGGAGTCATGGTAACGCAAAAAGATGCCCCTGGCGAGGATTGAAGCATGATGTCCCACATAGGGAAATGCGATGTCTGATGAACTGGTAAATTTCTTCGAAAAGTAGGGAAAAAAAATAAGGAATCCCTAAAATAGTATTTGAACCCGAGGAACTTTCCTCCTATCATTCTCCATCTCGTTGCTGTCCCCGTTGCCTTCGCCGTTCCTGATGGTGAGTGCTGTGAAAACTTCTGCCTGGCTGAGGAGCGAGCGAGAGTCTGGGCAATGCCACCGGAGGAGGGTATTTTAATGGAGGGAAGATATTAAATATTGTATGTATCCATGGGGGCCATTGCCGAATGGGTTCTTTTCGACTTGAGGAATCATGTCTGCTAACCCGGCCTTATCCCCAGCTCTCCTTTTGATTGTTTACTTGAGGCTACCTAGGTCACTAAGAACCATCTAGTCTTCGGCGACCAACCAGTTTATTCTGGCTGAGCAAAAGAAGAGGTTACCCGTGGCGAAAGCGATGAGAAAGGACTCTTGTTCAGTGTATTTCCACGGTATGTTACGACTTAGTTGGCTAGGGCCGATATCTATGAGCAATATGTACTTGGAAAGAGGTATCCACCAGCTAGTCTTCTGACATAGCCATCATTGACATAGCCTCCTTCTCCCTGGCCACCACCAGAGACTCTCACCACATTCATTGCTACGCTAGCCCAGACTCTTGCCCGACTGCCCCTTGAGAGACCAACGCACCCTCGCAATCTTGCCGATGCCGAAGAGCCACAGCTCATCGAGGTCCGGCCCTGCGAATTGGAGATTCTGAATGTAAAAATCGGTTTGTATCTTCACCAAGAGCTCCCCAAGCTCGCTGAGGACATCCACGCTGCGAGACAGTTAGCACGCTATTCGCCTTCTGCAACGCCTGTTCAACGTACCTGAAACCTGCCGCACCGAGGATGAAGCCGTTCGCCGCCACGTGGAGGCCGTCGTCGATGAAGTCCTCCGTAAAATAGATTGGCCGGCGGCTTGAGGGACGCTTGCCGGCCGGCGATTCAACGAGATCGAGGGCGTACACAGATCGAGGCCCCGTGGTGGAAACACCGTAACGAGGGATTGGCGTGGCCGGGTCGAGGGAGACATTTGCGATGCCGGTATCCGATATGTACAGCGTCTTGCCGTCGGGCGAGAGGGCAATGCCGTTCGGCTGAGCGATGCCGGTATCAATGATGCTCACAGCGCCGGTGGACGGGCGGAACCGATACGTGTTCTGCCGCAGCACCGGCACGGCATCGGTCAGGCCCAACGCCCAGCCGAACCAGGGATCCGTGAAGAAGATGTCGCCGGTCTGCGGGTCGACCGTCAGGTCATCCGGGCTGTTGAAGAGTTGGCCGAAGTAGTTGTTGAGGATAGGCTTCACCTCCCGCGTCTCTGGGTTCAACGCGTAGAGCCCGGGCACCTGGCGGAACTCGCGTCCGTCAAAGGCAAAGTCGCCGCTGCCCGCGACCCAGTACACCGTTCCGTCGAAGAAGCGGCCCCCGTTCACCCCGCGAATCGGGGGCGACGTGGTGTAGTTCTTCAGCGTTGGTGGGTCATAGTTCAAATCAATAATACTCTGTGGGATCACGTCCGCCGATAGGGTCGAAACAATGATCGAATTCAGGGCAGGGACATAGACAGGGGCCTCATGGACGGCCTCGGCCACGTTGTCGAATACAATCTCGTAGGTAGGCTCAGGCCCCAGGATCTCGAGCCCGCGGTCCCGGTCAAAGACGACAAAGACAGATTGGTGCACGAGGTCGAAGGACGGGTCCGGCACGCTCGTTCCATTGAAGCTCGTGTTTGCGAGTGGAATGACGCTGCCGTCGGGGATGCTCGGGCGGGAGAAAGGAAGGGGGAGCACAGCGGCATAGTGGTTGACGCAGGCTACCGACGCGTGGTCGAGGCCTGGGCAAGCCTGGGCCAGTGGCGGGGAGACCAGTGCGGTCTCCGCAACGAAGCCCGCGGTAAGAGGTGCCTGGGGGCCTACAGAACTTATGAGTGACTGTATCATTTCTATCATTGGATCTGAATTCTAGTGTTGGGTCTGAAACAGATGGTGTGCGACTGGGCAAACGAACTCCGTCCGTTCCACGAGCCTCCCTATTATACTTTATGTATATGGCTAGTCCTGCGCCTCGTAAGCCCGATTCCCTAACGGCATCGGCACTCGCTGTTGTTTGAGTATTCCTCGAGGTTATCAACCTAGCCTAAGTCCGGGCTAGTGCAAGGATCACGGCCACGGTGAGTTCCAGGGAGAGGAGCATGTGTCGGGATGCATGCCCGTCCTGTGAGTAGAACGCGGAGTTACGGGCAGTACTAAGCTTCTGGCACACTCCTCCGCGAAGGATCACTTGCCATCGCAGGCGACCTTAGGGATGTGTGGTGTGCACAGACTAGAATGGAAATATGGCTGGATGCGGCGAAATAGCACTGTTGAGAACTTGCTGGGAGTAAGCGCACTATAGAGCCACTACTCGATGACGTGCCTTGTTCTCGAGTAGTTACACGCAAATCAGTTGATTTAACTGGCATGGAGGCGAGGTACACAAACCCGCGGGATAGTAGAGCATCACAGATCGGACCGGATCCTATTGGCTGGGTACTGCCCAGTGCTGATGCTATTCAAACAGCCCCATGACATCCGCTGATGAGTAAATTGGCCGCTGGCAGAGGTCAGGAGGTATTGGCGACAGAGAAGGAAAGTCACGAGGGCTCATTAAAACCCCGAACGGAGACTAGGATTCCCCCCGCGGTGATCTCATACAGGTGCAGGCACCGGATCAGCAGTGATATCCCGGCCGTGCTCCGGGAGGGCTCCTCCCCGGAGGCTGGCTACCAATATAAGCCGCGCATCTACCCGTCGCGGAGTGGGTTCCTGAGGCTAACCTACGGCTCCATCGATTCTCCATCTTTTGGGAACCGAGCTGTGGCATTCGGCTCTGCTGTTCTGCGCCGCTGGCTCTCGGACGCCGAATCGGCGACTCGACAGAGATGCTCGGCCGGTTGCCGATCGGATTGGCGTTGGACACACTAATAGCCGGGGACGCGGGCCGAGACGCTCGGCATCTGGATCGAGCTGAAATGAGCATGCCTTCCCGGACTTTGATCCGGACATCAATGTACCCACTGCCAAGCGTGTCGATCCTTTCAGTCGGGGCCGGCAAGGCCACACAGGGCGAGCAGGGCAAGTTTGGAGCAAAAATGTGTGTTGTATAAGGTACAACGCGAAGCTATCGTAATGTCCGCTTTTGAGGGGTGAAAGCCGATGTTGCCAGATGCTTCATCTCCGCATGTCCCAAGCTTGCAATCCTCTAGTCTTGCGGTACAGCGATGCGCAATAGAATCTGAAAATCCATCCGACGTGTAGGGGGCTCATCCAACCCAACCCATATTAGAGCCATGCATTACTAAATATCGGATACTACATAGGACGGCGACTGGCGCCTGCCTGCTCCCCTTCTCCTTCGTAGACCTGCCTCCCCAGGGGGGCTCAGAGCCGGAGATCTTTTACAATCTGGTCCGCCGTCGCCTTGTACTGCCACGTGTTGCCCCTGACCCTCTTAAACTGCACGCCGTGGAGGCTGACGATGGGGACCTTGACAACTAGCACCTCGAACTCGATATCGCCGTCGTCCCCCTGCTCGATGCTGGGCGTGTACGTGCACATGAAGCCGCCCTTGACCTCGTGGTAACTGATGCCGAGCTGCTTGAGCACCCGCTTGATGTCGGCACGTATCGCCGGCAGAGGCTTGGTCGATGTGGTCGATACGCTGAAGATGCCCTTGAGAAAGACGGGCTTGGCGAGGTCTGGGTCGGCAGCCGAGTCTAACCTCTCGTCTGAGCCGCTGTCGTCGACTATCGCTTCCTCGTGTTCGTCTCTCCGTGTGCGCCTGGACTCGCGCCGGCGGTCATCGCGGTCTCGCCTCTCGTCGTCCTGGCGGTCGCTATCATAGCGGCTGCCATTCCGCTTCTCAGCGTCGCTCTTGTCGCTCTTTTCACCCTTGTCGCCCTTCTCCGCCCGGCTTGGCTTTTCAGCGCCACCGCTCATCTCGGCGTCAGTTTCCTCCTTGACCGGCTGCTGTTGCTCCCGTTCAGCCTCGCGCTTCGCCCGACGTGCCTGGATGCTCTCCCGGCGCGCGTGGCCGAGCGACTTCGCGCGCATCGACATGGACCCCCTCGCGATCTCCGGCTTGACCTCGGGCTCGCGGCGCCGGTCGCGGGTGGAGAGCCGGCGGAAGAGACCAGCCATATTGCCCTCCTTCTTCACTGGCACCATATCCGGTGAGAGGAGGCCGTTCTTGATGGGCGGTCGTGGCTGGTCCTCGCTGTGTGCTCGGGCGCGGTGGCGCGTATCGTCGTTCGTGTGCGCCGCCTTGGGCGCTGAGATCTCGATCGTCGGCTCAGGCTCCGGCCGCGAGGCCGAGGGGGGCTTGGAAGGGGACGGTGGCGGCTTAGTCCGCGACGGAGTAGCGGGCTCCTTGCGGTCATGCTCGCGGTCACGCTCCAGCTTCTCCCGCACCAGGTAGTAGATGGAGATGAGGGGGTGGAAGGCGTTCAGAGGGTCAACGCCGAGGGGGAGGCCCTCGGTGCTAGCGGTAGCAGTGAGGGTGTCCTTGCTCGTTACCGAGTTGCGCCGCCTGTAGAAGGACGAGAACGCCCGCTTCTTCTCGACGTCGCGCGGCGGCGGCACTACCTCGGTCTCTTCCAGCTGCCGAACCGCCTCCTTGTACCGGTTCGACTCGATGATCTTCGTGAGGGTCGCTTCGATCGAGTCGGAGTTGCCGAAGTTGAAGCCCACCATGTTCGATATGACTTCGGGGTCTAGCGGTAGCGTGAGGGGCTCACGGGCGGGGAGGTAGTTCTCGGGAGGTGCCCCGAAGCCCTTGATCATCCATGGGTGGTTGAGCACCTCAACCATGTTGGCTCGCTTCGTCGGGTCGACGACCAGCATCCGGGAGATGAGGTGTTTGCATTCTGGAGCACGTGGTCAGCGGGCCGCACGGGAGGAGGGCCAGCAGCAGTGGGAGGGGGGAATGGGATAAAGTACCTGAGGAGAGCCAATTCGGATAGTCGACAGAGCCCTTCTTGATCTTAGCATGCAGAGTGGGCATATACTGATCGTCGAACGGCACCTTGCCGCAGACGAGCACGTAGATAACAACGCCGAAGCTCCAGATGTCGACCTCGGGGCCCGTGTAGGGTTGGGCTTGGAGGAGCTCTGGGGCAGCAAAGTAGAGACTACCGCAGAAGGTCTTGAGGCGGTCGCCCCGGGGACTGAAGAGGTTGCTGAGACCGAAATCGATGATCTTGATGTCATTGTTCTTGCTGATGAGGATATTCTCGATCTTGAGGTCCCGGTGGACGATGCTGTTCCGGTGGCAGTAGTCGACGGCGCTGGCGATCTGCCGGGCGAATCTCCTCGCGTTCTTCTCCTTCAGTTTGCCGTGGGATATGATATAGTCCAGCATCTGGCCGCCATTGACGTACTCGAAGAGCATGTACCAATGCCACCGGGTGCGGACGTTATCGCGCAGTGCGCAGATGTGGGGGTGGTGTAGCACGTTGACCAGCGCGGCCTCCCGTGCGTTTCGGATCTCCCTGGCCTTATCCGAGGCATCGCGCTCCTCCTTGCTTGTCCGTCCGTCGTCTTGTGATACCCGTTCGATGATCTTGCACGCCACCTGCAGCGCGGGGGAAGGGGGTCAGCGTCCGGCATGGTCTCGTATACCAAAGTGGAGCAGTGCGTGGGAGGAGGTCGTGCACACCGACGTGGCCAGGGGGCGAGACAAGCGTCCCGGAGGCTGGGCCACGACGGAGGGGAAGGGGAGGGAGGAGAGAAAACGAAAGTCGTGGGAGTGCGAGGGAGGGCGGTGCTTACCTGCTCGCCGGTCTCTAGGTTCTTTGCCAGCTTGACCTTCCCCATGCTGCCCTGGCCAATGGTCTTGATGAACTCGTAGTTGCCCGACTGCGCGGGGACGACATGGCGGTACTTGACCTGCGACTTTGAGCGCGATTGACTGCTGCGGCGAGAAGGCTCCGCGGCGGTAGTGGCGGCCGTCCTGGACGATTCGGGTCGAGATGAGGTGGCCGTGGCCGTGGCCGACGACTGCACGCGGCTCGAAGACTCGGCACGGGGCGCGGGCTCGGGTCGTGAGGAGGTGGGCGGGCGCCTGGGGGTGCGCACCGACTGTGACCGTATGGGCACGTCGGCGGCACCGCCAGGAGACAGTGCTGTCGTCATGATAGGAGGGAGAGGCAGAAGGAGACGCCGTGGATTGAATGCGGGAGGCAGGTAGCACGCGGTTTGTAGGCAGGGAGACGGGACTGTGGGTTGAGGGAGGTGACGGTGCGGATTGACGAGGGTGGAGGAGGGGCGTTGGTTTTTGAAGACCCCAGCCCGTCGAATTTGGGCTGCACTGGGGGCAAGGCCGGGGTGGCTCCCCAGCGGCGACCTACCTACTCCAAGTGACAAGCCCCTGAAGCCGCCTCTTTGTTCCGCTTACTTTTTTTTGGCCCTTTGCATTGCCTGCCCAAGCTCCGAGCCGGGTGCACCTCTGTTTAGCATTGCCGTATGAGAGATCCTGCCTAGATAGCTCTTTTTTTTGCCATATTTTCCTCCACATGACCAGCCGTCGGGGGCGCGTTGCTCACGCTCTCGCAGCATATGTGCATCATGGGTGGCAGCTTTCGATGCATTGACGACATTGGAGGTCGTACCCGACACTTTGCCAGGATCGGAGCTCACTAGTCGCGGGTCTACAGTAGCACCACATTAACCATCTTTTTTGCTGCCCCAGTGGGGCCCCCTCTCTTCCCGTAGAGAGGCTCGCTGGTCGTCGTGGTTTCATCATGCTTTGTCCAATGGCAGGGGACCTGCCAGCTCACCCGCGGCTCGAGTAGCGTGGTAGATATACCATCAAGGTCGGTCGCAATGGGAGAGAAGGGGAAGGGTTAAAAAAAAAAGGCTAGGTATTCGAGGCGCAAGCCAGGATCCAGGGCGGCACGGCCTTGCGAGAGGGGAACACCAAGTCTAAGTCTGCCCTGCCTAGCAAAGTCACGACGACGACTCTAGGACTACTCCATGTGGCACCCACACCTCCTCATTATCCTTACTCTCCTTGGCCACGCGGGCTCCGTCGAGAGAGAGCTTCGAGGAGGATCCAACTTCGGGACCCAAAACTAGCCCTTGATAGGCGCATTTGGAGGCGCAGGTAGCACATGATTTGGTTGGTCGATCCCAGCGCCAGCACGGGCGAGCGCAAAGTGAGCTTTCGGCTGCACACAGCATCTTGCCTGGCACCACCAGCTAGCATCCTCCGGGGAAAGGCGTCCGCCCTTGCACATCCCCATCGAAGCCGGCCCTAGGGAGTCAGGGCCTGCTGGTGAACGGTCATCAGTTCGAAGTGGCTGCCCCAAGCTGAACAAGCCCCTAATTAGGAGGAGGCGGGGCCCCTTCCAGGATGACCGTCAGACGGCGCTGGGTGCGAGAGCAGCCGAGCGCGTGCCGACGGCTAGCCGTCTCCAAGCGTGCATCGATGAGACGTACGACACTCTCATGGAAGGTTTTTTTCCCTTCTTCTTCTGCCTGTGCGGTTCGCCGGCCGTAACGATCAAGGCCACGAGCCCACAAGTGCAGAGCTGAAGAAGCATCAGGGATGTGGTCACTGGGCCAATTGGGGGCGACCAGCGGCCGCTTGCCTGTGTGCTCCGTCTCCTCCATGCCATGGCACTGCGTTGGTGGCGGCCGGCACCCAATCGTCGCCAGCCAGCTCTGCAGCAAGACCCTAGCGACTCGTCATTCCAAGGTTACCCAGCTCACATTCTCGTCTCGCCCTCCCCCCTCCCCCCTTTTCACTTTCGTCCGTACTTCCACAGTCCCTTCGAGCGTAGGGGCAGAGAGTGCAACCCAGCTGGCCATGACAGCCACATGCACATGACAGGGCGAACGGCGCGAGGGCAGCCATTCCAGAACACCTGCGCTGCCAAGCCCGCGGCCGCTATCATCCTTACTATTAGCTCATCCTTGTGCACAGGACATTGCCCGCATCCTCTGTAGTCAGCACTGGGACAGGCATCAGGAGCCACCAAGGGGTTCGGGGTCGAGGGGGGTGAAGAACTGCCTTCTGGAAGCCCCGTCATCACTCTGCAGGTCGGCTGGTTTATTGAAGCAGGACCCGGATCTGCGCGCGCTTCTGCCTTTCGAAACGACAGAGCATCGGGAGGATAGTATCTATGAGATCATAAGGTCGCAGGTGGGATGGGGATAGAACAAGGCACCAAGACACCACAGACACCAAGAACCCCCCCCCCCCATCCAAAGGCGCGGATGGCGGGGTGTGGGTGCCGGGCAGGAACGTCCTAATAGATCCCAGGTCTTCGGGATGGACGAGGAGCCTATAGCACCTTAGGCTACCTTGCGTTCTAAAGCCGACGGTGGTGCCGCTCCAGCGCTCGGCTCGGCTCCTCTGGGCGGACGTTCGACCCCAATTGGGAACAAGCAGTAATATGCATTTGTCTCTTTCTCTCGCAGACCCTACCACAAGTCGGTCAGATCTAGATGTCGTAATATGCATCCCGGCCGTACCCTTACCCCAGAAAAGCTCAATGGCGCGGGTATGTAGGGAGAGATTGCGGAGGATGACGAGCCCTTCCCTTTTTTCGGAGGGTACGAAGTACTTCCCTCGTAGCTGCTCTGGGCCAAAGGATGGCGAAAGCTTGAGATAAGCGGCTGATCCCCACACTTGGCCAGTGCGGGCAGTGATTGATCTTTCTCGTCCTCGCGGCGCGGCAGAAACCCTTTCACTCACCCCCCACTAGGCCGCTCTGGAACACCACCTGCCCAGTCTGAGCCCTTCCGCCAGTGGCCGCGCGCTAAATTTAGGCCCCGGTCGCGACGGAAGCTCTGCGATCACCAGGTCAAGTCACCTGTGAAAAAGCTCACCTCCCGCCTCTCGCCGGATTTTCACCAACCCGCTCCTCGGGCCTCCCCCGTCTCCATGTCCTACAAGAGGTCCCGTGCCACCTACGAGGCTGATCTCATCGAGCAACAATCCCCTTTCGTCCTCTTTGGCACCCCCCTTCCGCCCTTGGACCCCGAGGTTCGTGACGATGGCTCCTACGTGCCCTTGTGGAAGCAGGAGGTGAGGGACGAGAGGGGGAGGAAGCGCCTGCACGGCGCCTTCACCGGAGGATGGAGCGCAGGGTAAGGAAACTCCCCTTCCGGCGGCCCCCGCCCCGGGCACAGCCCCGGTTCCGCCGCGGCTCGACTGACCGTACCGCATAGCTACTTCAACACGGTCGGCTCCAAGGAGGGCTGGACGCCTTCGACCTTTGTCTCATCGCGGACCAACCGCCGCAAGGATGCCCCGAACGCGCCGCAGCTGCGCCCCGAGGACTTCATGGACGAGGAGGACCTCCGCGAAGCCGAGGAGTCGAGACAGATCCAGACCAGCGATGCCTTCGCCGGCTTGGGATCCACCGACCGGGATGCGGCGAGGGCCACCGGCCTGCTGGGGCTCTTCCGGATCGAAGGCCAAACCATGGGCGTCAAGCTACTAAAGAAGATGGGCTGGAAGGAGGGACAAGGCATCGGGCCCAAGGTCCGCAGGAAAGCTCGCCTCGAGATGCGGACGGCAGCCGGAGACCCCGCCGAGACTTTCCTGTTTGCGCCTGAGGACGTAGCCATGATCGCATTCGTCAAGAAGACGAACCGGAAGGGCCTAGGATTCGCTGGGGAGGCGAGGCTTGCCCCGCTGAGCTCGTCCAGGAGAAATCTCGGCGGCAGCGAGGAAGACGACGAGGAGGACGATGACGAGGATGAGGACAATCGCGGCGGCCCAAAGTTCACAATCGGCTCTCTTTCTAAGAAGAAGAGCGCGAAGAGCAAGGGGGGCATGGGGATCGGCGTCCTGAACGACACCGGCTCCGACGACGAAGACCCATATGAGATAGGACCTCGGATATCCTATAACCGTGTGATCGGCGGGGACAAGAAGAAAAAAAAGAAGCTGGCAACAGCGGTGAACCCGGCACTGAAGAACAAGCCAACCTTCATCTCGAAAAAGGCGGCGCTGACCAAAGTCGGCCTGGGGGTGCGCAAGTGCCACGACGGGAGGCTTCCCTTGGACGGCTTCGTCTTCGGCAAAGACGCCGACGCTCTTACATCAGCGATCAATTCCGAGGGCAAATACCCTCCGCCGAAGATCCCTCCAGACTGGAAACCGGCTAAGCAGCCGACGGGAGCGGCAGAGTCTACGTCGGAGCCCTACGTTTCTACAGCAGACGTGGCGAAGGCGTCCGCGCTGGACCCGAAGGCGCGGGCTGCTCTACTCGGCGAGAAGCAGCTTCCCGGAAAGTCGGTCTTCGACTTCATGTCCCCCGCGGCGCGGCAGCAGCTGGCGCAGGCCACCGGCCGCACAGATCTGCCTGAAGCCAAGGGCGAGATCCCGAAGGAATATGCCCTCAGCGAGGAGGAACGTCTTCAGCAAGTCCTCGACCAGGCACCACGGATCGACAAGCAGACTGCCGTGGCAGCCATGTCGCGCGGCACGGGGGCCGGGGCTCCTTACGTGGACAACGAGGAGAAACGCGCCCGCTACCGGGCCTACCTGGAGTACTCGGCCGGCTTCCGGAAAGACCTGCCGTCACGGCCGCCCAAGACAAGCAACGATGATTGGCTGCGGGAGCTCCACGAATTCGCGAGCTGCGCCCGCATCTTCAAGCCTATGACGGGCAGCATGGCGAGCCGCTTCACCACGTCGTCTTCCGGCAACACCCTTGCCTCCGGCTCCTCGGCCGACGTCAAGACGGAGCTAGTCTCACGGCCGCCGCCGAAGCCCCAGGACCCCGCCGAGGAGGCGGCCAGGCTTGGGATGTTCGGCCCCATGACGCGGTCGGCGGCCGACTTCTTCCCGGTGCGCCTATTGTGTAAGCGCTTCAACGTCAAGCCGCCGGAACACGTCCAGCCGGAGCAGGACTATGCTGCCGAAGGTGCGCGGCCGGAGCCATCGTCGTCCCGGTTCGCCTCGGCTGGATATTACCAGGAACGGCCGGCCCGGCTGAATGACGCGGGACCGAGCGAAGAGCCCTCCGAGCAGGCACGGCCGCCGCCCAAGGAGGTCGTAGCGATAGACTCAAGCAAGAACGAGGCGCTCGAGGGCAAGAGAGCCGGCGAGGACGTCTTTAAGGCGATCTTTGGCGACAGCGACGACGACGAGGAGGATGAATAGGGCGTTGCTACCAGCTCTACACATACCTACATGTCGAGGTAGGTAGATAGGTACTTGCACATGCATCCGCCTAGCTAGCTTCACCTGGTTCCCTTAGCTTGCCTCTAGACGCCTTAGCCCGGCAGATCGAAGGCTCCACCAAACTGTGACGATAATGTAACTCTGTATAGATGCAGCATACCCGTGGCACGGCGGGAGCGGTCAGAGGCCTATCACCGTGGTGTCTTTTGTGTCTCCCTCGAAGCGCTTCGCGCCCCTCCGGGCCCGTCACTTTGCATGCCGCTCATGCGCTCCTCCGTTGGTGATGCTCTCCCGCTGGGGGTCCTCGTCTAGTGTGATTGGCCCCTGCGCAGGCGGTTATCCTGCCAGTAAGCGAGGGCCATTTCGGCGCGAGCGCATGGGGCACGGGCAGCCATTGGCCTAGACCCATGGGTCCCTTGGCGCTGAGACCGCTGCAGAAGTGCTGGCTCAGGGGGGGGGAGAGGGAGGGAATGGCGGAAGGAAGTTCGAGGGCGGCCGGAGCAGCGGTTCCCCCATTGCCTGCGAAGGGGGACAACGTCCGCCTCCGCCCTGCTCACTCTCTCACTCCGCGTAGATGAAATTAAACAATCACACCCAACACACTCGACCCCGGGAGGAAATTGAACTATCCGCCAGAGCCCACGCCTCGGTCCATATTTCTGTTTTAAACACCCCAATGCATTGAGCCGATACCCGCAACGGTATTTTTTTCTTCCCTCTGTTAGACAATCGGGGCAGCGACTCTTGTTAGGGGTTATATTCTATTTGCTCTCTCCGCGGCTGTCAACCAGGGAAACGCCTCGCCAATTTCCATGCTCCTGTAGCAATCAGCCTCTGCACACGACCTCTGCCTCCTTCCGCTCCCGCCTCTCCTCTCGCCCCTCCCCTTTCGTCCATTCGACACAGCCGGGCAGCCTCCTCCATCTGCCCTCCCGAGCCTCGAGCCAACTTCCCCAACCAGACCGCTCCGACGACGACGGCTCGTTGCACGCCGACGCGCGAAGACCAATTGGATCCGGAGGACCTCCAGCCCCAACGATCGCACGCTCGTAGCACCGCCGCCGCCGTCACGTTGTCCGAACCGCACGAGGCCAGCAGCTCGTCCCCCGGGCTCATCCCCCCCAAACGACGCAGCGTGGAAGAGGAAGCAGGCCTGGACGCCGAGCCCCGCCTCACCGCCGTCGTCGACGACGATCAGCTCCTCATCGCCAGCTCGCACCCGCCCCAGTACCCGGCCTCTGAGGCGTCCGCCAGCAGCTCTCTCCGGCCACCGCCGCCCTTCT
The DNA here is from genome assembly GCA_021432635.1 of Thozetella sp. PMI_491. Taxonomy (NCBI): domain Eukaryota; kingdom Fungi; phylum Ascomycota; class Sordariomycetes; order Chaetosphaeriales; family Chaetosphaeriaceae; genus Thozetella; species Thozetella sp. PMI_491. The sequence continues at coordinate 182,419 of MU270095.1, forward strand.
CGTCCCTCTTTGCTGCCTTCGACCCGAACGTCGCCGCGTTCGCCGTCCTCGAGCCGCCCCTCGAACCCTACAAGGCCGCCGTCTGCGAGGAAGCACTTGCCGGCGAGGACCCATCCGCCTCTGCGCCGTCGACATCTGCCGCCGCCGCACCCGCCTACGCGCCATCCCCCCAGGAAGTCGTCCCGGGCCCGTCCGCCACCGCGTCCCAATTTCAGGACGAGACCAAGCGCGCCCTTCCGCGTGACACCAAGGGAGAGTCCTCTCGGTCCGCCAAGGACGACGACGCAGAACCGCCGCCGGCCTACTCGGAGGGCGACAGTCCCCTCCTCTCCTTTACATATCTGATGGCTGCTGCCGGAGGAGCTGCGAGTATTATTACTCAAGTGCAGCAAGGCGGTCCGCCCATCAACGCTCTCGGAGGTGAGCCCCCTTGTACTCTCGTGTTGCTCCGGCGGGAGGACGGAGGTTGCATACAGGAGGAAGCTAACCGCTCCGTTTAGATGTCGCGGCCGATGAGACAATTACAATGGACCTTCGGTAGGATTCTTGGACATGCCCTGAGACCATGGTAGAAACCCATTCTAACGGATGGATAGGGGCACACGCTTTACACTCTCAAGAGATGAGCTGCTGACACTCCCCGAATTCGTTCTCCTCTCTCTCTTCCCCAACGGCCTCTTCCCCGAGGGCCACATGGGGGGCTTCGCCGATGGCGACGCCGTGCAAGTCGATGTGGGTAGCACCGATCTCATACAGAGCCTCGCTCCCCCTTCCCCCAGGTTCCCTCGCACTCCTTCACGCCAGCAGCGTGCCAGCCGGGCCGCGCTGGTGCAATGCCCTACGCTGCCTAATCTGAGCGCAGCGCACATCCGCAACGTCCTCTCCAATCTTGATATATACTTAGCTGACACTTATTCCTCGTGCGCGCAGTACGACCCCGCGTCGCTCCAGTACATGCTGGACTTCTTCCGCAACGTGGCGCAGAGCATCCCCACCGACGGCAGCGCCGCGGCCAGCCAGGACGGCGACAGCGTCGTGCCGCTCGAGCCGGGTGCCAGCCGTGATGACAGCAGCAAGCGGGCCGGCATCATCGTCCTGCGCGAGGACTTGGACTTCTACGCCATCCCCCCCAAGCAGGGCATCGACCAGCCCGAGATGATTGATGTCAAGCGCGCGGCCGCCCGGGCTCTGCTTAAGCAGGACGGCATCTTCAGCGGTCTCAAGAAAAGCGACGAGCCCGGCACGACCGAGGCCCACCTGATCGAGATGCTGACGGCAGGGTGCGTGGTCCCCCTTTTACCTAGCTTTCCTCCCCGTCGCCGTGCCCGGCAACGCTAATTCTTGTACAGTGGATTCAACCATGATGACCAGTGGGGCCACCGCGCCGGCGAGCCAAACAAGGCCGTCATCTGCAGCTTGGCCCTAGCCCGGCTCCGCTCGGACATCCGTGGCAACGAGATGGGCAGCAACGCCGTGGGCATGGCGCAGAAGCTCCTATTGTTCTGGAGGAAACCGGCCCGCCGTTGCTGGTGGGAGGGTGTTGAGCTGGAGAATGTCGAGGGCGTCGAGGGCAAGCTCAAGGTCTGGATCCGCCGGGTGTGGACACTGGAGATGAGCGTCATCGGCCTGCGTTAGTCTAGCGGGGCTTTGTTTGAGCAATGACGGCAGATACGGCGAGCGCGCTGGCATGGAATCTAGAAGTTTTGGCTGTGATGATACCAGAGGATTGAGATGGCAAGAGGAGAGATCAGCAAAGAACGGAACGGGCCGAGACGGTCTCAGACGATGAGCATGGGCATTGGGGTGCAATATACGCCCGGTGCATTCTTTCTTTTGTTGTATAGGTTAACCACTTTCCCGCCCCTTTTTCAGCGGAGTCCTTCCTTAGGGTTCGCTCAGGAACGCTCGGCTACTAATAACCTGTTGTGCTGGGGACGAGCAAGCACCCGACAGGCTGTCGATTAGTTAGGCTACGAGGGGACTCGCAATTGAATGTTGATATCTTGGCCTCGGCCCGATGCGCGGGCAGCTTCTATGCATAAACCTGGTGTGCCCACTTCGTGATTGCGCAAGGCCAGGGGGCCGAATGTGCTGCGCCGGCGCCAGCTAGTCCTGAGACACTCGGATGTTGCTCCGAGCCCTCCTCCACCGGCATCCGTCAGCGGAGGTGCTCCGAGGCCGGCATCGGACGGGACTCCGCCCGACGTCTAAGTGGGTATTTCCGAGAAGCTTCTCCAAGTATTCGGGGGAGGGGGTTGCACTTGGAATAAATTCTCACGACTGATAAGGCATCTGCGTCGCTCGTTGTACTTTTCACCCTCCTCCGGAACCGTTCACGCCGTGATACGCGCCCGTCTCTCACCATGGCCTTCCCCAAAGTCCCCCCCAGCGGCATCTGGGCGCCGGCCGTGACCATGTTCAACCCGGAAACGGACCAGCTAGACCCCGAATCGCAGTCCAAGTACTACGCATACCTGTCCAAGACTGGGCTCTCAGGACTTGTCATCCTCGGCACCAACGCCGAGACATTCCTCCTCACGCGCGAGGAGCGCAAGGAGCTCGTGGCGCTCGCGCGCGCCGCCGTGGGGCCTGACTTCCCCATCATGGCGGGTGCGAGCGGCCACTCGACCCGGCAGGTGCTCGAGTTCATCGCCGACGCCGCCGACGCGGGTGCCAACTACGTGCTGGTCCTGCCACCCGCCTACTTCGGCAAGGCGACCACGCCGGCCGTCATCGATGCCTTCTTCGCCGAGGTGGCCGAGAAGAGCGCCCTGCCGGTGGTCATATACAACTTCCCGGGCGTCTGCAACGGCGTCGACCTGGACAGCGCCACCATCGCGGGGCTCGCCAAGAAGCACGCCAACATCGTCGGCGTGAAGCTGACATGCGGCTCCGTGGCCAAGATCACGCGCCTGGCGGCCGAGCTGCCGGCTGACCAGTTCGCTGTCTTTGGCGGCCAGAGCGACTTCCTACTGGGCGGGCTGGCGGTCGGCAGCGCCGGTTGCATCGCCGCGTTCGGCAACGTGTTCCCCAAGTCGATCGTGCACATCTACCGGCTGTGGAAGGAGGGCAAGACCCAGGAGGCGCTCACGCTGCACCAGAAGGCGGCGCTAGCGGAGCAGCCGTGCAAGAGCGGCATCGCAAGCACCAAGTACGCCGCCAGCCTGTTCACAGCGCCCAAAGCAGGCATCGAAGGCGCCGAGGCCAAGTTTGCGCCACGCCGACCCTATCTGCCGCCCGGTGAGGCGGCGAAGAAGGAGGTCAAGGAGGTCATGGCCGAGTTGGCGGCCATCGAGGAGTCCTTGTAGTAAGCCGTGGGTTAGGT
>MU270095.1:185848-266151 GCA_021432635.1 Thozetella sp. PMI_491
GGGGGGGGGGGGGGTTGCACAGTGGTAGATGCGATCGCTTACTTCGAGCACCTTGCCAGGGAAGCGTGTCAGGGTTGCAGACATGCTATTCGATAGAACGAAGCACATATCTAGATGTCTAGAGTGTCGTAATAGAACGAGTGTGAACCTACCATGAAAAAAAAGAGACTAGATTTCGGAACGGCTCTTTGCCGGAATGGTGTGGAAGGTGGTAAACGCAGTAATCCTGCCGCCCCCAAACCCTGTGGATGTGTGTCGACGCTCTCCGGGCTCGACAGAGTGAGCAACATGACCGTGGTTCGGCAAGTCATCATTGTACACTCTGCCTGCTTTGCTGTGAATAGGAGCAGGTATGTAGACGCTCCAGGTACACCTGGTGCAGGCTACGGCGTTGGCCGCTCTGCCTGCTGTGGAAGACGACGGCGTCCCTTCTGGCACACGATCGCTGCAGGTAGGCTCGGCCGATGCTGATGGAAGGCTTCCACCACACACCCACACCCACATGTACACGACATAACATTCACACGGGTCATCTTCGTCGGTTGAGTCGTTGCGGCTGACCATTCCTTTTTTTTCTCCCCTTCAATTCGAGTAGCTCGGGGATCCAAGCTGTTTCGTTCCGGCCAGCTCGATCCCGGCCTAGCCCTTCCCCCCCCCCTGCTGCGTCGGGGGTGAGGCGCCGCGGCAGTACATACATGATCAGGATCGACAATGGGCTTTCTCCGCGACTCTATCTGCCTGACCAGACTGCCGGTAGGCCTGCAGCGTCCAATACGAGCAGGGCTGCGGCTTCCAGGGACCTTTTAGCGCCCGGCCATAGGACCGTAGTTCGGGTAACAGCGGCCGGTTGGGCAGAGCACGCGGTGGCTGCTAGCCAGCAGCAGATGACAGGTAACTTGGCGTAACTTGGCCCCATTCCCTGTTGATTCCCGGGATGGTGGAGGTAGGCGTAACTGCATACCTACGGCGCAGAAAAGTCCACTGTCGGGGATGCCGTGTGTCCTGTCTTTTGAGACCATATAGCCGAGGAGTGCAGCAGCTCCGGGCCATCGCAAGACTGCACACGCGCGCGTGCACACACACGCAAACACACTCGCACGTCGCCAACGTTCGCGTGGTGTGATTCTCTCAAATCCCCCTCCCGTCCCCTTCCCCCCCCCCCCCCGGGCCGCCCCCCCTTTCCCCTCCCCTCCCCCCCCCTCCCCCCCCCCCCCCCCTCCTCCTCCTCGGTAGAAGGCTGACAGGCGCCCCGAGAAAGATAAGAGGTCGAAGACCCCTGTCGGGTGGGTCCATTGGCCGTCTATAGATGGCAAGTTGTGATGGTGGGCATCCCTCGCGCTTGTGTAACGGTTCCCCTCCGCCGCACTCAATCTTCTCTTTCCTCGGCCCCAAACTCTTGTACCAAGGCGTCTCAGCAAACCTGGCGAATAGACGGTCCTTTACCAGACACTGTCACATCATGCCCTTGTGGCCGGCCCTGCCAGGCAACCAGGAACAAAAATGAAACCCTGGACGGGCAGACGGCCTGACAGTCTCGACTTTTGCTGCTAATTTGCCAAGATCCGAGTGCGCCTAGTACTACCCTGCCGAGAGTTTATTATACCCTCCGACCCCGGGACTGCCCCCCCTTCCCCCAGCTTCGCTTCTTTCCCCCTCCCTCCAAAGGCAGCCCCGGGGCTCGCGGACCGGATCTGCCCTCGTCGGCGACCACAGACCCGTGAGCCGTTCACGACGCCGCACCGCGCCGCATAGCGCTGCGACCATGGACGATCCGACCAAGAAGAAGTGGGCGTCCCATGCCGATTGGGGAGTCTACAAGCAGACCATTATTAATCTATACGCCGAGAAGGAGCTGGAGGAGGTGATGGAGATCATGGAGAAAGACCACAACTTCTATTCAACGTACGCCCCCGCCGTCGCCTCCTGCTCGACAGCGCTGACCCAGACCCCGCAAACAGGCGCAAAATCTACAAGACCAAGATCAAGGAGTGGGATGTGGGCAAGCGCCTCAACGACGACGACATGCTGGTCATCCTGCACCTCCGCGCCCAGCGCGAGGCCGCCAGCAAGCAGTCCGAGTTCTGGCTGATGGGCAAGCGTGTCAACGAGCAGAACATCCGCCGCTACCTGAAACGAAAGCCGCAGATCCTCACCAAGTTCCAGCGGGGTCACCGCGCGCCCCCGGCCCTTGGGCGCGTGACCTGCGTCACACCGCCGCCGCCGCCCGACTCGGTGCGGCGCCTCCCCGGACCGTTGCTCGAGGGCGAGATCCTCTTCGCCGACTGCCGCGACTTCTGGCGCTCATCCTTCGATTCGGGCCAGTGGATCCTCGACCCCAACGGCGTCTGCATGGGCCAGCGGGCGGGCCGCTGGGGCACCGACAAGGCCGAGAACATGCTAAGCAAGTTCTACGCCGCGGCCGACCTGCTCAGCCGCTCCGATTTTTCCGGCGCCTTAAAGGTGATGGACCTCGCCTTCCGGGAGACAGGCCAGCTGCTGAAGCTCGACGTGCCCATGATGTTCCCCACCCTGCTGCTGATCTTCAGGCGGCTCGACTTGCGCAGCCAGCACGACACACTCAACATCTTCCGCAAGTACATCCAGAGCCAGGCGGCGGCACTCGAGCACGGGAACCCGCGCTTCCGCTCCTTGCTCCAGAACGTCTGCGCCGTCGAGGCGGAGCGATACCGTGATATCCTCCCGCGGCTGCTGGAGCTCATGGTAGATGCGTCAGACGAGATGTACGGCGTAGGGAGCAGCCTGAGCTTCGACGTCTACTTCGCCCGCTTCGCCGGCTACGTCGTCCGCGAGGATTCGACGGAGCAGGTACGCAGCCTCAAGGCCGAGCTCGACAAGCTCCCGCCGGACCAGGTACGGGGGCCGTGGGTGGCCAAGCACGAGCGGCTCTACGCCTGGAAGGCCGCGCAGTTGCTGTGCGACCAAAAGCGCTACGATGAGGCGCTCGTCGAGCTGAAGGCGATCGAGAAGACTTTTGGGCCTGACGACGACACTAACCTCTCGCGCCATTGGCACTTCGTCTCGATAGTGTACCGAAACCGTGGCGACCTGCCCGACGCCGAGCGGTACCTGCGACGGGCGCTCAAGGTCATCATAATGCGCAAGGGCGGCCCGGACGTAGACTCGGTCCAGTTTGGCAGCGCTAAGCTGGCCGAAATCCTCGACATGCTGGGGCGCACAGAGGAGGCGGAGAATGTGCGGGAGTACAGCCGCAACTACATCGAGGCCGTCGCTAGCCAGGTGCACTGGGACTGGGACGAGTTCAAGCGGAGGACCGCCGTCGAGCCGGTGCGGATCCCGTCGCCGGACCTCTCCGCGACGCTGCAGGCCTCCGACCCGGGCTCGTACGCCGAGTAAACTACCTTTACCCAAAAACAAGATACCCATTTCGAGGCTCCACGCACGGAGCCTCTTGCGCTTTGCGGCTTCTGACGAGTCATTCTAGGACCCCCGGCTACCAGCACGCACACACCACTGCGGCGAGAAGCGCTGCCCGGGGGTCCAGGTACCCCGGCCCCTGGTCTGAAATCTTCATTTCTCCCGGGGCTTTCTATGGATCGGACGGCTTAGGATGACATGATATTCGAAGTCCGCTCTAGACCTAGAAAGATTCTGGACCGGCCCAGGAAAGAATGGAGAATGGCACCTGCCGCAGGAACCGAGAGCTGCCCTTTGGACTCGGGCGCCGCCGCGAATTCGCAAAACTGCGGCGCCGAAAGTCGGAAAGGTGCGCGCCGGGGACGGGACAACAACAGAGCGAGAGGGAGGGGTTGCCGGAAGGCGAACAAAAGGCGAGGCGCTGCGGCTCGCGCTGCATGCCAGAGAGAGCAGGCTCGGTGCTGACACCAGACCCGGTGCTTGCGAGCCCGTGGTGGCTGAAGCGCACGCTAGTTTGTACATATGTCGTGGTCAACGGTTCTGTGCAGAGCGAGAGAAGCCCAACAAAGCTATCGTTATCTCCGGATTCCACACCCGTCGCTGGAGCCGAAGCTCCCCGCCTCAGGCGCTCGAGCCAAGCCGAAGCGCAGACGGCTCTGCATTCCGTATTCTGCAGATAACTACGGAGTAGATAGACAGTAACTATCGAAATGTGCAAGTGCCGGATAAGCCAACCCGGTCGCTATGCGGAGTAACAATAAACCTCGCCAGACCCGCGCTGGGACCTGCCTGATAAGGCGCAGCAGGTCCATTGGTGGTGGGCTGAGGAGGACGGTTTCCCCTCAACGGCGCTGGGCAGCTCCTCGCTATCTAGAGTCATCACTGGTCATCACTGCAGGAACAATGACATCATGCCCGGATACGGGCCCCCGGGCTGCGCTGAGGGGGGAAGGATCGCCAATGGCCTTCCTTACGATTGCCCGCTTCCCTGTAGATTGGAGAATTGGAGACAAAACTGGCCAGAAGCCAGGCGATTGAGGCGTGGCATAGCAACGCCAAGACTTTCGAGCTTGTCCCGGCGATTCCATCACGTTTCAGAAGCTGCCCGCAGGCGCTCCAACGACGTCGCCCGCCTCACCTACCTGACCTACCTGCTGCGGTTGACGCGTGTCCCCCAGGATCGCCCGGCACCGAGCGGCAGGTGCAGAAGTTGCAGTTACATAAAAAAGGGCTTGCACCGCGGGGAACGGACCAGAGGACGGGCTCGGGGTCACTAGAGATCGATCTGCCCGGTGGCATAAGACCCGGGGCTCAGGTTGATCGAAGTTTCAGATTGCTCGCTGCCCAGGCTCCTTTGCGCGCTGCGACCATCCGGGACTCTGTATCCCAGCACTGGCTTTCCCCCTGCCAAGCAAAGCAAAGCGGACTGCCGTCATCGAGCCTGCATATATATATCCCCAGAGATAGCCGACTGGGAGAGGCCGCAGCCGGGGGTTTGGGAAACGCTTTCCGGCAGACAGGATATTTTGCAGGTCACGACAGAAGCGAGCCCGCCATGCATCGCTATCTCGCGCGAACAGCCGTCGCGGCGTGCCTCTATGCCGCCAGTGGGGCCGCTCAGACCACGACCGAGGGCTCCTCGGCTTGCCCGACGGTGCTAACACCGTCCTACTCGGCCCCCGTCGTCGGCGGCGGGTACACGGCCCAGCTCATAGCCGGAAACCTCCAACGGCCCCGCGGGATCCTCTTCGACTCCAACGGCGCTCTGCTCGTGGTGCAGCAGGGCGTCGGTATCTCCCACATCACCTTTGACGACAAGGGCGGCACATGTCTGATTGCCGGCCAGACGACCAGCCTGCTCGACAACAAGGACGTGGGTGCTTCCCCGCTCTCTCTACCTCTCTACCTCACTCCCTCGCCGAGCCGGCACATCATGCTAACCGAGATGGCCTAGCTGACCCATGGCATCGAGCTCTCGGAGGACGGCAAGACGCTCTACGCCTCCAGCTCGAGCCAGGTCTTCTCGTGGGCGTATGACGCCAGCGGCCCGTCGGTGAGCAACCAGCGGACACTCATCCAGAACATGAGCAACGCAGACCACGTCACGCGGACGCTGCTGCTGTCCCGCAAGCAGCCGGGCCTCCTGCTCGTGTCCCGCGGCAGCGGCGAGAACATCGACGAGCTCGCGTCCCAGGACAACTCGGGCGTGTCACAGATCCGCGTCTTCAACGTGACCAACATGACGGACAACACCGTCTACGACTACCCCAGCCAGGGCATGATGCTGGGTTGGGGCCTGCGCAACAGCGTGGGCGTGGCCGAGGAGCCCACGACGGGCAACATCTACAGCGTCGAGAACAGTGCGGACCAGATCAAGCGCGATGGCACCGACATTCACCAGGACAATCCCGGCGAGGAGATGAACTTCCACGGCACCCTCGCGAGCGATGATACCAAGGGGAACCACGGCGGCAACTTTGGCTATCCCGAGTGCCTCGCCCTCTGGAGCACGGACGGCGTGCCCAACCTGGGCTCCATGACCACCGGGAGTCAGTTCTCGCTCGAGCAGACGGACGATGTGAACGACGATTTGTGCTCGAAGCGGGTCGCACCACGTCTGACCTTCCAGGTAAGCAAGCTGCTGAACCCGCCCTCCAAAACTACCCCGTCTTCCCCCCCACCCCGGAGCACGTCGCTTACCCCCTTCTCAGGCCCACACAGCACCCTTAGACATCAAATTCACATCTAACGGCACACTCGCCTATGTCACGTTTCACGGAAGCTGGAACCGGGACGTGCCGGTCGGCTACAAGCTCTCGGTGCTGTCCTTCGCCAACGGCGAGCCGACCGAGGCCGCTGACAGCAAGACGGCGGCCAAGGATGTGCTCAGCAACCCAGACGCGTCGCAGTGCCCGGACAAGTGCTTCCGCCCGGCGGGGCTGGCGCTGGACTCCCAGGGCCGCATCTTCATGACCAGCGACTCGACCGGCGAGATCTACGTGCTGCGGCAGGCCGACATGAGCGCCACGGGCACGGGCACCTCCTCGAGCACCGGGACCCTCGTCACCTCGACGAGCGGCACGAGTCCCAACGCCGCGCCGGGGGCCAGCGTCCCGCACGGCCAGGAGTGGCTGCTGCTCGGGCTGACGCTTGCGCTGTCCTTTGTCGGGAGCGCTTTCTTCTTCGTCGCCTAGTGTGCATGTCTTTTTTTCTCTCTCGGGACTGAATGCTCTTGCGATGGACTCGCCATGCCGAGCGATGCTGGGTATACAGGGCGGGGCGGGCCGGTCAGGTTGGGCAAATGGCGTTGCGAAAGGCAGTCACTGGGAGACCAGATATAGATGGTCTCCAAATGGGTTCGCTGGGTCGGTCGGGTATGGCACCCAGCCTGTGGGCTTTTCAGGTGATTTTATCAACGGCCTTAACGAAGTCTAAATCATAACGCATTTATCACATGTGATCGTATTTCGAAGAGTCTGATGCTCCCGCGCGGTGGGCATGAAACGGTGAATATTCTATGGTGCTTCTCCCCAGTTCGCTCCTCCCCTGAGCCCGAGGCTCTCCGACGACGGTCTGGGTGCGTACGAAGGCATTATCCATCGTCCAGCCGTTTTGCGATTGCATCTCGCTTCCTCATAACAGCATTGGATTGCGGAGTCATAAAATCTTTTGTTTTCTGCAGAGCCTTCGGGGCCCCCGACCAACGCCAAACGAAGAACGTTATGCCAGACAACAACAACAACAACAACAACAACAACAACAACAACAACAACAACAACAACAACAACAACAACAACAACAACAACAAGCGCCACCCCGTCTCGCTCACTCCTCCATCGACTTAACGCACTCCCAGTCTCCTTTAAGGTTTTCCTTCCACAGCGTCACCTTGTTGTCGCCGCCGCTGACAGCCAGCACGTTTCCGCTGAGCGACCAGCTCACACGCCAGACGACGGCGTCGAACTGTAGCACCTTGCTGGTCCACTGGCCGGGGCTCGCGACGTCGCTCGTCCAGATGCGCACAGTCCTGTCCTGCGACGCCGACGCGATGTAGCTCTTCTGCAGCACGGTCGGGCTCCAGGCCACGTCGCGCACCCAGTCAGTGTGGCCGGCAAGGGGCTCCCGCTCCTGCTTGTAGCCGTTGGTGGCCGGATCGAAGACCCAAAGCTTAAGAAGGTTGTCGCAGCCGCCCGTCACGAAGCGCCTGTTCCCCGCGGCGCCGGGGCCAGGGTTGCTGCTGACGATGCTGCCCGGGGTGGTGGCGGGCGCCCACGAGACCGAGTTGACGCCCAGACCATGGGCAGGGAAGATGTTGTGCTCGAAGCCGTTGTCCTTGAACTCGAGAACCGAGACGTTGCCGTCGGAAGAGGCGCAGGCCAGCAGGCAGCCAGCCTCGTGGGGAGACCACGACACGATGTTGACTGAGGCCTTGTGCAAAGCGAAGTCGAAGATGCGCTGCCAGCTGCCGCTCTGCTCGCGCCAGATGAATACCTTGCCGTCGTAGCCCGCGCTCGCCAGAATGTTGCCGTATTTGGGGTGCGCCCAGGCGACAGACCAGACAGCGCCTTCGTGCCTGTGCGGATACCGCGGTCAGTCGAGAGTTCGAGCCTAGCGCCCGCCAGGGCGGTGTGTATTCGATTCCACCTACCCCTTCAAGGTCTCGATCAGCCGTTGTGACTCGCCCTCGATCTCGAAGATCTTGATTGTCCGGTCGGAGGAGCAGGTAGCTAATCTTCGGCCGTAGTAGTCGAGGACCGCATCGTGCTGCGGGCGAGCTGTCAGCTGGATACTCGAGCTTGTTCGACGTAGACGGGAAGCTCAAAGGGTCGGCCCGTCCGTCAGCTGCCCATCCAGGAGTTTCTTACAATCATGTCATCGTGGCCAGAGTTGGCAATGACCTGCGGGCCGCTCGTCTGCCGGAAATGTCTGGGTCAGCCAGAGCCGCAAGAGGCAGAAGAGGGAGGGGGAGGGGGAGGGGGAGCTCCCCAGGGCCAGCAGCCGCGGGAGTGGATGTAGAATATAGGGTCGTCCTCACCATCTTGGCAAATAAGGCTCTCTGCAGTGCAGAGGGCAACAAGTGAGTGGAATTGAAGGGTCTGGGAAGGCAGGTTGGGTATCTGTCAGGGAAAGGAGTTTGTAGCAAGCTGTCGACTTGCCAGCGCGTCGAAATTCAGATGCTCCAAGTTGCCAGCAAGCACATCTAGGGCGCACGGACCATACATACGTCCGGTTTCCTTGTGGGGTGGTGGTCCCGATAAGATAAGAGTGGTGGCGCCTACTCCAAGCGCCCATCCGTAAAGGTGCCTTCCCTGGCCCAGGAACACACGACTGTCGACTGTCGACAAGCGTCTTTGGGTCCTTTGTATGTATGTATGGCTTTCTCTGTTTGCCGGTGACTCCAGCACCCCACCTCATGGCTCTTACTTGTTGAGAGCCAACCAACAGAACGGTATTGTGCCCACTTACAGGCTCTCATAGGAGGTTGCGACGAGGCAGCCACAGTAGACAGAGTATTTGAGAGTACAAGGCAAAGGTCTTCATTGTGACATCGAATCAAATGCCGGCTCTCTCGTTGGCGGAGCGCATCTTGTTCGCCTTCATGCGGCCTACAACACCAGGTATATGTCCGCCAAGCTGCGCGGATCCCTGATGATGGAGTCTCGCTCGAGTTGTCCCTTGAAGTCTGAAGTTCATACGCAGCAGGCCGACCAGGCCCTCCGAGCCTGGACCCGGTCAATCTTGAGGACAATGGCGGCCGTGCAGCTTTATTCAGCATCGCGGGAGAATGGGAAATGGATAAAGCGCCTCCATTAGCGGAGCGCGTGATCACGATGGTTAGCCGCCTTACGCCAATCCGGGGTAAGGGACCTACCTCGGCAGTGGGCCCGCTTTTCACCGAGTGGCGGCAGCTACCGAGGGGACTTTCACAAGCCTTAGCCGACGTCGTTCTTCCGGACACTCAACTTTGCCCGTCGCATCTCTCTGTCCACCTTTGCGCGCACCACTCCGTGCAGGTATTTTAGACGTCCTTTAGGCTACGATCCACGAGTGAGAGCAGCTGTGTGCGCACTTCTCTCTCTTGTCGAGTTCCGGCCCCGCCTTTAACCTCGCCGGTGACGACTGGCGAATCTATCCCTGGGGCGCCGAGCATCGCGGCCGATCCGTTCCGAGCTGGACGATTCGACTCGCTCGCACTGAGCGCGCAACGCCCTCTCGACAATGCTCTGAAGACCAACAATAAAACGAGGATAAAGCAATGCCTCTTGGCCGTTTCTCCCTTTCTCCATTGTTCTAACACCTATGAATATCGCGCCTCAGCTATCCTTCTGAGTCCACCCACTTTCTACCTCGCAAACTCCACATCGCGGCTCCCTTCTTCAACGCCGCCGCCCTCAGTTATCCTCATCATCCTTGACCGAAATAGCACTTCGAACCTTTTTTTATTTATTTTTTACATTCTCTCCGAGTCACCCTCTTGCCCCAGAGACCTCAGATAACTGCTCTCTCACCAAGCAGCCATCATGTCTGATGTCTGTGGCCCCTCCAACGCCGGCAAGAGCCTCGTGACGCACGCCGAGCGCGATCGTTCACTCCATCAGGATCGGTTTGTCAACCGGCCATCAGGCGGCGGCGTCGCCGATGTAGGCAGCGTAAGTCTTCTCACGAGTGACGGTGCCGCTCCCCAAGCATCCCATCTGACACCGAGCAGTCGTTCCACGCCCAGGCCCAGCGCGCCAACGCCGCTGCTGCGGAGACTAGCTACCAAACCTTCATGAATACTCAGGTCACCATGCCTACCCCAGGCCACGCATTCACTCCCATGAATGCTGCCGCCACTCTCCAGGCAACCAACGCCGAGGCTCTCGCCCGCGCCCCCTATGGCGGAATCGTCCAGCCACAGATGCCTCCTTCGTTCCACCCTGCCGGCGGTGCTGCTTTCAGCGCCTATCCCGCGGCTCGTGTCGATGAGTCTGCTTGGGTTCGTGATTTTGCCAACAGCCAGGTCGGCCCAGCCGCCAGCACCAATGTGGCCGCGATTACCCCAGCTCTCCGCTCGGCCGGCCTGCCTCCTACAGCCATGAATCCCGCTATGATGCCCGGCGCAGCGTTTGCTCCTATGCATACCGGCCCTGGCTATTTCTCGAACCCGTACGCTATGGGTGCTGGCCCCTCTCACTTCACCCAGCTGAATGACGCCAGCCACGTCATGGCGCCCGCGCACCCCATCGTGGCCGCCCACAACGACGAAGCTCAGTTCAGCGATGCCTTCGCCGACTTCGCCGACGCTAAGTTCGACGACGACGTCACAGACACCTCAACTGTTCGCGGCGAGACCACTGAGGCTTCTGACTTCCAGGCTGAGATGGACAAGTGGATGGCTGAGCACCACCCGCGCAATGAGACCAAGGACTACTACATGGACGATATGACCGCCACAATGAATTCCCTCGCTCTGGAGCAAGAGGTCAAGGAGGCTCTGGCCGAGGAGCCAAAGATCCAGCAGGACCAGGAGCTGAAGCGTGCCGCTGCCAGCATCCTCGACTCGGTCGCCGACAACACGTCGCAGAAGTTCCAGCAGTCGAGCTTCCTTGCGCTCATGAAGCGCATCGCAGAAGAGCAGGTCGTCCTCAAGGGCGAGGACCTCGTCGAAGCTGCAACGGGCGCCGCCTACAAGGTGTCCCTCGAGCCCGCCCAGCCGACCAAGGAGTAAACCGGGACAGTCTGGTCTGCCTACATCATAGTCGCCATCAGTACCTACACCACTATCGCCATCAGTGTGTCTCCAATATCATCACTGTCAGTGTTTACACCACTATTGCCATCAGTGTTTACACTACCATTGCTATTAGTGTCTACATCACCACCGCCATCGGTGTTTGCACCACCATCGCCATTAGCTATCACCATGTACTCGCTGCTGCCATAGCCTAGTTGCCAAGAGAGCCTCTGCTGTCCCGGCTCCGGCGTCGACTTCCGCCATTGCCCACCTCCAACAAAAGACGTCCGCTGGAAGAGGACTGACACGAGCTTTTGAGGGGGCACTTAGCTGCGCGGTAACACAACTTCAGGGGGGAGACTCGCTACCTCCCCGGCCAATCTCAGATTTCGGATGGCTAAAAAGGGAGGGGGCTTCATAGAGTAGAGAGATACCCATACTGTAGTTTTACCAGACATTGTATCACATCTTGCGCACAACCGGGTCCGTCGCGATGCAGTGCTTATGTAGTCTATGATGTAAAACTCGTTGACTTTCATCAGCTCCCTGACAGACATAGGCCTCGATTCAAGGTAGAGTAATGTGGCTATCAGTGTTGGAGGTTCTAGCCTGACAGAAGCCGACCATCCCATGCGAGTTTTCCGAGCGAGTCACTCAAAATTCCAACGCATTCCAACGCACTGCCATGTGATAGCTTCCGAGATACATGTCAAATACCGGTGTCTCTTGGGCGAGTTGGGTAACCATATGCATCGGCCGCGGTGGCTCGATGTGTACTTTACAAATCTGACGGCATACTCCACAACACCTAGCAGCAGCGAAGGCACAACCTTCTCTGAACGCTCGGTATATATATATATATACTATTTAGGGCTCTCAAGGAAGGTTGGCCGCTGCTAAAAGTATTGTTTTGTTTCCCTGGTCAATAAGCAACCAAATTTAGACATATTCCTCTATAGATTATCTAGTCAAAACTTCAACTCTCATCGTCTTCTCGTCTGTCCGTAGAGATATCATGATGGGGGCCTAAGGCGGGCCGGAGACGACCGATCAAGTTGAGAGAAGGGACATTTGAGCTTGCTGGGATGGAGCATGGGTATGAACAAAGAGTACCGTCCATATTGGACGTCCCCGAGGTCTGTTTCACGCCCCAGGTATCCTCACGTCCACCCCCCCGGCTTCGTTGCCTCTCGGTGAGGTAGCAAACATCACCCAAAAGGCCTGCCTTCCTAAACCGAATCGGTAAACGCAGCAGCGTTACCAACAACACGGCCCATGAGGCCCATTAGCCGCTGCCCCTGTGACGGTAGCGTTCGACAAGTCCACCCCCGAGGGTTGCCTAAACACATCGAGGTCGCAACGACAGCACGAACCCCACACTGGTGTGCATGCCACGCTACGGCGGCCCGTACGCGCATTTCACCCTCGCCGCTTCCAAAGTGGACGTCTAATCCCAAGGGCACAGGACAAACCCGGTTGCCGTCGCACGCGTCGGCGGTACTGGGCCTGGCTGGGGCTTGCTCAACTTCGCAAACGCGTCGTACATATAGGATGATGCGCTGCCCTTGTGCTCGGAGTTTGCACACAAAGAGGAAAATCCTAATCGACGACAGGAAGAAACGGGGTATATTGAGCCATGCTCCACCGGCTGCGAGCCGGCGGAGCGGTTGGTCCTGCTCGTTCCGCTGCACCCGGAGGTCTCGGACTGCCCCAAGGTGACGAGGTCATCAAAGCTAGACACGTGCAGAAGCTCGATCCGCTATCGAGGCGGAGATTTGGTGCCCTCATTGGCCTCTTTGGCTGAAGTTGCGGCAATTCCGACATCCTCCACGATCCTTCCGCGGGGAGGTGGCCAGTTTGCTCAGGGCCTTCCCCGACATTGGGGGCCGGACGAGGCACGGCGCCCAACCTCTTGCCCTTTCCAGTAACGCCGCTTTCACCAGACGGCTATCGTTGGCTACGCGAATCATGAGGGCGCCCAGCCGGTTTTTTTCTGGGAGAACCTATCTGGAGAAAGCCCATGCATATGGTGGTAACGCTATGGCTGGGTGGTGCACCGGAAATACACCCTCGCCGGGCCGCTCTCGAGCAGCATGTTATCGCACGGCTATGGGAAGGGATCATTGCACCCGTTCCTTTGGCCTTTTGACTTGGCGGCATGGTCTGTGGCCTCAATCCTCGACAGAAGGGGTAAAGAGCTGGGCGGGCCGCAGTCCTGCCTGGAGAGCCTGCAGATGCATTGCAAATCTCTGCGGCCACGCGGTTCGCTGCGAGGTCCCCTCTCTGCCGTATACCTCGCCGTATGCCTCGCCATAGGCCCCCTCGGGCGGGAACCAGGCGCAGATTTCTTCTTGCTGCTGGGCAGGCATAGACCGCTCTTCGGCCCCCCAGCCGGCACGTCGCCGGCTCTGCGCCTCGTGGGCCGCGTCGCCATTGCCATAGATAGTGGCTCTTCTCGGCCTCATCCAAGTGCCTCGTCTCAACCTCTCGATGTTCAGATTCGTGCCCGCCCATGTAGCCCGCTCAAGTACCTGTACAACAGGCCCGCAGGGTCCAGGTATTCCCTAGAGGCTGTCTCATGGGGTCTGGACACTCCCGCCCAGGCCAACGAGAAGCCCGGCAAGCCGCCATTCACAAACCAGGCTGCCATGTGGCACGGCAGGGGTCATTGGGTTCCTTCGCTCTGGGACAAACCTCGCAGGAAGCGCGGGTGACAAAACTTGCTTGGTGACCCCCAACCCCGGGCCTGGCGCCCGTCCCGCAAGCCGCACATTTTCAGCAGCGCTGCATACCTTCGCATCAACCAAGGTCGCACGGTCACGCCCTCGCCCGCATCGCAGGACATTTTAAACTTGAGCGATGGATCACAGCGTCTGCCCATTCCTACCGCGTGACTACATACGGAAGAGCCCGCCTAGATGGATCGTGCGCCTGTAGGAACGCGATCCTTCGCCTCGATAAGTACAACCCGAAAGGGCCATAGAGCATGGGCCAGCGACCAAGCCTGCCTGCAGGGTTGCTGTCGAGAGGGGCGCCCGCACGGAATGTAGCATTGCGGGCTCTAGTCTGCCCAAGATCTTTCTAGGCAAGTCTAGGCTCTGGGGTGCAAGGCATGCCACCTTGCTGCAATCTCATTTCTTTTTCTGCATCTTCCTCGTGGCCAGTTGGGGTGCCGTCTCTCAGCTCCCTACGGCTCCGTCGTCGGTGCTGCCAGGCGCGGATACCGCGGAGCGAAGGAGAGCCACTGTCCGTGGCGCTCCTGGCGTGGCGCAACCCTTTTCAGCTCGGCACCACGGCGGCGACTCTCAGTCCAATGGGGGCCCCGCGATTGAGTCAATAGTACCAGCCAGGCGGCGCCCGTGGCCGCCCAGTCCTGAGACTCTCTGCCGTGGAAACATTGCCCACGGTTGCTTCGAGAAAAGGAGAACCATGAAAAAGCGAGACATTGGTTTCTTCTGTCTTGGCTGGTCGCATCTGGCCCTCCTCTCCAGATGTGGGAGGTGCCAAGAGCGAGCCCAACCTGGACCCTACTCCGGTGCGTGCTGCAGGAGGTCGGAGCTGAAGCTTCGGATTAAGTACAATGCAGCTGGGAAGGTTGGCTTGACTCAGGCACGTGTCTTCTGGAAGCCTTCTCGCAGCACCTGGAGGAAGAGCGAGTTACTTACGGGCTAGGTGGCCGAGAAAGTGCACAAGCCCAGTCTAGGCCTTGTGTGGCTTGCGCAAGGGTTTCGGCATTCTCGCGCTGCTCAGATATCTCGTGTTCGCTGTCCTAGCTAGTTCACAAATGCCAGGCTCTGCTGCGATGGTCAACCTGTCGCTCCAAGAAGCCAAGTTAGGCACAGGTAGGTGGGGCATAGCAAGCACTCCCACTCCCACCCATCCTTCGGATCGAGACTCCTGGAGCGGGAGCGTCAGGGACCTCCCGTTGCCGTGATCCTACTCGGGCCGGGAAGCACAGGCAAACACCCATATAGGCAACATCGGCCTTTTCAGCACCGCTAAGTGCCTTCTGGAGGAGCGCGTATCGTCGTTGGTGCATCCTGGCCTAGCACGCGCTTCTTGAGCCATTTCCTCGCTTCTCCCTACCATCTCTCCCTTCTGTGATGGGTAGGGTCCAAGTGCGGCGCCTGTGCCGGGCTGTCTGAGGGCTGCGGGCAAGCGGCTGTAGTCTGCGCCTCGGAGCGGGCCACGGTGCAGATGGCGCCCGGCCCCACTCTAGTGCTTTGGACTTCCGCATAAGCCGGCCCGAGCAGCGGTCTCCCGTGGTCCGGCTGTCCTGGCCGGAGAGAGATGATAGATTTGAGTCGTAGCGAGAAAAGACCCTGCTGCTGCTCCGAGAAGCTGTAGCAGGCAAGGCTGCGCCGCTGGGTGTGTGACAACTCCAGAGGCGGGATCGTCCCTTTCGTTACATGCTCCCACATGGGCACCAGCAGGTCCTTGAAGTGAATTATGCAGCGGCCAGAAGTGCGCTGAAAGTCCTCTACCCAAACGACGAGCTCTGCTTTGTCGTTTCTTGGCTGCAGGACAGCGTTCATGAAGCCGATAGGGTACTTGGGTCTGTCCGAATGGTCGACATCGACTGCGACCCGGTCAAGGCGGAAAAGTCCAGGCAGACTGGCGCATCATGGCCGCCGGGGTGATAGAATTGAGAGGCAAAGGCGAATCCCCGCTGGAAGCCGGGTCCCTTTGGAGATACTCAGCTCTCCGCTGAAGAACAAATAGCGACCACCATCGAGCAACGAGACTTTAGACCTGCTGGTTACGGCACAGGCCATGTCATCGAGAGGCAAGTTCCTACGGCCTAGGATGTGGCATCAGTCAGTATAATTCAGAGAAAAAAAAAGCACCGGCGCTCACTTTTTCGGTATGCCCCAGAAGGGCAGCAGCGTTTCGTCACTCTCCGTAGACATGGTGCTGTCGCGAAAGTCTATTGCTAGGGGGTGGTGATAACGAGTGCTTAAGCAAGACCCTGTAGTCTAGATGGGGATATTTGCTGGCGAGTGACGATCCAAGAGACGACTCGGCATCGGAGGCTGTCGGTACGAGGTTCGGTGCCGAGTGTCGAGCATCGCTGGGCGGATCGGCATTGACGGCTAAGGTCCGACTGCCGGGCACTTGGTGTATCGCGGGGGACGCCTTCCATTCTGAGAGTACAATGCAAGAGATTGAGCACTCCTGCCTTTGACAGCCCATTTCCGCAGCGGTCAGACCCCGCCACCGTCTCAGGTACCGGCAAGAGCAACAGAGCGAACAGGCCAGGCCATTCGCCAAACGGAGGGCAGCATCGCCGTAATTACGGCGGACGAATTTACGGACGAAGCTGCGGGCGAAACTCCCTCCACTCCCGTTCGTCAATACCCAGTAGGGTAGAGGGAAAGGGGGGTGGTCTGTGGCACATCATCTGCCATTGTACTTCTTGCTCTCCACGGTAACAGTACCGAAAGCTCGCTCTTACATGCAGTGGCCTCATCGGTCACCGCAAGTCATCCGCCTGGTAGGGCTGGCCAATCAAGACGGCAGGCTCGATTCGTCAACTCCAAAAGCGGGACACACTTTGCAGCACACCTGCGGTGCGATAATTATAGAGCTCCGCAAGACCAGAGAGTTGGCCGACCGTCCTGTGCGCCGTTCTCAAAGCGTATTCCAAATCGTTGCCGCACTTGTTCGCCCCTGGCTTGGGCCGGCGTATCACCAGGCTTGGCCCTAGTGCGCGAGGGCAGGGCGACGGCCGGGCTGTCGGGTTTCTTTTTCATTGAGTCCGGCGGTCGTGATCCTTCTCCCCACATAGCTCCAGCTAGCCGGGGGTTCCGCAGGCGAAACTCATAACCCCTTGGTCCGCTGGGCGACGTCATCAATGTGCGCAGCACCGGGCTACACGATGGGCCGACCGACCGAACCACGGGGACGGCCTGCAGGAATGACCAGAAGCTAGGGAGGAAAGGGCCTGGGCTGGGCTCGCGTGGGTGTGCCCACCCTTTTCCCGATGCCAAGCTTTCAGACGCCATAGACGCGTCAGGCGCGTGTGCATCTAATTGGGACATCTGGCGCGCCTCGATTATCGCGCACAGCCCCTGCCCTGCGAACAGAGCCGGGCAGTGACATAAGTGACTCCCGTCTTGGCTTCGCCGGCCCTCGGGCTAAGGCCGAGCCATCCGAGCGCCATCGCTCGCCTACTAACACTAGACTCCACAAAGCCGTCTCAACTACCAGGTGCTCCGTAGGTAAGGTATGTACGGAGGTATAGTAGCCAAGGTAATTATGTCGACTTCCCAGGGGTTTGCCCAGTTTAGTCTGTTGAAACGGCGTCGTGGATTTCGTCCCGCAATAGCTCAGAGAGGCGCCAAGGACGGCACAGCTAGGGCAAAGCGCTGCTCGGGGCCGAGCAATTCGCTGGCTCGCCCCGCAAGGATGGTGTCGGCCGCCATCTCCAGAAAAAAAGTCTCTGCCTGGTTTCCAAATGTCCCCGCTAAACTCACGGATTTGAAGACTTTTGGAAAGAATGGAAAGTTTTGCCTTGCATGGCCGCATGGCCGCCGTCTGGCATGATTCCACTCCAAAAGCAGGGCAAAATGGTGCTAGAGCCCCCCCCCCCAGGCGCGTCCCCACCCCCGGTGGCACGAGGTACTTGTGGGAGGGCATTTCGGAATTTGTACGGGCTTTTTCTACGGACTTGTCGTTCACTGATTAGCGAATGGGGAAAGGGGGTCCGACGTACTCGCCTATCGTATGGAAAACCGCAAATGGCATAGCTCCCCCCCTTACGCTGCTCTGCGAGCCGCACAGCTGCCGGCCTGGCCATCTCACGGGTGCTACAGATACGTGGGTCGCGCGGTCGACCTGGCCTCCCTTCTTCCTTTTCCGGCCGGCACCTCTGGTACACATGCCGTACATAGCACGCTCCCTTGGGTCGGCCACAGCATTCGGGCCTGCCCAGGTGGCGTCTCTCGTGGCTTCCCAGTTTCCAGTAAACCGCCCCCGAAGGATGAGCCAGAACCACGCGGCCGATGCAGCTGGGCGAATCGGCAGCTAACACGCCCTGACCGCAACATGGACGTCTGTGGGTAGGCAGGGCTGGGCCACACACGGGGGGGTGCATGCGAGACTGCGTCACCTCCAGACCCTGGGAAGTTCTGCGCCCTTCTTCTGGGCTTCCGTTCAAGGTTAGGCACGTCTTCCCGGGGGCAGGACCGGTGGCTCACTCCGAACTCCTCCCCAGCCTGCTCCTGGTGCGTCGCTTCTGGTTGGGCCCTTCGGACCCGAAACGGTGCATCACTTGTTGGCAGTGCCAATAGGCGATGGTCCGGCCAATGAGACACGCCGCAGCCTGAGAGGACGGGGGTTGCGTATACTCCTCCCTCGCTCCCTGGTAGAGAATGGGAGCAAGGGCTACGAGACCCGGCCTTCCGAGCGGTCAAAGGACAAACACAATCCTGAATGCCTGTCGGTAGCACAGCACCTGGACATCATGGGACTCAGAGCTCGGGAAAGGACGGTCCTGCTGGCGACCCCTCGGATTCCGCTCGAGCGATTGCCTCGACGCTTTTTGGTCCCCCCTTGTGACCGGCTCGGCCATTCTGGCGGGCCAGCCAAAAGTTCTGCACAGCGCATTCCGTATAGGCTATACGCGGGGTGGATATGCCACGCCCTCGCCATAGTAGTAGTCGCACGGCGACCTCACGAGGCCAGGGCCCCAAGGTCCGCTGCATATAGTGAGTGGTATTGCTTCGCAAACTCGGTTGCCCCCCCCCTCGCCCCCCCCCCCCCGCGAACCAACCCACGGATAATGACAAAGAGACGAGGCCACGGTACCGCCGCCCAAGGCGTCCCCCAAGGTATCTAAAGTATCCATCTTGTGCCGTCAGCCCCTCGTAGCTTCATTGGGTGTATCCTGCCCCTCCTCCCTTCTTCCCTCCCGCATCTGCGCTTGTGCAACGATGCCCGCTCTTTCGTGTAACCGCCCACGGCCGGCCTGGAACGCTGACAGCAGGTTGAGGCCAACTAACCGCCCAACTAACATACAAAAGGCCTATGTGCCCTCGCTGTCGTGCATCGCAGTAGAACAAACGGCAGCAATAATGCAACTCATCGCTGCACCCACCCACACCCCGATCGGCAGTGGTGGGCGACCTAGTCGTTGTCCGGATTTAGGTCGACCATGGCGATTGGACGGGCCGTTCAGTGTCGCCGACTGGGCGGCCTGAGGGCGTTAGCATGCGGCTCGGCTTCGGTCCTGAGAGCGACAGCCCATCGCATCCCCCCCTCTTCCCAACGCGTAGCCTCGACTCGCACAGTGCACGTATGGGACTTGTGACTCCAATGCGCTAGAGGCGCGGGTCAACTGCTCCCCTCGCCCTTCTCTCCCGAAAGGCGGTGGAGCCTCGCCAGAGGGACGTTGCAGTAGCCTATGTCGTGTGCGCTCTCCATCCCCGTCGACGTCGAGGGAGACCGATGTGCCTTTCACGTCAACGGTACCCGAGGGATCCCGAGATGGACCTCTTGGCCTGCCGTGTCCACAGTGGAAAGTTGCCTGCGTCCGAAAGTCTAGTTTGGGGAAAGCCTTTGCGATAGCCAAAGGCCTAGCGCATGCTCCCCTGAGGCCCGCCGACTGCATGCTCGCGGCACGAACCCCCCTCCCCTTCCCCAGTGTGACACGTCGCGCCCTACGAGCAGCCCCCAAATATATCCCGTAGATTGACTTCTCACTTTGGCTCAGTCGGGTCCCACGGATCCCCGCCGAGGTCTGAGGAGACGAGAAAGTCCACTTACCCCCCCTCCCTTCCCCTCTGCCAAGTGACCATCCCTAGCAGCATACCCTCCCCCGAAACCTTCGGGACTAGAGCGAATTCTGCCTGCAGAAGGTCGGTGCTGCGGCTCTCCCCAGGCTGCGTGGTCCTGCAAGGGCTCAACTCCGTGGTGTGGTCTCCTCTCTCCGTGGAGGCTCTTCTAGGAAAAAGCCAGGCTCCGCAGCCAGGCTCCGCGGCCAGGCTCCGCTGTGGAGGATGCCCAAGACGCGAAGACGCGAGGGGGGGGTAGAGGAGGGATCGGGTCAAGGACGTACGAGGCTTGCTCCGAACCAACTTCGTACAGTGCTAATTTTTATTTGCGGTCGTCCACGCGGAGGAAAGCCCAGGCGGCGCGAGAAATGGCACAGGGCACAGAGGCGCAAATCAGAGGGAAGACTATACGAAGGAACCTCCCAACGCCCCCCACCTCGCTCTCGTTTCGTTCCCTCGCCGTTTTCTTCTTGCCGTATAGCTGGGACCCAATGCTGCCGAGAATATGCCCCAGAGGGCCAAAAGTGCGCTGCCGTATCGAGCCTGATCGGGCTGCACTTTCGCAGATCCCAGCCGAACCCAGCCCACCCGCGCTGTGAGTCTGCCGACGTGCCGGCATGCGTTTATAACCCCCCTCTCAGGTTAGGTCTGTGCATACGCTACCTCGTTTCCTACCTGCCCCCCCTCGCTGAAAGGGACCTTTTGAACCTTGGGACCCTTCCCCTAGGCGTGTTTCAAAGAGGAAATGTGTCGCCGTGGCGGGCATGGCGGGCAACCAAAGGCGTTGCTGGCCGCCAATCTTGGCCCCCACTGCGACAGCCAGCTCGAGATTGAAGGGCTCGAATACTGGCCAAGTAAAGCACGTTCCAGCCCTTCCCTACGCCAAGCCACCCCTTCCAACCCGTCTCCCCCCCCCGAGCGCGTCCCTTCTCCTCCTCCCACTGAACGAGATGCCTGTCAAAAGATCATCCGATCGGGCTCGGCGGAAACGTCAAATGCGAATGCGCAGGCCTAAGTGATGGCCGCAATGCGCACGTCCACTCGCAAGTGTAGGGCTTTTACGCCCCCTCCCCCCCCCCCCCCGGGACCGAACAGGGGGGCCAGGGTCGGCCATCCTGCAATCCACCAGTGGCAGAGTCTTCGGGAGGGGAGATCGTCCTTTAGACGAGCTCCGCCCACGAAAAGGAATTAGCGGAGTTGTCGGGCAACACTGGGCTTGTGGGGATAACACGACCTACGTCCGGGGCTGGTCGGCTTTGCGCCGTACTGGACGACCGATCACCGATAACCCGGCGACTTGCGACGAGGACGACAGGGTTGGCGACTTGGCCCATGCCCGGCACAAGTCCAGCCTGGGCGTGCCATCGTGCCAAGACCGCGTCACTCGCTCGCCTTTTTTTCTGCGTGCAAGCTAAGAGAACAAAGGTCTGACTGGCACCCTCCCGCCCCTGGCATTGCGCGGGGGGTGGAAGGGCGACAATCTCGTCAGAAAGCCTCTCCCGTCTTATCGACGTTGTTGCCCCAGTCCCCGTTGTCGGCCTGTCAGATCTTTATTTTTTTCGACCCTCTCTGGCTCACTTTCGGGTTTAGGTCTTGCGGCCGGAAAAGGCAAGCAAACGTAGACTACGCAACGGTCCCCATAAGGCTGAACCTGGAAAACCCCCCCTTTTTCCCTCATCTTTCTCCCTAAAGGGTATATGGTGCCCACTACGGCGGCAGGTAAGATTGCGAAGTACGTGTGGTAGGGGAAGGCCCACAAGCTTGTGCAATGCGCTGCGCTGTTCGGGGCCCGGCCCTCTCCGCCTCTCCTCCAAAGGGTCGGGATCGGGGTTTTTAGGAGCCCAGCCGAAAACCCCGAATCTCCTTCACCTCGCAAATTGGGCGAATTGGGGGCACGGGCGGTGGGAAGGGAGAAAGCATAGCAGGTGGCGGAAGGGTGAGTGGGGCCGAGAACACGATGGGAGGAGACACAAGGAAGCACGAGGAGCAGCAGGGAGGCGATAAAGCATAAGTGATTTAACAAAGTTTATTTGTTCATTCGTGCAATTCATCATCGCTCGAGCGGCGTTGTGTAGTATAGTGGCAGTGGCTAAGGTAGCCCGGTTCCTTCGCGCGCAGCATATGCCCCAAAGCAGCACAGTAGCTCCGTCCCAAGAAACGCTCGCCCTTTTGTTCCCTCCCAATTCGTCGTGACCAGTCCCCACGGTCGAGCCCTTCGACCGTGGATTGGCGTAGTTAAGAGACAAGATGTTGCGCCGTACACTCCCATGTTGGTCACCCAAAATCCTGTATCCGCCGCGTAAACAAGAGTAGAATAGCAAATTCCAAAGCCCATCGCATGCAGTTTGCCTCCCGATTGAACCCCGCAGATAAACCCAGTCCGATTAAACATTGGAGCCTCGTGCCCGGTCCGGCAGTCCCGGCGAGCAAACCAGCGCCCGCCCTATCCCTTCCCCGCCCGGGCGGCCAGCTCGGGTTGGTCGTGGTGGGAAGGGGAGAGGGTGGGGAAGAAGAGAAGAGATCAATGCCACATGTGCATCACAGTTGCTGTTGGACCAAGCCGGGCGAGCCCGGCATTGACAGCGGCGTTGTAGGGTACTCGTAGCTACCCGAGTCCGAACAATTCGCCGAGTGGTCAAAAGAGTGCGACAGAGGAGGAGTCTGTGCCAGCCACCCATCAGCAACGGGGATCTCGGTGAGAGTGTTGGGCTCGCGAGGAACTCACATGCGGGTTCGAGTCGTAGGGCGAGGGCGCGCCGGTGCTCATCTCGAGGCCGGGAACGTATCCCGGGTAGTTCATGTAGGGGGTGAGGCCGTCCTCATGGCCGGGGAACTCGCGCTTGATGGCCTCGCTGAAATGGGTCATGGGCGGGAGGGTGACGGGGACGGGTCCGGCGAGGTACTCTGGCTGGTAGGCTTCTGTCGTCATGGCCCGGTAAGGCTGGGCGGCGCTGTAGGGCATGAGAAGCTCCTCAGGCGGCGGGGGGTAGGCCGAGTAGGCGAACATGGGCGGCGTGTTGGACCGCTCCCGGTCGTCGTAGGTCTGAGGGAAGAGGTACTCGTCGTCGTTGTGCATGGGCGGCGTGAACTGGCTCTGGGTCATAGGCTTCGGCGGGGCAACCGCGGCCTGCTTCTTGGGCGTCTGCGGGGACGGCTTCTTGCTGGCGTTCTTGGCGGGGGCCTTCTCGTTGCCAGAGGAAGCTCCGTCCGAGGTGCCCGCGCGCCTCTCGAGGTCTTCCAAGCGCCTCTTAAGCTTCTTGCCTACAAAGGAGGTGAGTCTTAGCCGCGGCGTCCTCCCCAGGAGGAGGCAGGGGAGCGAAGGAGACGAGTTCCCTCGCGTGGAAGCTACGTACGGTAGTTGCGCTGAGCAATGCGGTTCTGTATCCTCCGGCGCTCGGCAAGATCTGAGATCTTGGTCCAGTCCTCGTCGGGGTTGGCGGAGCTGCTGAAGGCGCTGCTGGTGCCGTGGCCCGAGTACTGTCGGGGCGGAGGCGGGGCCGGTTGTGCCGCGTAGGCGTACTGATGTTGAGGCATGGCGAACATGGTGGATGTGTGGTGTAGCTGAGGCTATCTGCTCAAGCTCGCACTTTGTGGGGTTGGGTGGGTGAGGGAAGATGGAACAAGATGATGAGGTCAGAGACGGATGATGAGAGGAGGCGAGACGAAAGTTATATGTCTCCAAGGTAGAATCTCTGGATAGTCGGACCCAAGATGGCGGGATAGCTCGAAGGAAGTGTTTCGGGAGGGGGGAAGCTCAAGTTTTAAATATTCAGAGAGGCGCCATCCTCCTTCTTGCGAGGCGTCTCGAGGGTACTTGAGAAAGATACCTGGGCTAGGTTGGGTACGTACCGTACGTACCACCAACTTCGAGGAGATCGGCACAGCAGGTCACCCGGGTACGTACCTTCGTACCCTTGGTGCAGTTTGGTACGTACCTACCACGTCTAGGGCGAGCAGGGGTGCCGGGTGTGGATGGGGGTATGAATAAGACCGGGGGAGGGGGTGGGAAAGTTAAGTCAAGTGGAGCCTGGGACACAAAGGCCGTCCTGCAGAGAACCTTGGTTACGAAGACTCGATTGGTCGGGCTGGGACCTGAGGGAACTTGAAGGGAACCCCCTTGTGTCTCTCCGTCTCCATGGGCCATGCCATGGAGCGGGACGCTGTCCCGCGGGAGGCAAGACGGAGTAGGAGGACGAGACAGAGAATAACAGAGCGCTCGTTGCTTGGGCTTTGCTCTATGCGCTGCAGAGGTGCAAAGAATGGCGAGACATGGAGCACGGCAGACAGGCAGATAGACCAGCCGGCCACTACCTCCTCAGCTGCGGGCGTACAAGCCATTCCTCTCCCCTTGCCCAGCCGGACCTCCCGTTCCAGTCCGCCTCCGTCCTGATATCCAGGCTTGTTTGGGAGTTCGCAGAACCAGTAGGTCGGTGGATCTGCACTGCAGAGCATCGAAAAGAGGGCTGGCTGGGGGAGGGCGTACCGACGACGGCAGACACAAGTACCGTGTGGTCTACGGCAGGTCGCGTAAACGGACTGAACGGAACCAGCAAGGGACTTGTCGGGAACATGGTCCCGGTCCCCTAGCACAGGTGGGTATGGCGCACCGTCGTTGACGGTTTTACGACAGACGCATCGCTG
Source organism: Thozetella sp. PMI_491 (assembly GCA_021432635.1). Lineage (NCBI taxonomy): Eukaryota > Fungi > Ascomycota > Sordariomycetes > Chaetosphaeriales > Chaetosphaeriaceae > Thozetella > Thozetella sp. PMI_491. Next base: position 210,377 of record MU270095.1, read on the forward strand.
GGCTGGGCTGTGTGCGGGCATGCCTGTACGCAGTACGCAACACGCAGTAGCGAGTCCTACTGCGGAGTGCGAGAAAGAAAAGAAAAAAGGAAAATGAAAAGAGGCCCACTGCGCGAGCGGGAACGGGGCAAGCAAAACCGCTGACCAAGCGGGCCTCAAAACGGAGCTGCCTGGGATAACTGGGGCGACTCTTGGGCAGTGCCCCCAAGCCCGAGTCTGGCTGGCTGGCTCGGGCTCAGACGGACGGACGGGGGTGGGTTGTGGGTGGGTGGTGTGGGTGGACAGGCGCTTGCACGGGGTCAGGACTATGTTGGGCAAAATACTGTTCTATTTCGGGGGGGCTAAATGACCAAATTGGATCGAGCTAGAGGGTGGTGTCATAAAGGCGGCGAGAGATATTTCTGGACGACGCTGGGTTACGGAGCTCCCCGTTGAGTTTGGGCGATTCGGGACCGGCAGACGAGGGAGGGGGGTGCGGGAGCATTTGGAAGCAGCAAGCCACTGGCGGTGAGCGGGTACGACTGCCCAATCACAGCGCCCTCGCTTCCCAGCGCCTTGGTGCCTTCTCGAAGGCCGACTGGCAACATTCGACGACAGCGCCCCTCCCCCCCCCTGGTCGCTTCCTTCCCCCCGGACCCTCATAGGGCTGGGCAGCCGACTTGGAAAACGGTGAGGTCGCAAAATTAAAAGCGTGAAGGCACACCCATACCCACACCCAAGACCCCGTTATGATCACTATCGCCGTTTGCGGCAAGTTTAGCAACACTTAGACCACCATCGCAGCACTAGCATGTGGTCCACTCTACCCGCCCAAGGATCTGCCTTCTATGCAGAGTACGTAGCATCTGGGAGTCTTGGAGACGAGGCTGCCGTCCGACGCTCCACACAAGCCTTCCTCCCCACCACATCCTTCTCTGCTCCCCCCCCCCCCCCCTCCGTCACGTCTGCCACTAGACGCCGATGATGATATCCTGGGTATCCGAAGGGCCGGAGGGCAACGAAGCTCAGGCAAAACAGGATGGCCAAAAAAAGATAGCGCCTACCATGCGGTGACACCCGGTTTGCCAGAGTCATCGGGAAATTTTTTGGGTCTTCCTTGTCCTTTCTGGTGGGCTGGCAAGTTAGGTAGATGGACAGGGTCGCCATCGGTGGCCATTCTCCTCCTCCGCCTCCCGCACCTCGCTCGTGCCGGCCCCGTAGTACGGCCGTGGGCTGCACGAAGCCGTCTGGCTTTGGCTGTTGCCTGTGTCGGCGACGAAGGTCCAGTGACAGGCCTAGCAACGGGTTGCCAATATCGCCTCGCCCGGCATCTCCCTCACCCGTGCGCTGGTGTGGAATCCGACGTTGCGGTAGATCGGGGATAGGCGATGCGGCAGCTCTCGCAAATGCAAATTGTCCCGCCCCCTCCGCAGCATGTAGCCCTATGGAGGCTACACGTTCCGACGGCGGCGTCATTTCCATCTGGCCGCCGCCGTGCACACGCGCACACGATTGGCTGGATCTAGCAGCATATACGATGAGCGCTTCTCATCGCCACGATGGCCCTCTTGCCCGCCTGCATAGGCTCCCCCGGGGCCTCAACGTTCCCAGCGGGCACGTACCAGGTGGTACCCGACCGACGCAGTGGTCCTTCCTAGCAATTAGCGAGCAGCGACGGGCGTCGAGTCGTTGCCGGCTCGTACCCCCTCTATAGCAAAACCTCGCTGTATCTCGCTGTATCGACCGGGGGCGTCGCCCATGCACGATTCGACCAGGCAGATAGTTAAGCTTCTTAGACCCAGACGAGCCAGTTTAGCTCCCCTGCCCAGCCCTGTCCTGTCTGCTCGCACCTCGCAATCTCGAACCGGAAACGGGCACGCGTAGCCTGGGCGGTGGGCCCGTTCGGTAACAGAAAAACTCGCCGCAGCACCGTAAACTAGCTAATGGATTGCTTCCCTTTTGAAGGCAGGTGGAGCCCCATGCGCACAACATATCCTAGAGGGTCCTACGGAGATCGCACTGTTGATGGGCAATATCATGTGGATACGGGGTCGCGGGCAGCCGCCTGTACTATGTATGGGCTTTTGGTGGTTTTCATTTTTTAATTTTCAATTTTTTCGGGCTAGACCAGGGAACCTTCTTTTCTACTCAATTTCCCCCTTCTCTCTACGTGGGCCCTCTCCTGGGATCTGGGTTGTTGTTTTTTACCGCGCCGTTGCAAGATGGCTTAAGACGGGGGGGGGGGCTCGTCGCCAAATTCGAGAAGTTCGGGCTTTGAATAAGTTAAACGTGGGCAGCAGCATACACGTACGATCGGGCCAATCGTGCACCTGGAGCCAATCTCGTTGGAGGAGACAGAGTCGGCGCTGGAAATTAAGGGCCCCCAAAAAAGGTCGTTGTAACGTCGTGACGCCACACTGCCACTCCTGTGGTACGCATCCAGACGTCTAGATGCCTTCCTAATCTGTCCCCATTGCGCGCCTTCCCCTCGGCCCCAGCTTTCAGCTGGCCGTCGCCAAGGCCGACTCAACGAGGCTTGCCCGTCGACCTGGAATCGGCCATTCGGCCATGTGGCGGTCGGGCTCCACCCATTTTCCTCCAGCTGCCGCAGGAGCCAGGTCTTGGGAGGTCGGCGATGCAACATCTCGTCCTGTTGCCGTCGCAAATTCTTTCAGGGAAATGCGGTACACTGGATGGTGCCTGTCCAGCCTGTCCGGGCCTTCGCATAGTCGTACAGCAGCAGAGGGGTCTAGCTCTTCTGCCCCCACTCCCCGGCGCATCGCCGTTTCTTTCCCAAGGCTTGCGTGTGCGGCGCGCGCGCGCTATCGGGAGGATTGAGAGGGAACAATAGGCAATCTGCATGGTACCAGCGAGCATCCGGATTTGCCCAGGAGCCGTTTCGCGATCGTCCTATACACGCGGCCCACGAGCACTATGTGCGTATGGATGCGGCAATCAATCTGTAAACAGGACAGGAGCACGCTGCTTTGTTTCCTTGGTTGGGCAAGCGGAGCCGGTCCAACGAGTCGTCCGTGGCCGTCAGCTAGTCCGCTGCCGTGCGATTTAGTCCGTCGCTCCTGTCCTAGACAGTTCTGATTCATGATACCTGCAGCGCTGTACGCACCGACCAGTCGGCTACTGTGCCCGCGAGAGGGGCATGGGACCTTGTGTTCCTCCCCCTGTCGCCGACTCTTCGGGGGGGGGAGGGGGGGGAGGAGGGGAAGGGGTTCACCATGGCATAGGGTTGCAGCAGCCCCAGCCGTCTCCGCCTGTCCCGGGTCCTGCCAATTTGCGTGGAGCAGCGCGGAGTTTGAGGAACGACCCTGGGTGTTGTCGGCGAGACAGCATTGGCACTCCACCAAACGGGGGGCCCAGTGCTACAAAAGTTTCCAAGGCACCACGGCGGCTACCAGGAAGACGGGGGCCTAGGGCTTGTCGAGACGGGAGCCACCAAAGTCCTGTATTTCCTCTTTCTGCCTGGCCGGGCAAGGACCACGCCCTGTCGCCGATCGAAGGAAGTTACGATGCCCCACCCCCAAAATAACAGTACGACGTTCGCTCTCCAATGCCGAGCGCCCGGTTCGCCTGATTGGATTGTTCGTCCCGGCGCCCAAGGTCCCAGCCCAGCCCTGGCCCAGCCAGTCCCAGCCAGTCCCGGCCGTGGAAATTTGGCTGCCTGGCGAGCCTAGCAGAAGCCCCTTCGCAAAACCGCGCGCGCCCAACCTTCGTGTGGCGCCCGGCAGCCTCAGGCTCGTCCACCAAAGAAATTGGAGCGGCCGCCCCCTGCTAACATCTGCGGTTGACGCACAGCCCGTTAAGCCCATGTCGTGGTAGAGAACCGAGACCAAAGACAACAAAAACACTGCAAAACAGGAACACTGCGGCCACAAGCGCAAGCTCACCCGCACCCGCACCCGCAATTGCAGCGGCGAGTCACACCGTACTCGCCACCGCGGCCAGCCCTCCCCCCCTCCCCCTTGAATCCCGCGGCCGCTGGACAATGCTGCTATAGAGCTCATTAACAAGGATTACAAACCAGCCATGTCTAATTTACTAAAGTACAAAGCATGCTCGGGACGCGCTCCCTCTCAAGCGCGCGGCGCAGCGAGCCCGGACACATGTTTTCCGCACGCCATGGCCCCCTGGCAGCCAAGGATGCCCCTCAACGGTCAACCGTTGTCTGCTCCGTTAACTTCCACGGGACGGTTTGTCATCACCTTGCTGATCCTTCTGCCCTACGAGCGGCGCCAGCCAATCAAAAGCCATCCCATAAACAGAAAGGTATTACCTGATTAGGAAGGATATACGACTTAGACGAAGCAAAACACTAGCCTACACCCGCCCCATCTCCTGTCCGTGCTTCACCTTGTGGGGTCCCTATAATGGGAGAAAGACGTGGGTGGTATCCTGACTCTCTCTACCTCTGGAAATGGTTCTAAGCCGTCTGCTGGCTCGAACTAAAATTGGGCTAAGAAAATAGCACCGGTTCGGCTCCGAACCGTCGCGCCGGTGCCTGAGGGAAGAGGGAGGCGCACGTCCCAATGTCCGCCGCAAGGTGCCTCCCGTCAATGGTGCCAGAACGGGAAGGAACGGACCTACAAGCCATGGAGACCCCGGCCTTCGTCGTTCGCCTCTTCCTGCTCAGGCCCGCTTTGCTTCGCCGTTATCGCGGCTGGCGCTTGTTCCGAGTCCGTTTTATGCTAGCCGGCCAATCACAGCCTCGCAATCGTACTTGACTCTTGTTCCAGCTCCTCCCCTTTCACCTAGCTCGTCGAGTCAACCGCCGCTGCCATTGGCCGCCGCCCGCACCTCGAGGCTTTGCAAACAGTAGGCGCTAGCCGCAGCGTGGCTGGCAATGCCTTGCGCTTCGTCGCAGGAGGTCGAGCCGCGCTCCTCAGCCCTACACAACAGATGCCGCGCCTCGCGCGAGCCCAGAGCGCCCCGGCTTGGGTTTAGCTTCTCAGGACGGTTCCCGGATCGCGTCGCTGGTCTGGCGCCTGGAGGGCGCCGTTCCTCGGCTCCCCTGAACAGAAGCCGAACAGCTCTGCCAAAGGCGGCGCAGACGATGGCGGCTTTAGCTTCGACTTAGCCCGCTCAATATGTCTCCATTTAGACCCGCTGCGACGATGTGACTTACAGTAGTGGCCAAGCTCCCCCATTCCTCACACACAGAGCTCCTCTTGGTCTACGTACGAGCGTAAGACGAGTCCCAAGATGGCAGGTCCCAACCCGGGGAACGTCCGCACCCCTCCCCCCTAGGCGAGTCCGAGAGCAATTACTCGCCTCTCTAACAGCCGCCGTCTAACTGTTGCTTCTTGTGGAGGGGGCTACTGGGTCTGGGGGGCGTGACCTGCGCCTACATGGGCCCCATCTCGTAGGGCTGGACTTACTCCAGTACTTGTGCATGATTCCTGGTACGCCGACATCCCCGCCCAGCGAATGGAAACGAGGGGGTAGGCAAGCCGAGGCAAGGCAGAGCACCAGCTCATAACAAGTCCGAAAAAAAAAACCCTCCTGCACGGCCCGCGTTGAAAATAGGTAGCGTGCTATACTTGTTTGGGTGTTTATAGACGGAGCACCTCAACATGGTTCGTTCTGTCGAGGAACCGGCTCCACAAACGATCGTCGGCCACTAGTTAGGGAGTTATCTCGCGCTTTCGCGGTCTTGGACGCAAAGGGGGAACAGTTGCGATGCCGGCACGCACCGCATTATCCCTGAGGCCTTAGCTGGCCCCTGGTTACGGATGCACGCCCCTGGGTGCCTATCATCTGGGTCAAGAGGCATGTCGGGTCTTCATTTCCTTGACATTGGCGTGACCTGGCCCGGGCGCGTCGTGCAGGAGGCAGATCTAGCCATAGACGAGTTTGCCGTCCACCGCTGCCCAGTTTAGGCATGACTCCTCATTTGAGCAAGGACGGGAATAGGGTATTTGTCAAAGCCGTTTCCGCGTGTGTGTGGGGAGGACGAGGGAGGAGGGAATCATGAATCCAATTCAGGAGACATTATCTGCTGTGACCAGCATCCTCCCAAGCCGCCCGGGGGGGAAGCGGTTCTTTGCCCGTTGCGTTGCTTTAGCCACCACGCATGGCCGTGGCGCGCATCGGCTTTCGGCTGTTCGAAGCCCAAAGACGTAGCTTTTTCGGAGGTGGCAGAGAAGACACGTGCTCGCCTGGGGGGGCCGGCTCTTGCCTGCTCTGACACCTAGGTGTGTCTGACACGGTGGGTATCACACCGGCCACACGCACACCCAGTCAGCCTTTTTCCCTTCCGTTCTGTTTCCGGCTCTGCTCGCACGGCTCTCTGCCGCGCCCTCTCTCTGTCTCTACCTCTCGCCATGCCGGTGGCCCGCTCTGGTCCTCCTTCCTCCGAAGCTCCCACACACTCCCATGAAACAAGCTCGTGCAGATGGAAGACCATAGGCGAAAGAGAGTCACCATATCCATGCTCCGCAACTGCCAGCCCTACCCGATGCGGGCTGGGCAGCTCTGGGAGATTTGGGGATGGTTCATCTGCAACGCAGCTAAGTCTGGGGGCATGCTGCAGACGTGGGCGTATCCTGGGGTCTCAGGGGCTGCTCTGCTTGCCGCCAAGTAGGGCCCCCCTTCCCCCTTCTCATGGATAGGCGCGAGCTCTATCACGCCCAGGGAAAGGGGCGACACGCTACTACCGGCCGCATGGTCCGGGTGCTTGAAAAATACTTCCTGTAAAGGCAGCTCACAGGGCCGTTCGAGGCCCTCGCAGAGAGGAAACGAGCGATGGAACGCCCCCCCCCTCCCACCGACCCCGGCGACTCACATCGCAGAGCCAGCATCCACACACGGTCTGGCGCCTTCCCGACTCACGGCTTAAGGTTCTTACCCCCTACCGTGCTCCGGAGGCACGCCCCCCTCCACATCTCCAAGCCACCAAATAACCAGCACCGGCTCCTCGAGCATGGTAGGGCGCACCAATGGGAGTGGCAGGACGCCCCTGCCGCCGTTCTCCCACACCCCCTTTTCCCTAGCAGCCGTGGATCGCGCAAAGGGGGTTGCGGGTCCCCTGGCCAGATCCTAAAATACACTCGCTCGAACCCTCGCGCATACGCGAGCGGCCGGCTGGCTGGGCCTGGTCGGTCCCAGAAGGCTGAGCTCCCTACAACCTACTTATGGTAGACACCACCAGGGAGGGAAGTACGCCGGATTGGGAGTTAATACGCGTCTGCGGGTCTAAGCTATCTAGCTAGAGGAACAGCCGCCGTTTCTAGGGTATGTAGAAGGATTATTCGGGGGAAATTTGACGTCGACTCACGACCGTCCTGCTGCTCCGTGCCGAACGCCTCCGCCGTGGAACCGGGGGCCCCAGGGGAGGAAGCCACGCCGACTGCGCGGCCCCTGAGCCCTCTGCAGAGCCCTCCGCGGCACATGAGGGGCGCGCTGGTTTCGAGTTGTTGCACGCCGACAGCCGCGAGGTGTGCGGTACAGCCCGTGGGAGGTGTGCGTGATGGACGGCGGAATGCCGTCCAGCCATGCCGGACTAGCGGCTTGAATCCCTCCAGAGGCTGCACGCGCGAGCAGGAGCGAGGACTCGGCATATGCTGTGCCCGAGCCTCTAGCCATTTCTTCCGCAGAGGCGGAGCTTGGCGAGGATGAATGAGGAACATTTGAGCGCTGGGTCCTGTCATGTGATGCTTGCACTGCTCGCCAATGATGCACGTCGGCCCGGTTTGGTCGGCAGACGATGGGCACCAGGCCAAGAGAGGATGAAGGGAGCGGCGGAGAGCTGCCCACGTCGCTCATGTCGTGGCCTACAGCCCTGCCCCAATCAAGCCTCCCCAAGTCGCCCTCCGACCCCACGCCTACGCTGTACCAGCAGCAGCCCGCCCCCAACGGGATGCACCTTAGGGTCCTGACAAAGCCATAACACAAGCTTTCCTGCCAGGAGATTGCCATAGGATGAACCTTCCTTCGCCGCATGAGGCGGGCCAATCCCTCCCTCCCTCCCCCCCTTCCATCACCTCGTGTTGACTAGGCTTCCCCTTTTCCACACCTGGATCGCACTGGCTACCAAGTGTGGTGATGTTGCCCAATCGACAAGATGGCTGTCGCTATAACGTCCGGTTTAACTCTAGGGGTCCAAATCATGTCCGATGCAGGTTAGTGGGAAAGCCTTCGATGCGCATATGCAGAGCCAGCTAACTCTCCGCCCGGGTCGGCTGCAGATCGCTCTTCAACTCACCGGGCTACAGCCTAGGCCGGCGGCAACTGCCGACCGAGTGGCAACTTCCAGGCCCAGGGCATCCTCGATGACCTGGCAAGCCTGGGAAGAGACAGACGGGCTTGGGCCGCCTGCTTGATACGAGAGCCTGCCTTCCAATGGCTCTCGGCGTTGAGGCCCATACCACCTCTCGTGCATTGAGGATTGCAATCTCTCCGACTCGCCGTGCCTTCCGGCACTGTCGGTGCGTGGCCAGCCCCTCGAAGAACCAGGGCATGCGTTCCAGGTTCGGGCTGGACTACCGATACCTCTGCATGTTCCCGTCGATGCCAGGGCCCGTTGTCAGGATGAACCAGTCTCGACCCGTCGAAGGGCCAAGCTGCCATCGTTTCACTGCAGTCTTGTCTGTTGCAATGTCGTCGAGAAGCCCCTTTCGCCTGTCGCGTGCACGGCGGCGGAAGCATGGTTCCGACGCTCGACTCTCTCTACGTGGTACTATTACGGAACTCCGGGGTACGGCCGGTCCAACCTCTCCGGAAGCAGTGGCGTGCAGACGCCTGACTGAGCAACAACTCCAATTGCCGAGCTGTCCCCGGCCGGTGGTATTAGAGCGGCCCAAGGGCGCGGTCAGGTTTCCCTTCGGGTTAAAAGCTTAACTCGGAGAGGATCCTCAGGCGGGCAAGGCCTCGCTACGGCGGTAACGGCCTCGTGCATACGTCGGCAGTTCTAGGGCAGTTCTAGGTCCATGTCTACGGGTCTGGTGCGACGGAAGTAGTCGTCGCGATGCCATGGAGCAAAGTCACATAGTATGACTAAGACGCAGGGCAGCATCACATCGTACACTCTGGGGCATACGAGCCAGTCGCTCGGCCTACCAAGTTTCTTGTTGCCATACTGGGGCAGCGATATCTGGGTGCCTAGACGGATTGCCAGGACGCATGAGGGTGCATCGTACCTGAGGGGGTTGCGACAACGGCGTTGCATAACCCTTTGCTCCTATTTCCGCCCTCTCATGCGTGGTACTTTCCGAAGCTATCGAGAGCCCCGACTGTGCAAGTTGCTCACGCGCAAGACCCCCAAAAAGGGGGAAGGGGGGAGGGGCCTACAGCGGCAACAGCGCATTCGCTCTCGCCCTAGCAGCGGGACCCCGCGCACCCGTTCAGAGGATGGAAGCCATGGGGTGATTCCCGAAGGTGAGGTGGGTGAGAGCCGCATGCCGGACGAATGAGGCGGAGGGGGCTTCCCCAAAACCGGATCTCACGACGAGGGCGTTTACAAATCTCTAGTGGTCGGCGGGTAATGGGGATTAGTTAGGACTAGGGCCTCTCCAAGCGGTTGCTACAGTCGCATGCGAGTGAGACCGACCCGGGGGCCTGTAAAGTGTTTATGTGAGACGGGCACGGGGAAGGCGGCCACGAGGATGACTGGACCTAATCACGGGGCGGAGGGTGTGCGCAGCTACGCGTATGGGTGTGCAAGAGAGAGAGAGAGAGAGGGAGAGAGGGAGACGGGGAAGGGCAGCGGAGGCGCGACACCGAGAGAAAGAGGGATGGTGGGTGGGCACCCAGGTGCGGTCCGATGGGAGATTCTAAGACGGGATGCCATTCTGCTGGGACAGCCGCACACCTCCTCACCGGTAGTCTGCTGCTCGGGTGTGCAGGTCGAGCCCCGGGGCATGGCACCGCCTCCGCCGCACGACAACACAATGTGGCCGCGCGGATCTGGTCTGAAGGATGGGACCGTACCTGGAAAACTTACACACTACGATCCGTGGAGGGCCTAGAGGGAAAAAAAACCCTAAAACCCCCCCCCCCAAAAAACCAGAGCACGTGGGGACAGACGGTGAGCGCCAGTATTGTATCCCTCCCATCCATTAGCGACCCTCTCTCTCTCTGTCTTCATAGGTAGTTCAATAGTGGAATCTATCGGCCTCGCCTATCCACGCCCAGGGCTGGAGGCTGACATATTGACGGACAGCGCCCTTCGGCTCGTTCACCGCCCGCGTCGGAGTCCCTTGTCTTGCGGGAGAGTTACGACGGTAAACAAGCGGTTTAGCGGCATCTTTTTCCTTGCCTCCCCATGTCCTGCGCAGCCCATGCATCCCCGATGGTCGTCGCCGGTGGAGCGGTCACACACCAAGGTAGAACAACTGGGCCGGTCGGAGGTGCCAGCTGGCTTAGAGATTGCCGTAAATATCATGGAGTAGTAATAGTGCTATGTAAAGGGGGGGGGTGGGACGGGGGGGGGCCAACGGCACTTAGCCGTGGGTGTGTGCCATGGCGTTGGGTTGGCTGGCTGGCGCTAGACCGGGTGGGAGTGGAGTAGGATGTCACGAATCCGGGCTTCAGGCTGAGGACGGGCCAGCCCTAAGGACACGCCTCGCCCCCGGGGGGGAAACAAACAACGGCATAAACAAGGCCATAATAGTGCACCTACTCTCTCGTGTGTGCACGCGCATACACTCGACACGGCTTGGCGGGCCTGTCCAGGCGGATTTTTTCTGGCCAGCCCGACAAGGCAAGGATGCGCTTGGGCCAAGAAGGCCAAGAGAGAAGCTTGAAGAAAGTACAAAATGCACTGTTCAGCGAGAGGCATGCGCGTGCCCCGACCCGCCGCTGATAGGCTTGTCGGTACGAAGGCGGCATCGCACCCTGGCCGGCGGGAGATTTCTCCAATCTCGAATCATGGCGCTCTTTTAGGGCTACGACCCAGGGGACTTGGGTCGCTGGAAAATGAACAACCTTCAAGCGTGCCAGCGCGCTGTCGCCCAGGGGGGAGGGGCTAGGGGGGGAAGAAGGTTGTATCCTTGCAAGGGGGGAGAGAGTGGCAGGGGGAGACGGACGGGTGCTGTACCATTGGCAGTAGCTCGTATGGTTAGGGTCCTTGTGTGGTTGGCTGCTCGCTGTGGCAGCGCTGCCCCGGGCCCCTCCCCGGGGGCGAGGGGGCCCGTGGCCACTGGGCGTTGCGGCGTATCCCCTCACACCTCTGTTCGCTTCTATTCTCGACCCCAACATCGGCCCGTTCTCCAGGCATCGACATTCGAGATTCCGCCCTAACGCACGGCCGGGTCCTCCACGCAGCCTTGCAGGGCGGCGAGCGTTGACCGTCGCTCCCCACGCCCCAAAGACGCCCAGAGCCGCAACGCACCTATGGAGCAGCGGCCAGCCTTCTTGGCGAAGGCTTTCACAAAAACCTGGACATGTTGTGCTGGCGCCAGCGGCCGGCCAGCCGTCCCGTAGCACCGGAGAAGATGAGACACTGTAGCGGACCTAGTCCCTTCCCTTCCCACCCCCTCAGAAGCTTCCTAGGCAAAATATCGTTCACGAGACCGGCGACTTTGTTTGATGCCGTGACGATCGATCGCATTTGTATGGACCGAATAGGAAATCCATGACCCCATCGTCTAAGCCTCTGCGAATGGAACGCTCGCTTTAGGGAGTTTTGCTCTTTCGCGTGATAGGAAACTAAGAAGGGGGGAGGAGGGGACCCTCATGCTGCACCGAGGCCCGCTTGCGCTCCTCGAGGCGCTCCGGGACGACGACGTGATGTCCTTCGCCCCCCCCTTCTGCCCCCCCCCGCATGTGCGGGCTTTGGTGCGGACGTCGTGCGGGCATCCGCAGAGATCGACCCATCGTTGTGACTAAGTGCACCCTGTATTAGTCGGTATGAGGTATGAGGTTGTACTATGGTAGTATCATTGCGTAGGCCACGAGCGGGCAGGGGCGGGGGAGAGGGCGCGCCACAAGAATCCTACTCGGTGCTCGCGTCCCCAGCCCGGCTTCCTGTATCGCCGACCTCTGTCTCGAGCACTCCACTAACACCGACCACCCCTAGGGAACGGAGTTTCGGCTCGGAGGCGAATACGCCGGCTGGTCGCCGGGTCGCCGCCAATGAGATGTTGATGGGTCTGTGTCTGGGTACCCTGGTACCGTTCTGCCGCCGTCGGTGGGACCGTCTGATCCGCGCAGGGGCCAGTCCCTCGCTGTTTTTTATTTTGGGTCTCTTTTTCCGCAGCAGCGGAGCGAGGAGGGCTAATTCGCCCAAAAGGGTAAGTCGCCTCAAAATGGCGAGTCCCACCGCCTAATCAACACCCCCCCCCCCACTTCCCCCAGCACGTCTACGGTTAGTCATCACCACCGTTTCCTCCGTCCGTTTCGCGGACAGCTGGGCTGCTGAGATTCGAATTTTGAATGCTCAATGCTCAATGCGGAATAAACCATGGCCCTCGTCGCCCGTCCATTTCGGCGGACTATTCTCGTGGGGCTCAGAGCATTTGTAAGGGGCAACCATGTTCTCCCCAGGCTAGCTAGCAGATTGATTATTGATACCGGGATTGATTTGATTCCACATTCCATGACCTACCACGCCTGTCCATTCGCTGTCGGTCCTGGGCCATCCCGGCCATGGCTTGATCCTTCCTCGTCGCTACTTCGCTGGTCTGCCAAACGCGCCGGAGATACACAGACCAGAACTAGACAGAGAGCACCAAAGGGACCAGAGGTGCATAGTGGCTCGACCCAATTGCTCCTACCTAGTGGTAGCTCCAAGAAGAAAGGGGGGGGGGAGGACGGCAGGGGACGCTCTCTGTCTCCATGACGGCATCCCGCAGGCACGCGCACACATGCACACGCGCTGACCTCGAGGTACTTTACTCGCCTTAGACACGGCGGGAGACACCCATGCTCCTATTCCGACTAGCGCCGGCGAAATGCTCGTCGCACGCAAACTCGCAGCCAGCACCGCCCCCTTGGATCGCACCGCGTCCAGTGGGAAGCCTCAGGACCACCACTGGTATCGGCTGCCACAACGCCTCTCTTGCTTGCTCGGCAGCTTTGGATCCCGGAAGGGCCAGCAAGGATGGACACTATTCCCGAAAGACTTGGGACGGAGACAATAGAGTTCTGATGGACCCTCCGTCAGCGCGCGCAGACCAGCAGCCAAGGAGGGAGACGAGACCTTGGCTTTCCCTATCGCTGGACTTTTTTTGGTGATGCCACCCCCTCCGTATCTATCCCCTTGTATCTGTTTCCCTGCCGGCCGGCCAGGCGCCCTCTGACGACAAACCTCGACTACGAAATATAATGTCTGTATGTGTATGTATGCTCCGCTAGGTGGTCGCTTGCGGTCCCCTATGCTAGATAGGGGGGGCCAAAAACGCTGAGAAAGGCATCTCGCAATCGCCTACCATGTGTTTCGTCGCGCGCACTTCGTAGGGCTGGGAGGCTTGGGCAGCTCTTCTCCACACAAATGCAACGTGCAACCCCCCCCGAGGGGAGGCGGCTCTCCAACGTCATTGGTGCTTGGTTGGGGTGCCCCCAGCTGCTGGCACCATCACGCGGCCGAAGGGCGATCAAAGCCGAAGGGAATATGGGTCATTATCCCGCGACGTGCGGGATAGGGCCTAGCACGGGTTTGGGCCTTCTGTCGACGTCGCCGCCGGCGTGTTTGATGTGGCCGTTCACTTCCATGCCCAGAGATGCCGTTCCAGGGCTAGCTAGCCACCTAGGTACGGTAGCTAAGCTGTGTCGTGCTGCCCGCACGAGATAGGTAAGCGGGGGGGTAGACAAAAAAAAGAAGGGGAGAAAGGGGAGGGGGAGGGGGGGGGAACGCGGGCCATGGTCCCAGCACCAGCGCAACGGTAACACCAGAAACACTTTGCGGTTTGGCGGTGTGGCCTTCGGAATGATGGCAGCCTGGATGATCTCTACACAAGTCCCATACGAATCGCCCGGATCGGGGGTCCTTTGGGCGTGGGAAAGGCCCAAGACCCATTTCCCGCACACCCACCCCTCCCGTTCCACGTTTCCAAAATGAGACGGAAAGGAAAATAGAGGGCAGAGAGAGACCTGGGGAAGGTCTGCGCGATACATCAGAGACGTGCTGCGGGACATGGGGTGACTTTGGGTGACCGAGGGCAACACATCCCCCAAAGTACTCTGCAGAGGAGCACCGTCCCGCCGTGGTGATTCGACGGAGCCAAGACCTGACAGGTGGGTACTTGCATGCCAAGGCGAGTCCCCCCCGTTCACCCGTTGCATGTCGGAGACTCCGTGGTCAGTGGGGACGCCATAGGGCTGAAGCTACAAGGTACATGGGCCGATGCATGGTACGTATGTACCGTGCCATGAGCGCTCCACCCAACGAGGGCAGTCCCCCCGTCCCCATAGTTTTTTTTGTTCACTGCACTGACTGCACCGCAGCGGCCTTGCTGCATCTCACTCACCCACCACCACCCTGCTGGCGCCATCCGCGCCCCCTCCCCATGATGCACGTACCCATCTAAGTACGGAATCCTGCACAGGCGTTCGGGGCCCTGTTCGGTTGGATATTTCCAAATTAGGCGCCAGAGGACCCCAACCCGCCAGGCGCACACTGCTGGGTTGTACAGACGCCGTCGATTGGAGCAAGAAAAGGCGAGAAAAGTCCCAGAGAGGGAGGCAAGCAGCGAACGGAGAGAGAAAGAGAGAGGTGTAGACACGCACGGAAGCGAGGCGTCGGGCCTGCAGCACGGCCAAGGCCAAGAGCCAAGAGATAGGCGTCTCGTGGGTGGTGTATACCCTATACTTGGCAGCAAGCTTGGTAGAGAGCCAGCGGGGATGATGACCCATTTGGCAGGCCCCTTGTGCGACGATCTGTATCCGCCCCAAAGTCACGACCTGGGGACAACCGAGTTTGCGTAACTCTCGAGTGGTAACTTGCCCTTCGCTTCCGTCCCCCGTTCGCTCCCCCTCCCCTACCCTCCCTTTCGACTCCCTGCATCCCCTAACATACTACCCTGACTTACATTGTCGAGAGGCGGTCAAGAATATCGATAATGCTGTCATCTGAAGGTGGATCACGCCCTTCGGCTGGGTGGGCGAGTGACAGCAAGGAATGCCTTCTCCCGACGTCAAGGGTGGAGACACCCATCGACCGCAAAGTCCGGACCGAGAGCAGAACAAAGTGCCCTAGTCGGACAGAGGGCCTATCCCCGGCTCGGTCACGATTCCCGCCGCCAGCCGGGGCGCGGATGTGCTTCGAGCCGCAACGCCCTCATTTAGGTCGTCGTAACTCGAAAATGATGACAAACGATACCTGTTTCGAATGCCGAGGAGGGGGGCACACGTGGTAGAATGATTACCATGCATAGGAAGGTGGCCTCTATAGGCTATCGCCGGGGAAAGGGGGGGAGGGGGGGAGCAGTAATGGTGGTGCGGAGAGGTTGGTACAGACGCTTCTGATTTGGTTTGAGCCCTGTCGGATGTTGAAAGCGAATAGCGAGGCCGCATCGGCGTCGAGAGAGTAGTGTCGGATGACAGCCGAGGCGGGAAGCGTCGAGACCGCCACTTTGCCAACAACACATAGGAAGTCGGGCGCAAACATGCTCATGACCGCCGACCGACTGATGCTCTCGGACCTCAGGGGGCAGGAAATACGGGCTTCCATAATTGTCAGTACTCGCTTGTACGACCCGTTCAACCACAAGCCACAGCCTCAGCAATAAGTTCCGGCAGTTACTTGGGGGGGGGACGGGGGTTGCTCGCACCACAGACTCGCATTCTCCAGCCGCCCCCCCTGGGCCTTTTGTGCATGGTGCCAAGCATCCGGCCGCTTAAGGTACCCATTTGGGAAGAGTCTCTGGCTCTGTAGTAGTTAAAACTAGACATTAGGCGCTTGAGGGATAGGCGCCCTGGCAGCCGTGTAACCACTAGGTGCGCGGGACCCGACTGCGTTTGGTTGCGGTTAATGATGGGGACCTGCGAGGAGTCGCTGTCGTCGTGAGCCTGGACTTTTGCGCGACCTTTTTTGGTCCTCCCGTAGAGTATGCGCCCGCGACGAAGGCGCCCTCCCGCTTTCTCTTCGCTCTAACCCGTCTGCCCCGATACTGCTTCCCGGGCTCGCGACTTTGGTGCTGCCCCGAGCCGGCATCGATCACGAGGTGTAACACAGGCAGCCTACCGAAGCAGCTCCGATGGCGGGCCGGGGTGAGGACAGGGCAGGAGTTTGCGATCTGGAGCCTAGCGGTTCCCTGCCAAGCTTGGCTGGCTTGCAGCGAGGGATGATTAATCCAGCGCGCGTCATACTTGGTCCCGGTGCTGGGGAAGCGTGGGTGGGAAAAGGGCCTTTAGCCCGTCATCTCCGGGCAATTGGAGCGCCGGCGTACCTGAGCAGCTGACCCCACTGATCGGCAGACGGCCGACAGCCTTGCCGCCGACGAAGGCAGCTTGGGCCGGGCTCGGGTTTGCGCTGGGCCCTTGTGCGGTGCTGCATGGTCCTGCTGGGCGACCCATCCCCAAGCCATGCCGGCCGAGAAGTGTGGCGCGCCTCGCTGTCTCTCTCGCGGTTTTAGAGATGCGCAACCCGCACTGTGTCCGTGGTAGACCTCTCCCGCGCCGGGCACCCTGTTCGCATAACTTTCACACAGTCTGCGGGCTGCAGGAGGAGGGCGCACCTGGGGGCCGTGAGGCTGCCGGGCTCGTTCTCCGCTACTTCTGGGTGCATCTGCGTGGCTTGCCCGCAGGAAAAGGCGGCGTCGCCTCTGATTGGCCGAGCCCGAAAACGGGCCCTGTCGGAGTTTAGCTGAGCGGTGCCGTCTTGCGGATGAAGCGGCCGTTCACGGCGGCCGAGAGCCCTGGAAGCTAGGGGTACATGCTCGTCTAGCGCGGCCCGTCAGCAGCGAGCGCAGGCCATGCAGCGGCGGCAGCAAGGCCCAGAACTACGGTCGTAGCCCTGGAAACGCTGCTGCCTACCCCCTAACCGAAGAAACACGCCCCCCCTTTACGCTCCCGACGCGAGCTTTGATCAATCATCAGATTCATGATGATGGGCTTTCCCCCATTCTCGACGCCAACCTCGCGCCTCGTACCTGCCCGGGTGGCGTGACTATGATGCAACCGGGAGGGACTAGCTTCGCGACTCTGTTCACCGCGCAGCGACGATACCTACCTAGTTCGAAGCTCGAGTAAGAGGGGGGAGGGGAGAGAGGTGCAAGAGTGACCACCTGCATCGAGGTTGCTGCCATATCCGGCCATGCGGCCTTGCGATGACTTTTTTGGGAACAAGGCGGACAGGCAAGAGAACGCGAGGAACAGGCAGGATGCATCAAAACTTTTTTCCGGGCGGTGACTCTTCGATGTACAAACCACGTCGACAATCCATTGATCACCGAGTAGAGAAGAGCATCATGCAGCAGGGGTCTTCCCAAGAGAGCCAGAGAGAACGCAAGAGAGACACACTTTCACACACATACACACACACACACACATCGCGCGCGGGCACGAACAGAGAGAATATTGGAAATACTAGGTGCCACAATACGAAGTACCAGGACTTTGCCCCCAGTCGCTCTCGCGAACGTCGCCTAACCCACCCCCTCCAGAGCGCATGAAGGGGCGATAGAATTACACCTCCCTCCGTGATCATGATGATCCCTTGGCCGTGGCATCTTTGAGCGGAGAGCGACAGCGGCGACGGCGGCGGCGGCGGCACCTGAGCCTTATTTCCATGCGAAGCCTAATGTCACAGCCTGCAGGCACGCGAGCTATTGCCCGCGCCCGCCCTGCTCCGTTCTCAGGCATACCAAGCGAAAAGAAACGACGCCGTCCAGGGTGCGGTGCCGTATAGCCAATGTCCCTGCTAGGCGCGACTTCACAGCATGCCGCGGCGCCCTTGCCCAGGTCCTCACTCGTCTCCTCACTCGTCTCCTCCCCTGCTGCGGGCATCCACCATCTCGATCACTCATCGCCTCTCGACAGCGTCCAAAACCCCGGGCGGGCAGACTCGGGATTTGCACAAACGCCGGTCTGGAGAGCCAGCACACCCCTTAGCGGGCAAAATACTTTTCGTTCGGCGTGCTGGTGGAGAGCTCGCGGAACTCCTCGGGAGCTATATTGAGAGATTTCTCTTCGGCTTGTGAGGCGGGGAGAGGGGGAGAGGCTTGGCCAACTGTCGGACTGCACAAACCAAGAATCCTCCAGCTATCACAGACAACAGACGCTCTACTCATGCTCTGGCCCGCCTTCCCGCGCCGAACTATCGCTACGCCTTTATTCCAGCGACAGAACCAGCCTTAAGATCGATTTCCGTTGCTACCGAACGAGCTAAAGCCGGGCGAGCACTGTCTCGGTTTTTTTTTAATCGGATCGGCCCGTAAAACCCGGGGAAGGGGGCAAGTCCTGGTGTCTGCAAGATACAGCGTAGCCGGTGGCGAGGCGGGGAAGCCATTCACAACGCGTCGGGTCGATCTTGTACCAGCCGGGCGAACGTGCAAACGCCGCCTCAGCTGCTCTCCCACCAGATGTCCCCAAAGCAGCTCCCATGACCAGCCCCAGAGAGGAGGAGCTCTTCTTCAGACTCTACAGTGGCTCGCGATGCGAGACGTAATGGCGCGGTTGACCTGAGACCTCGCCCGGAGAACAGCGCTCTTGAGCCGCTTTTGAAACCTCCCCACTGCTGCAGCGCGTGGAGTATATGGCCCGCCTATGAGGCCTTGCTCTGGCCTGCAAATTTGATGCCACCCCTTCTGCCCACAGTAATTGCCCGGGGCAGCATCTCTACGGTTATGCTATCCAATGTTTTCCTAGAGAGCATAAAGACTTGCTAATAGCATGGCAAACAGCCCTCCAGGTAGCCTGCTACGGTGCGCGAGAGAGCCTCGAGATAGAACAACGAGGAGTGGACTTCGGGCTCTCGTTTCCCACGCCCGGGTCGCTCGCGGCTTCCGCTGCCTCTTTCTCTCTCTCTCTCTCTCTCTCTCTCTCTCTCTCTCTCTCTCTCTCTTTCTATCTGCTAGGCTCGGAGCTCGGGGGTATCACGTCGGAGCTGATAGGTACCGAACACCATTTTCCATGTTCCCAGTTTCTGGGCTCGTTCTGGGTCGTTCGGATCGCTCGGATAGCCCCAGATCACGAGCGGGACCAAATGCCGCAAAACCGCAAAAACACGCAACTGCTACAGTGCTAGGCCTCTGACCGAGAATGTCCACCTGGCGCAGGGCTATGGGGCATGATGCCGCGGTGGGCGGTCGGGCTTGCGCGGCCCTGCGAGAACACGAGTGTGTCTACGGAATACCCCTCGCTGCTTTTCCCGAGCCTCGCCCTCTGGGCAATATACAAGGCCGCTGGATACGGTACCTTGGCGAAGCCAGAGTGCTACGCCGGCGCCTCGCCGTCCCCCTTCCCATCGTCGCTGCTGCGACTCGGTGCAGGAGGGGCGTGTCGCAGAGAAACGGAGCGGTAGGGCGTGATTCGCGACCGTCGGACCACGCCGCATCTCCATCGGCGTGCGTACGGCTGTCGCACACAGCCAGTCAAAAGAGGTCATTTGAGCTCGCCACGATCGACCCGTGCAGATACCCCGCAACGCCGACCCATCCCTCGTCCGGCTGCGAAAGCATCGGAGCGAGTGGTACGAGCACATTAATTTACAAGGGCTTTTGGGGAGGCTGTGGTTGGCGTCTTGTGGCCCGGCGGCCAAGAACCCAGAAGGTTGCGCGAAGAGACGGATGCCACGTAGTATAGCGCTGTGTCCGGACGCATTGGGCCAAGAATGCGTCCGGGGCGGGCGCCTATCGCCGACGCCGTTGCCGTAGCGTGTTGTAGCAGCAGAGAATGAATAGGTTTTGACCCTGGTAGCTGCGCCGTCGATCCCGCTCGCCGAACTCTATCTGGCCGCCCTGTGTCCGGAGGCTGGCTGAACGACGCCTCCTTTCCCCACGCTGAAGGACCTTGGAAGCGCCCGTTGCCCCTACTCCGATAGTATGTACGTAGTAGCCAACTGGCCTGGCCCCGTAGCACCGTAGCATGGCATTTGCATCCTTGGCCCCCCCCTTCCTCCCCTCCCCCCAGCGCCGCCGTGGTGGTCGCCGATGGCGTTCTCTGCGGGCTGCCACCCCGCCGCCCCCATTGGCCCCCCGGGCGGCGCTGGGCGACCCGGCGCGCCACGTCCAGCCCCGCCAGATCCGGAACCACGTCGCCGCGGCCAGCTGGAACCTCGGTCTATAGTAGATGCATATCGTAAATGTAGTGTAATTGTAGTGTAGCAACCTCACAGCCGCTCAGCTAGCTCCTCGCGCCGGTTCTCTGCGAACCCTATCTCTCTCTGGAGCGACCGGCGGTCAAGCCTTCCAAGATCGATCTGAGGAAAAAAAGTGCGAGGCGGGCCTCACTCCATGCCGGGTGTCGTGCCATCCGCCTTCACAGCCACACTGCCCAGCGCGCGCTCGTATGCAGCCCGGGGCCACCTTCCAACCTCGGACCAAAAGCGCAATTCTCTTTTGGCCCGCCCCTGGCCGAGCCTTCGCCCCCCCATGGGACCCGTCAATGCCGTCCTTCTCGTGGGGGAAGTTCTAGGACGATGGCCAGTTTACGAGGCCTAATCCTCTCGACCCCATGCCTGCCCCCCCCCCCCGGGCGGCCGCGCGGGCACCCACGATCGTGCCAACAGCGCGATGCCACGATGCGCTCCTGGGCGCTACTGCCGGCGGTGAGCGACCTCATTGGTCGCCTGGTGCACCAAGTCGGCACCGTCGAGTCCAGCGCGGTGGAACGCACGACCTTGGTCAGCACCCTATTTCTCGATGCGGTATGGACGGAGAGGAGGCGCTCCGTAGGGCTGAGAGGATGACCCGGCAGGACGACCTCATGGGATGGGTTCTGAGGCCTCTTGCGCGGGGTCGTCATAGCGTGTACGCATCCATGGGAGGGGGTTGGCCCGGCCTTTCTTTGTGATCTAGCTATCTCTCCGAGCAGCCAGTCATGCAGTCGGGAGGCAAATGACATCCCGTCATGTGTGACAGCATTGGAAGGGGGGGCCTCGGTAGCTGTCCGCCGCCCGCCACAGAGATCTATGGAGTCCGGCATCCAGCCTTCGGGGGCGAGTGAGGGTGTGGCGGTCTATGCTGGCCGGTGTGTTGATACGCTCAGAAGGGCGAGGTACCGGGACGGCGGTGTGTCGTTGAGCCGCACAGTTTTCCTCGCCACGAGCAGTGCAGTCACAGCTTGCGGCAGGTTACACGGGATGTAGAAGGCAGCCAGGCAGCAGGCGGGATCGTGTAACGGGATTCAAGAAGATCCAAAGCACATGTTCGGATGGGCCGGTGGTCGCCCCCCGACTTGAGTCAACCAAGGCGCCTGAAATGGTGGAACGCCATGAAGGCGAACTGGGCCGCGGACTTCGCACCCCAATGCCGCGACTCGAGAGGTAGATGCACCACCAAATAGCCACATCGCGAAGGGCGTAGCATGGGGCGAGGTTAGGTATCAACTAAGGAATCACAGTGCATGACTACCCGAGGCGAAAGCGCTCGGAGCGACAGTAGCGAGGGAGAACGGTATCACCAAAGGACCCAAGTACTTTTCTCTGCTCAACCCTTTGGCCAGCCTGTCCCCGATGATAGATACGAGACGCCCAAAACGGTGTACATACAGTTGAACAAGAAGGAAATAGAAAATGCCGTTGGTAGCAAACAGGGCCATGGCCAGCTTGCTCTGCCCGCATGCCGCCTTAAATCCTTGACCCGAGGAAGTGCTCCTCCACCACGATCATTCTAGAGTACAGACGAAAAGGAGAGTCCGTAACGCGGCATCCCGCGCATCTTCTTCCATCCACATCCTGACCCCTTTTCCCATCCGTCGTGGACCTCGACATGCCCCCCTCCCACCCAAGGGCTGACCTTCTGTTTCTACCACCTCGGATCTCAGAGAAGGACCCTACTACACACAGCTTCTATCGACCGTCAAGAGCACAGAACCGTCTAGGTTGCCGGCGCGCCCCCGCCGCCGCCTCCTCTTTGCCGCTTGTTTCCTGCGCCGGCTTCTGAGTCATTTCGCGGCCGCTTATTACCTGCCGCAGCGCCTTGGCTGGTGCCGGGGTTGAAGTCACCAGCTTGCGGGTTCAGACTCTGGGCACCGCCTCGGCCACCGGTGAACCCGCCTCGGCCGCGGGCCCCTTGTCCACCGCGGCCAGGTGCTTGGTATACACCGCCACCGCGTCCTCCGCGGCCTTGGGCGCCTCCTCGAGACGAGGGCACGGGAATCCCGGTTCGCGCGGGCTGGTTTGGTTGTTGGGCCTGCTGGCCTGACTGGGCGGCTGCGGGTTGTGCAACTGTGGCCTGGGTAGCTGCGGGTGGTGCACCTTGGCCCGGCGTCGCAAACGGGTTGTGAACGGGTGGCGCTGCCGGAAGGCCGCTGGCAAAAGGATTAGGAGCGACTGCAGCCGTAGCCGGAGGAGCCCCTGCCGCGGGCGCGCTGACGGCCTGGGCATTCACTACGGGCTTTGCGGGCTGGGGAATACCGGATACCGGCGCCTGGTTCACAGCATTGCCCTGAGTTGCCTTCGCTTCCTCTGCGACGGCGGCGGGACTGGCCACAGTAGCGGCGGCTGCTTTGACGTTAGCAACTGGGACTCGTGCCCTAGCTAAGGCAGAGAGGGACCTACCGGAAGCAGTAGAAGGAGCCGTTTGAGCCGGGGCAGGTGGTTTAGCGGTCTTCGCGATTTCCCAAACCTCAACCACCGGGCGCTGCGGCGTCTCTTTAGCTGCCGTCTCCACGACCTCGAGCTTAACTTCGGCAGTCTTGGCCTTGCGCTCTAGCATGTTGAGGCGCAAAGATGTCTTCTTTTCTGCCAAGTTCACGGCCTGGCTCACCCTAGTGTCCACTTCTCCCTTTGTCTTTGCTTCCACTTCCTCGCGGACCCTCTTCTTCTCAACCTCGATGCCCTTCTTGATGTTATTAGCCAAGATAGCCTTGATGGTCGGGTTGTTAGCCACAAGCTCCCGCGTCTGGGTATCATTCAGACTAGAGAGGTCCACCGAGCTGCTCAGGGTCCCGACGTTCGGAGTCGCTGGGGCATGGTGTTCTGCCGCCTTGGCCGGGGTCGAGGGCACGCCGTTCTGCGGAGCCGCCGAAGCCGGATTTTCCGCTTTCCAGATGGCGCGTTCCTGCTCCAGCTTGAGCTCAAACTCGGCCAGGAGCGCGGCCTTGTCCTCGGCGGCTTTCTTCTCAAGAGACTCCTTCGACTCTAGCAGCTTCTTGTTCAGGGCCGTCTTCATGCTATCTGAACGACGCTTGACAATAGCATCCATATGCTCCTCCAGTTCCTTGGCCTTCTTATCGGCTTCCTCTGCCCTAGCCTCGGCTGCGGCAATCTTTTCTTCGAGGGACTGGCGCTCCTCATCCGAGAGGCCGGCTGATGCGGTCTGGGGCGCCGCAATTGCGTCCTCCATCGTAGCGTCGATGCCATTAGTTGGTTGTTGAGCCGCCCGGGCAAGGGCCTCGTCACGCTGCGTCGTGATGGTGACCAGCTCCAGTCGTAGGCTCTCGAGCTCGGCCACAGCTTCTGCCCTTTGTGCCGTCATAGTCTCCAGCTCTTGCCTGGCGATCTCCAGCTGCTGTGCGAGTAGTGCATCGCCGCCAGCTTCGGCCGCCACTTGAGCGGGGGCAGCCTGTGCCGGAGCGGACTGTATCGATAAGGCAGCCGCCTGGGCTTGCTGCTCATGCTCTCGGACCTTCTCTTCTAGGGAAGCCTTCTCGCGTTGGATCGCTTCTAGGCTCTGCTGGATGCCAGATAAACGTTCGCTGGCCGCCCCGAGTTCTTCTTGGTTCTTCGCCTTGGCATCGGCATACTTCTGCTTGAATTGGGCGGCGAGCTTCTCACGAGTTGCCATCCAGCCAGCCTCCTTCGTCTGAAGCATGGCCTCAAGTTCCTTGATCTTATCCTGGAGGGCCGTCTCCGACTGCTTCAGAACGTCGCGCTCCGACTCTAGCGAAGCGATTGCCTTCTTAAGTTGTTCCGTCTCCTCGGGGTCGGACTGCCCATATTTACTGAGGATGGACTCAATGCGCTTCTGAGACCTCTCGCGGTCTTCTTGCAGTTGCTTGATCTCGGCCTCCTTGAACGACTGCTCTAGCTCTAGCTCCGAGATGCGAGCCTCGAGCGGCTGGACCTTGGCTTCGAGTTCTTCGATCCTCTTGGTCTTCTGCTCGAGCTGAGCGTGGGTTCGTTGGTTCTCGTTGCGTAGAGTGACATTGCTCTCCCGAATGAGGTTGAGCTCGTTGAGTTTGTCCATCAGCTCCTTGTGGCTCATGGCGCTGCGAGAGCTATCGGCCTGGGATCTTCGCTCCTGGTCGAGCTTGAGGCGCGTTTCCTCTAGCTGCAATTGCGAGTACTCGAGCTGTTGCTGAAGTCTCCGGGCCTCCTGTGTCTTCATCTCGAACTGGACCTCGAGGATCTCCTTCTCACGACGTAGGTAAATGGTGAGTTCCCGTAGGCCTTCGGAAGACACGTCGGCGACCGCCGGCGGCGCGCCCTCGACCGACGTTGCCAGCGACGCCCGGTTCTGCTTGAGCGAGTTGATCTGAGAGGTGACGGTCTCTAGCTGCTGATGGAGGATCTTGTTCTGCGCGTTCATGTCGTCCCGGCGGACCTTGATTTCCCTGACCTCTCGCTCGTACTGCTGCCTGCGTTCTTCCCACGATTGTTCGTTTTGGGTGAGCGTCAGACGCGCCGAGTCGGCTTCAGCCTTCCACGACGCGGACTGCGTCTTCAGCTCGTTGTGGGCTTTGCGGAGCTCCTGGAGGCTCTTCGCAGCCTCGGCGTGCTTGACGAGCTCTTGCTCGTAATCGCGCTGCGCCTTTGTCGCGATATCGGCCTGGGCACGCAGGTCCTGCTGATGGAAGCGGGCGGTCTCCTTGTAGCGCAGCTCCTCCTCCTTCAGGCGCTCGATTTCGGCGTTGAGCATCCGCTCCTTGTCCTCGTACTTGCGCGCAACGTCGGCTTGGGAATCGCGGAGCGCGTTCAGCTCATTTGTCGAGTTGCTGAGCTCGGATGTCAAGGCTTCGGTGCGCTGCTGCAACTCCTTGATGGTGCTCTCCTTGGCTGCGATAGAGGCATCGGCCTCCTCGCGGTACTGATCCTGGACGGCATTGAGGCTCTCCAGCTGCTCCTCGACCTCCTGGGTCAAAGCCTTGTACTGTTCGGCCTGCGCTTGGGCATTCTCCAGCTGCGCCTTGGCAAGCTCGAGGCTGTTCTTCAGCTCCGCAACCTCGTCCTCGAGCTCCTGGATCCGAGCCTGGTCTTCCTGATCGCCTGGGTTCTCCACGGCGGCCGCTGGCTGCGAGCGAGCTGTCAATTGTGGCCGTAGTCGCTCGTTTCGGGCCTGTGCGTTGCGGAGCTCAATCTCAAGCTCGCTGACACGTGCCTGGAAGTGATCACGGCTCGTCTTCGCAGCCGCAGCTTCCTCCTTGACTTGAGTAAGAGTCGAGGAGAGCTCGTCGATCCGTTTTTGCGACTGCTGAGCATCAAACTCCTTCCGTAGCTGCGCTTTCTTGCTCTCCTCCATCTCCTCCGAGAGCTTGCGCTTCGTGCTGCTGAGCTCGGTCTCTAGCGAGTCCACCTGATTTTCCAACCGCCTCCGGGTCTCAGACTCACTGAGCTCGCGTTCGTTGAGAAGGGACTGCTGGTTGGCGAGCAGCGTATTGAGGCGTGCCTTTTCTTGGGCCAGGTTTTCATTGTCGCGGCTCAGGCGTTCTTGGATCTCCTTCCACATATTTTTCTCGGCCTTCAGGTTCGCGTTCTCACTACGCATGCTCTCAAGCATGCCCTGGGCCTCGACAAGGTCTTCCGAGGCTTGCTGGGTACGGATGTCCAGCTTCGCCTCCGACTCGGACAGGACCTGGTTTCGCTTCTGGAGTTCCTGGATCTCGCTCTGCGCGGCCTGGAAGTTCTCCTGCAGCATCCTGTAACGCTCGTTTGCGAGCTCGAGCTGGCTGGTGATGCGGGCGACGTCGCTCTGCAGACTCCTCTTCTCCGTGGAAAGCTTCTCCATCTGCTCGCGCATCGACTTGCGCTCGATAGCATAGTCGTTTCTCTCGGCATCGTAGCGGGTTTGTAGATCCCGGAGGGCGGCGCCCAGCTCGGCGTCGTCGCTCGCGGTGTTCTCGATGCTGGCGAGAACCTCGCGTTGGCTTCCATCTGCTGGGGAACCTAAAACGGCGTTGATCTCGGCGGCGCTGGCGCGCTGTTGCAGCATGCGCCTGAACATGTCACGCTCCGTCACGTAGCCTTTCATGCGCTTGGTTACTGTCTTGACCTCGTCCTGCAGCATCACGATCTGGCTGCCCAGGGTCTGAACCTTCTGATGGTCATGGGCGGCCTGCTGCTTCGCTGCGATCGCCTCTTCGTTCTCCATCTTGTCGGCGAGTTCGCGCGTGATTCTCAGGAGCTCCTGGTTTTGGGCCTGCAGCTCATAGATGTCCTTGAATACGACGAACTTGCGGCTGATGAACTGGTTTGTGTCCGACTGGTCGTCGAGCGAGTCCTCGCTGACCTCGCCGCGCTTGATTCGTTCAAACTGCTCGAGCTCCTCAGACGTGAGTTGATCCAGACCCTTCTCGGCGGCGTGAATGTTGAAGATCAGTGCGTGCACCTGGGTGCTCAGGTCGCGCAGCTGCCCTTGTAAGATCTTGACCTCTGACTGGGCAGATGTAGCGGCGGCCTCTGCTTTGCGCGCCGTCTTGAGGGCAGCATCCCGCTCACCGTATGCCTGCTCCGCGAGCTGCGACATCTCGATCGAGACGTCATTTGAGCTCTTAACCTGAGCTTGGGCCTCCTGCCACTCGCCCACCTTCGCATCGATCAAGCCCATAGCGTCGTCGAGGGCTGCCGAGAGCTCTTTATTGGCTCGTTTCTCTTTTGCGAGTTCGGCCTTGACATCGTACAATTCCTGAATGGCGTCGCTGGCACGGAACGATGCCCGACCACGAAGGGTGCCGGGTGTGCCGAAAGGAGAAGAGGCGCGACCGAGAACCAAGCCGTTGGGCTGGGGTGTTTGGGGGACAGAACCCGGCGGAGGTAGCTGCATCTCTCGCCTGGCCTGGAGCTGGTCAATCTCCCCTTGTAGCTGGCGGGTCTGCTCTTCTGTCTGCGCGTGGCTCGCCCGCTCCTGTTCAAGCTCCTGCCGGACGCTGCGTATCTCCGCCGCACTGTCGTCCTTCACTTTTTCGAGGTAGGTCTCGACCTCCCTGAGCCGGTCACGGTGTGTCTGCGATTGCTGGTCCTTCAGCTCGACCAACCTCCGCGAGTTGTCAAGTTCCCTCCTAAAGTCATCTTCAGCACGGGCGGCGGCCTCCTGGAGCTGTTGTACCTTCGTTAGGCTGTCGTCCGCTCTCGCTTGAGCCTCCTCGAGACGCCTGCGAAGGGTCTGCTCGCTTCGGGTGAGGGATTCGATCGTCGTGTTTGCATCATCGTTTTGTCGTTGCAGCTCAGCGATGCGAGCCCCTTTCTCCTTGCGGTACTTGAGGGCTTCGGCGCTCTTCGTCTTGAGTTCGGTCTCCAACCACTCGGTGTTGCGCTTCGCGAGCTCGACTTCCTGCTTGGCAAGATCTTCGCGGTGCTTGGCGCTGTTGGCCGCTGTCTGAGCCGCCTGAACAGACTGGTTAAGCGCTGTGATCTCCTGGTTCAGCTTCAGGATTTTCTGATGCTGCTTCTGCAATTCTTCCGAGAGGCTAGCATTCGCCTGAGTCTTGGAATCAACGATGGCTAACGTCTCGCGGTTTGAGGTCTCCAGCGATGCGATGCGCGCTCGAAGGGTTTCGATCTCGGAGAGGGACGTCGTGCTAGACGACTTGATGGATTGTAGTTCGTTCTCGAGTGTCTGACGAACGTTTTCTACGGTAGAGTTAGCACAAACGAAGGTCCTCGGATGCGCGCCGCGCATTTTTGATGAAACCCAGGGCGTGAAAAGTACTTACCCTCTGCGTGGAGCTTCTGGCGGATGTCCTCGACCTCCTTCAAAGCTTTGTCGGTGTTGGCCTTGAATTGCTCGCAGCGCGCCTCGGATCCGCGGATGGCCCCTTCAAGCTCGATCTCGAGATCTGATTTTTGCTGCGCAAGTGTCTCAAACTCGAGGGCCTTCGCGGCCACAGCATCAAGAACGGCCTTGACGAGGTCGACGGTGGGCTCGGTCGCGACGGCCGTGATGGTGGGCTCGGGCAGACCCAGATGCTTCGCAACGAAGCTAACATCTACGGCTGCAGCAGCCATCGTGACAAAACTGCTGCTACGCAACCATAGATGGGTGTGCTAGTCGCGCGCAAGACAGAAAGGGGGGATGGAATGGTAAGGGATTGAGCGGCTGTTTGTGGTCTATGAGATCCTGGCTCACTGTTTTCGGAAGATCTCAAAAAAGCACGGTCGCGAGGCTGCTGAATGGGCGCCAAAGTGGGGTCCCGTAGCTGCCAGGCGACGGGTTGTGGTCCAATCGAAGCAGTAGGTGTGAGTGTGTGTCATAGCTCCTTCCCCCAGCCTTCTGAATTTTGTGGAGTAGGTACGGCTGCTAGACCTCGCCAAAACCAGGGGCAGAAAGGAATGGAAAACGAGATCGTTCCAGTCACGAGATCAGGCTGCCATTTTTGGTGCCCTTGATCCCGCTGTCTTCGGTAACAGCCTAGGGACGAACAAAGAACACAAAGAAGTACTTGCCTTGCTGGCATGATTTAAACGTGATTGAATATGCAGACCAAAGTTGAGGTAGCTGCGACGGCGACCAGGCCGGTTGGCCAAAAGACATGGGCAAAAAAAGTCTGGCCACTCTCAAGCGATCTCCAAGACGAAAGCTGTGGCCACCCGGTGTCTCTACATTTGGAAACATTGGGTACGTTGGAGGACCAAGGGGTGTTTGTTGCTGTTCGCATTTGATCCAACCACGCTGGTGTGAGGGGGGCTCAACCTGCTAGGCAAGGAAGTCGTTGCCCCTCTCGGCTCGTCGCTCTATGTAGCCCGGGATGAAGGCTCTGGGGTATGTCTCTATGTGATCCCACAACACGCGTCCAACAACGCCCAGGCGAAACTGGGGGCATCCGCAATACACCCATACATCCTTGCGCTATCGCTAAGATTGGCGAGGAGTCCCAGGGGGCCTTAGCTTAAGAGAGGCCGTTTTGTCTCCTCCCCGAGACAGACGCATTCGTATCGGTATGTTGGTGGTACAGGCATCTTATAGCCGACACAGGACAAGCCCTCATCGGATCCCTCGTCCTCTCGGTCTCGCCAGCCCACTAGCTCGGGTGCCTCGCGTGCCCCCGCGCCCTCCCCTCGTAGTTCCAGTGGTTCCAGTAGTCCCACCTCTCGTAGTACCGCCTCTTGTGGATACAGTCGGTGCAGGAACTCGTGACTGCCGCGCCTTAGGCGTCTGGAACCTCGATGACTCCTTCGAAGACTGCGGGTTCTCGATAAACGACGTGTCGGTGGTCCTAATCGTAGTTAGCAACCTAAACTGCCGCTCGGTTACTCGGTTCGTAGCTCACATAAACGTAGTCTCGCCGTCCAGCTCGCGGCCACCTCCAGGGATCCGTACATTTGCTCCTGAAGCAAGTTAGCTTCCCGCTCAGTCAAAGTCCTTGTCCTGACACTTACCAGCCTGCTCTTGCTCTTCCTGCTGCTTTGCCCGCCGGAACGATTCCGTAATTGGTCCTTCAGGGAAGTCAACGCAAAATGCGTTCATATTGAGGCCATACATGAAGCTGGCGAAGCTCTCGCTGAAGCGCGACAGGCTCTCATGCATGAGCTGGAAATGCATCATGTTGGCCTCGAGATCAGCCATGGCATCCGAAAGCTCGGCAAAAGCGGGCTCGAAGGTATTCAGCGGAAACGATGCCTCTCCCGTCACACTTGAGCGCGCCGACTCGCGGAAGGACGAGCGCGAAGAGGGTCGGAGGGGAGTCGTCGGGCGCGATGTGCGGGTGCGGGAGTTTGACCGCTTCGCGCTCGAGTCTCGGGCTTCGTAGGAGGACATGGTTGGGAATCGGCCGGCTCGTGGTATATAAGTTCGATCGGCAAGCTGCACAAAGTTTGGAGTAGCTGTGGTGCGGCGTCCTGTCTTGGGCGATTGTGTTTCTGCTCGGTAGCCTCCCGCACTGTTTACATTGGGGCGGCTGCCCCGCGATACACGGAGACTCGGGTCGCGTAATTCCCTAGCGAGGGGCTGCTGTGGCTGGAGCACGTGCCCCTTACTCTACAGTGACGCAAGCTCCTGCATTTCCGCCCCGAGAAAGCCCAAGCTCCCCGACCGCAATCACCAAGCCACCCGGCGCTAATATGGCGGGGCACTACTCGCTCGTCCTTCTCGGGTACGGACGAGCCGGGAGCCCGGAACAGCAGTTCGCAAAGACACAAAAAGAAAAAGAGGGGATTACATAAAGTCAAGCCAGCGCATGCATAGAGAGCAGACACGATCGGTGCTCGTCACTTTCTCTGCTAGTTCGACTTCTCTTAGGGTCAATGACCCCTTGACTAGGCCTCGCGTGGAAGACTAGGCCTTGCTCAGGCTCCCTCCCTTCCTCAGCACCCAAGCCTCTTCTCCCCAACACACCCTCCCTAGTGTTCGATTCTGACGCGCATTGAAATTCAAACCTTAGTCGGTCGAGCAGGCCTAGGGTTGAAACCGCTATTGCTATCACTGTCACCCTTCTCCTCATCAGCGGCCATTGGCAGATCGGCAAACGCGTGGTTGAAATTACATAACTTCTCGCTGACATCCGGGGGCCCGAAAGCTGCGCCTCCAGCTCTCGCGCACTCTTGTCAGGGTCCGTTCCTGCATTATACACTCATCCCGCCGTCGCGCACGGAGCTGACTAAATCTCGGGCTCAGATTTCTCGCAGTCTAGCTAGCTAAGGCGCATTCGTCGGGGTCAGTGGTCGTCCCTTTGCCCCGCGTCTCCGACTTGCGACGGTCCTCTTCAGAGGCCTACTTATGCGCGCCTTGCCTGGAGCCCGAGCTCAGCTTTCCGCCGTCCGCTTCATTGCGATTGTTCTGAAACCCCCGGGCTGCCCTAAGCCCTACGGAGCGAGACGCTTCACTTCCCTCCACGCAAATCCTCCCAAGCCAACATCGTTGCTGAGCCTGCCCGCGCGCGAAACCATCTGCGCCAGATCCCAAGCGCGCGTAAGGGCCTTTAGAAGGACCCGCGGCGATCTTGGTTACAAGCATCACTACACGACTGGAATCCCCGGCGCGCGACCCGGTGACTACCTAGGCCTCGCACTCGCCTTTGCGGCCGGCATTGGTATCGGTTTCTCGTTGCTTTATTCGTTCCAGCCGCGCCGGACCAAGATTGAAGATACAGCACCTTCCCGCGACACGCCCATTGAGGACTTCTTCGATATGGCGGATATTGCACCGGGACGTCCCGGGAATCTTACCGCTGAGCAGGAGGAGAAGCTCCGCCGGCTATGGCAGCTGGTGTTCCAAGTCACCGGCGTCGACATGGGCACGGAGGAGGCTGGCGAAGCCTCCAGCGCAACCCCCGAGTCGCCGGCAGCAGATGCGAAGAAGCCTAAGAAGAAGCGCATATCTCTGTTCTCGAGAAAGGGGAAGAAGGATGCCGAGGAGGAGGCCGAGGCCGCGACCCCTTCGAAGCTCATTACGCTGAAGGAGACGGATGAGGACAAGTACGGCCAAACGAAACACTTCTACGATACTCTTGCGAGCCAGAGCGCAGAGTCGATCAGATCCACCACCTGGAGCATGGTAAAGCACGACAATCCCGATGCTCTGCTGCTGCGGTATCTAAGAGCACGAAAATGGGACGTGGAGAAGGCCCTTGTCATGCTGATTTCGACCATGAACTGGCGCCTCAACGAAATGCACGTCGACGACGACATCATGGCAAAGGGAGAAGGAGCGGCGGCCGAGGACGAGAAGAGCCTCGATGCTGCTACTAAGAAGCTTAGCGCAGATTTCTTAGCACAAGCTAGGATGGGCAAGAGCTTTGTGCACGGAACCGACAAGGCTGGGCGGCCGATTTGCGTCGTCAGGGTTCGGATGCACCGTCAAGGCGAGCACTCCGAGGAAAGCTTGGAAAGGTACACGGTCTACCTCATCGAGACGTGCCGGTTCCTGCTGAAACCTCCCGTGGATACGGCTGTAAGTGGCATTGTACTTGCGACGAGAGACATAGGAAACTGACGCACGTCTAGACGCTGGTGTTTGACATGACTGGGTTTACCATGGCGAACATGGACTACACGCCCGTCAAGTTCATGATCAAGTGCTTCGAGGCGAATTACCCCGAGTCCCTGGGCGCCGTGCTTGTACACAAAGCTCCGTGGATATTCCAAGGTACGGCAGAGTGAAGAGTCCGGGACCTAGGCGGGCCCTTAGCTGACGATGCGGCAGGTATCTGGAAGATCATCAAGGGTTGGCTCGATCCCGTAGTGGCTTCCAAAGTACACTTTACCAACAATATCAAGGAGCTAGAGGAGTACATCCCCGTGAAGCAGGTACCTAAGGATCTCGAGGGCGAGGAGGACTGGGAGTACAAGTATGTGGAGCCTGTCCCAGGCGAGAACGACAAGATGAAGGATACCCAGACACGCGACCGCCTCCTCGCCGGCCGCGACCTGCTGGTCAAGGAATACGAGCAAGTAACGATTGAATGGATCCGGAACCCCGAGGGCGAGAAGACCGACGCCATCAAGGCCAAGCGCAACGCCCTGGTGGCCCGACTGCGGGAGGACTACTTTGCCCTGGACCCCTACGTTCGCGCCCGGTCCCTCTACGACCGCATCGGTGTGTTGCTGCCGGGCGGCCAGATAGACTTCTACCCTCAAGCGAAACCGGAAGTTGTGAAGGTGAATGGCGCAGCACCGGCGGAGACCTCGGCCGACGATGTCGATTAGATGGCGGCAGCGGGGACTAGATATCGCATCGGATTTCATCCTGGTCTTATAGACGGTTTCAGCTCTACACACCATTTGATAAGAAAAATAGTGGTCGGCTCCTTTGGACTATATCATCGCAAACCGCTTGCAGCAGTGATGCAAGGCACATGTGTATGAAACCTGATGTGGCCGTAATTTTTCTTTATTTTGCTCTGCGACCACCAGGGCTCTAGATGCCAGAGGTTGTTCAGTTGCCAGCTTAGCCAAGGATCCCGGCCTGTCCGGCCCTCTCTCTAGGTAGGACCCGATAGTAATGCATGCCATGGCGTAGCGGATGATCATCTACATCTTGGACTTGATTTCCTCGGCCAGTGCCTTCAGAACGTCCATTTCGTGCTTCTGCTGCTTCCAGCCAATGCCCAGCCCCTCGTCCTGGTTAGGTTTGGGAATCTAGGAATACGTCAGCCATTTCACCTGGTTTAAAGAAGGGAAAGATCTAGGTCCTACCATGTGGAAGTGGACCTAAATCAAGCGTATTAGCAGATTTCAAGAGAGGAAGCTAGAATAGAGCAGTAAAGGAGAGACGCTTACATGACCGACTTCCTGGTGCGCACCCCTGCCGTTGTTCTGCAGGATGTTATACTCATTGGCACCGGTGGCCAGGACCAGCTTCTTGGCGACGGGCTAGAGAAGAAGGAGGAAGAGTCAGATCGAGGCAGTGGGCACGCTGGGAAAGGGGTCCGATCTGTACAAGGAGCTCCGTCAAGTCCTCGTCCGGGATGTCGGCGAGCTTCTCGCCGTGATACTTGGGAATCACGAGCTGGATCGTAAACGTGTGTCAGCGCCGGGCGTCCCCAATTACCCAGAATCTTCGGTGTTCACGTACAGCGTGGCCGCGGCTCAGGGGGTTGATGTCGAGGAAGGCCAGCGTCTTGTCGCTCTCGAACAGCTTGAAGCTCGGGATGTCGCCTGCATTGCGGGGAAGCTCTGCGTTAGCGAGGGCACCGGCACCTTGACGGGGAGCTAAGGCGACGCTTGCCCTTGATGATCTTGCAGAAGATGCAAGAAGCGCTGGACGCCATTCTGCTTGACATTGAACTACTGGGGGCAGGGAGATACGGTGGAGTCGGAAACGATGGTTGCGCTTCTGAGCGGCTGGGTCGGGCGGGAGGAGGGGTTCGGAAGTCGTCGACAACGCGGATGCTGCTGCAGTGGAGAGCTTCCCGGCAAGTGTGCAGTGTTTGCGAGATATCTCCGAAGGCCCACTAAATGCTTCCCCTTCTGCTCCCCAGCTACAGTAGCACCCCCCTGCGCTCTCGGGGTGTCGCTTCCAGCATTCAAAGGGCTAGAGCAACGGCGACATGGTTCGCACCCATATTGCGCAGCCCTGAAAGCCCTGAAACCAGAAAAATAGAGCGTTACATGTCCCTATACCTGGTTTGCGACGGCTGGCTAACCCAACGAGCTTTCGTCCTTGCGGAGATTGCCCGTTCTCTCCCCAAGTCCTAGGACCCAGCTCCTGCCATGCCAAGGCAGGGAGGCATCCAAGCTGTAAACTGGAAAGCTGCCCCTCTTGCGTGCAGGCAGCGCCCCTCCAACCCGCTATACTACCCCGCCAGCCTCGAGGCTGGGCATCCAACGACATCATTGCCTAACAACACAATACAATACACCTCGCTCAACTTGCGCCCGCGACGAAAAATACCTCCAGAAACCCTGCGATCCCATCGCATCGGCGCAAAGTTCGCTCGACACCTCCTCGAACCCAACACCGCCGGCTCTCGTAGCGCAAGCAGCCCAGCATGGCCCCCGGATACAAAACCACGCCTTTGTTTGGCGGGGCGCTCGTTTGCGACCTCCCTTCCAAGTTTACCGACGTCAGGTAGGAACCCTCCCCTCGGTGCCGCGAGGCGCCAAGAGCCCACGAACGAGCCTCGCCGCTGACAGCTGCCGTGTCGACGCGCAGCAATCTGCGCAAGGTCCCAGACAACCAGGAGGTGTGGATCGACAAGGACGGCTTCACCAGCATCATCTTCGACATCACCGAGCGCGTGGGGCCAGATAAGTCGAGCCTCGAGCAGGATGGCCAGGCGATGACGATGCACCTGGAGGATCTGGTTGGGACCGATGCAGAGACCGTCAAGGTGTGGAACACGACCGAGACTGAGTTCTCGCGCCTCCCGTAAGTCACCGCATGCGCGTTCTGCAGGCGACGCTCCTCCTTCGGTTCGCGATGCCCCATGAACCGCCCGAGCAACGAAGCTGACCGGCGGCTCGCCCCTCGTCTTAGGGCAGAAATTTCCGCTTATACCTTGATCGCGACCCAAACACCCAAGGTCGAGTCGAAGGAAACCTCTTCGGCCCCTGACTTCACTGCCATCATCCTAACGCTCGTGCGGCTGGAGAAAGAGAAGACAGACATCTTGATCACGGTCAACGTGCCACACATCAAGGGAGAATACGACGAGGAAGAGGTCGACTTGGCGTTGGGGAAGCAGGGTGAGCTCATCGGCGACGCCGTGGAATTTGCTGCCAAGATATGGGACACCTTCGAGGTGAAGGACTGGACGCTCTTTGACGCGTAAATTGTGCGCTTTTGATGATATAAATGCTTGACTTCGGCGGCGTCCGAAGAGGGAAGCGGTCGCCTGCTGCAGTAGGTCGCCGGTCGAACCATCTTTGGTAGCTACACACTCGGCGAACAAGCGCCTGAAAAGGGCCTCAGGATACCATGATGACGACAACCTACCCAACGCGGATCACATGTATCGCATGAAGTTGGGACTGGATACTTTTATGACATGTATTGACGAAGCAATGTTCTATTTCCCTGCGCTCCTGATGCTCTCGCCATTACGGGTGACCGCGGCCGTGCCCACATTAGACTTGTACAGGGTTTATAAAGGGTATCAGAGTAGAAGTGTATATCATGCCATCATAAACGCTGCCGAGGAGTGGCCTGCGGGCCTCGCCAGCGGATTAGCTCTCCAACGTCAAATCAACCAGGCCATCAACGACGCTGTCTAGCTTCTTGTCGACCTGCCCCTTCGCTGCCGCCCCCTTGGTTTGGAGTTTGGGCTGGCGGGACCACTGGTCCGCCACCAGCTTCATGATCTCCTTTTGTGGGCTCTTGGGATTCTGCTCCTTCAGCACGCGCATCTGCTCCTTCATGAACTTCTGGTACTCGGTCGTCTTCCCCGCCGTGGCCCGCGGCACCGGCTTCGTCTGCACCAGTAGGCCTTTACAGCAGCCGCAGCGGTGCCGCTCCGGGTTGATGCTCTTGGAATGGCGCTTGAAGGCGGTGCCGCACTCGGCGCACTCCCACACATACTTGAAGTCAATGTCGTATGAGTGCTTGGTCGTCACATGGATGGCCCGGCTGGCGAACGTCCGCGAGCACCGCGCAGCCCACGACTTGAACTCCTTTCCGTGTGGGTTGTTCGTCACGCCATTGATCATGAAGTTGGCCAGGTGGCAGAACTCGTGTGCCACTACGTTGAGCAGCCGGTCCTCGTCGTCGATGACCTTCTCGGCTAGCTCGATGGACGCGTGGTGCCGGTGGGTGACCGTCACCGTCGTGCCGTCGGCCGCTCGTGTCCGCACCGTCTCGCGCTTCCAGTTAGCCCGCCCAGCCGTCGTGTTCAGCTTGTTGGTCCAGTTGAGCTTGATGCCACCCGTAGTAGCTGCCAGCCGGGAGAGCTCTCCGTTAGTGATGACCCGGTCCAGCTCGCGCAGAAACTCCTCGGCGATGGCGTGCTTTTCCTTGCCGAATGCCTTCTTGGCCTCGCGCGCCGCGGCCGCGGCCGCCTTGGCCACAGGCTTCTTTGGGCTAGTTGCTTTCGTGGGACTCTTCACGGCATCGGGGAAGAGGATCTTCTTGGGCGAGTGCTGGTCGTTCCAGTCGTCGACAAATTCTTGGCTCCAAAACATATCCGAGCCTGAGTGGTGTGGTGTCTCGGGGATGCGTGGGAACTTCTTGGGCGAAATCAAACCCTCTGTCCGTTTTTTGGGAGGCGTGAGCGGCGGTGTCTCCCTTTGAGACTTGGTGTTGGGACGGGGTTTGGCCGTCGCCTTGGGCGGATCTACGCCTTCGGTGCTGCCCACATTGAGGCGCGAAAAGGTCTTGGAGAGCTCATCTTCCGGAGCTTGCTTAAGGGCACGAGTGGGCTCCTGCTGCTTCTGCCTGGACCCCCCTTGCTTGTCTGATTGTGATTCCTGCAATGAGGCCTTGGATGGAGGCTCTCTCCGACGTTTCTCCTTCTTGTTAGCATCGTCGTCGAACAGAGTTTGCGTTCCTGAGCCAGATACCCCGGCCACTGGAGGCGATGGCTTGCGCTCTCTGGGAACGAGGCGTCGGTGGGTCGGGATGCTGTCGAAGAACACCTCGGTATCCGAGTCCCCGTCGCTGACATCAAACTCAGAATCTGAGTCGTGGAACTCGGATAAATCCTCGTCGTCCTCGTGCACTGTCGCCTCCTCCACAAACGTGATCTCTTCCCTGGCCGACATGAAGTCGTCATGGCCGTCGTCCTCCTCATCGTCCTCATTCTTAGGAGTTACTTCCACAATAGGCTGGGCCTTCCTGGCTCTTAGTTTAACCCTGGGCCCTTGCGACTCGTCGCCTGTATTCGAATCCGCATCCTCCAGTCTTGTCGGCACCCTGGGCGCGTCTTGAGTCCATGGCTGCGATAAGGTGCGAGTGGTCGACTGACCTAACTTCCGCCTTCGTATAGTATTGGAAGGCGTTCTCGTGAGCGACGGCTTTGCACTCGAGTTCATCTGCAGGCTAGCGGCTCCCTTTTCACGAAGCAGGCCTTTCCGCGCCAAAATCGTGTCGAGGTCTGGAAGGTCATCGTCCGATGAGTCGTCGTCAATCTTGGCCCTTCTTGCCATGATGTGAGTTCGAGTTTGCACTGGTATGATGATGGGGCTTCTAGGAGACCGGAGTACGAATCTCGTCTCGCTTCATCTCATGCGGTCGGTTGAGAACGTCGGGGCAACAAGTCGATGAGATGAGTCCGTATTTGGAAGATTATCCACGCTAGGCCGTTGCTACGGGTGACGGATGGACCCGCGGTCGACCCCCGCACCCGGCCAGCCAACCGGCGCAGGCCGCCGCGGCCGCCAATCGTGCGAGGGCCAGGCAAGTACAGTACCATTAGGTACATTTCGGGGTTCTCTACAGCGCCTTAGTCCCTAGGTTCGGCACCCTAGCTTGAGGACCTGAGGACTAGGAATGCCATACCTGCTAATTGGTCTGAGGCTGGTCCCCGTACAGTACAGACGCCCAAACTCAGTAATGCTCGATTGTCTTCGGCCACTAGTAAACACAATTCCAATTCCCCAGACTACAGTCTTGCAGCTACGGTCGGGTCGTCGTTACACAAAGGCCACCCGCGACGGCGAAGCCACACAGAAGGCCCGTCATCCCCTCACCAAGAACCGGGGAGGTTCGCCTCATGTATCAAACATGTGTCAGGGACCTGTATCGGGCCAGATGCGGAGCAGGCCTGCGAGATGGGGCTATCGGCGGCCATTTTCTGCAGGCTCGGGCGCAGCAGTTTCGTCTCTATTCTCTTCGGCCCAGGGTCGTCGTCCTGTCTCCTTCGCCAGGATCGATGCCGGGTGCAGCAAAACATCGACTGGCTCGCAGGCCGCGACACGGTGTTTCAAACATTCCACAGTCCAAGACAACGAAGCAAGCGAGGCTGCAATACAGACCCCGTTTGTCTGTTAGCGTGGGAATTAACAAAAGCCACTGTCTTCACACTAATTACTATTCTAATCCATAGGAAAAGTGAACCCAGATACAAGGGAGCGTAAGCTACAGGGCCGACAACGAGGGCCAAAAGGACGAACAACGAGCCTAAACGGCCAACGAGCTCATAGGGCAGATTCCTGGCTTCCTGGCCATCAAAATCTAGCCGGCCTCTGTCTCATACCAGGCCAACAAACATTCAGGGGGGTGGATTGTACGTTTCCAAAACCCAGAAGGCTCGGGAAGTGCCTGGGGTCGCCACCGCTAAGTCGGTGGTTATTCACACAGAACCTCATCCCATGGCATTCGATTGTGCTAGTGCAGTCATCTGCACCTGAAGAAGACGTGTTTGTCTGAGGCTTGGAGCATGCAGGTGGCGAACTCCCCCTTTTCCATACCTCCCAGACATGGGAAATTGAGCTCTACCCCACGAGCCCACCGTGCCACACAGACGGTTGATTGGCGAGACGCGCGGAAGGTCTCGAAGCACTCTCCGCCTCTTACGAAGCTTAATCTTCCCGCAAAATGAGCCACATCGACCCAGGTGAACGGACGCCACGGATGATGGGATCTGCCCCTGCCCAGGCCTGGCTCCTAATTACCTCTTCCTCTCAGCAGAGATGTCGGACGCCGTTTCGTTCGGCTCTGCCTTGCGCTCGAGCAGCCATTGCCAAGGATAGCCTCCCGTCGACTAGCGCAACTTGCTCCCACCCATGATTGCCACTGATTCTGCCATTATCTTCTCCCTATCGCTCGGAGACGCTGACCGTTGTTCGTGACGTGCATGCATGCATAGCTATATTAAGCCAGTTTCCAACATAGCCGTGAACCGATGCTCTCGACATGCAGCGAAGCGCCGGGCCAACAGGCGCTGATCAGCCTAATCCCCATTTCCACCATGTCATCACCATGTGCAACATGCTATTCCCGTGGCCTCGCCTAGACTGCCGTAGCTCGATTGCTCGCTTCCGCTGGGTTGGAGGGGGAGAAGTCATCATGGGTGCGGCGTCGCCCGTGCGTTCGAGTTCCCTGGATGGGGGGGATCGGTGGCGCTCGCCCCCTCAAGCCGCCTTCGAAATAGGTAGGCTGACGCTCTTGCTCGGCATGGTTGGAACAGCCATGTCCGATCGGACGGCCATCCGTGAACGATCACGACGGGTGGTGGGTCTTTTCTGTGGCCCCGGGGAGGACCGCCCGGATGGCGATCTCTCCTGGACTCAGGCTTGTCAGGATCGCGAGTCAAGGCCTCGACCAGCTACGTCGTCGGGCTGCGCGGGCTCGCTCGTCTAGCCAGAGAGTAGCTCGTCGACCATCTGCCGCCAAGAGACGACGGACGCGGGCCGTTGACCAAGCCGTGGCCGAATAGAGACAGATTCTTGCTATAACTCCCCGAAGAGGCTCCCAGGAATCGTGTTTTCCGATTCGGCTTCAGCGGCAGAGCTGGCTCGACCGTGCCTGGGCATCCTAGCAGGGCCTGATAGATTGCAGCATCGTCATCGATATTGTGCTGGGACCGAATACTGCCCGAAAATGGCTGTCTGAATGCCAGAGGACCGGCTTCCCATACAAATCATACCCACCCACAGCCATCCATCCAGCCGTACCTTGCATGGAGAGGCATGCTGATTGGAGGGTGGGTGCTTTACGCACGCAGAGTGCCGGTGGACACCTTCCGCACTCAGGGAACTTCGCTCTGAGGGGGGGGTTGGGGGATTCGGGGTGGTAAAGGGGATGCAGGCGCTTGCGCGGTGTGCTGGAAATAGTGGCCACCACCACTACCCTGCACTGACTGCTGCAGAGGTGAGAGGCACGGGTGACTCGTGAGCACGCACCCATCATCCAACTCTGCATACATTTTAATGTCGGGGGCCTCACCCCACCACACGCGATCTAGATGCTAGGATGTGCGCAAAAAATAGCCACAAGGCCAAGGGGGCACTGTGTGCGTCTGCGTCTGCGTACGATGGTCGCCACGCGAGAGGGGAGGAATATGTAGAGGACACAACGA
This sequence comes from Thozetella sp. PMI_491, assembly GCA_021432635.1. Taxonomy (NCBI): domain Eukaryota; kingdom Fungi; phylum Ascomycota; class Sordariomycetes; order Chaetosphaeriales; family Chaetosphaeriaceae; genus Thozetella; species Thozetella sp. PMI_491. The sequence goes on from MU270095.1 coordinate 250,952, forward strand.
TCGGCCGCGAGCTAACTATCGATTCGGCGAAAAAAAAAAAAAAATCCTCGAATCCGTTTGGTGATAGTCGGGCGCCCTCAGCTCGTGTCCATTATGGATACGATGGCTCCTCGTATGCCCGCATGCGCTGTGGACGTGTGGTGCTGGTGCGGTGGCCACGAGGGATTCGATTATTGGTGGGGGGGGAGCTGACAGCGCCTCCTAACGCGCGATGAGTCTTGGTGTCATCGAGGTTGGCAATCGCACCCCCCTTGTCCCCCGGAATGTCTGATCTGTGCTTCTTGCTCGCTGGTCTCGGCCATAGGAAACCAACGACCGCGACTTAGCTCTCTATACTAAGTGGCATCTAAGGCTCTGACGAGCGACTATCAGGCTATCGAGCCAAAGGGCGCCGAGAGCTTGGCTGGTTCCCTGTATCTGTGCATGTAAATTTCCTTGCTTTTCGCCCGCAACATCGTCATGGTGCCGCAAACCAGCCTCTTGAATCTGGCAGTGATGAACAAGGTCGACTGCTGGACCGGGGGTACTTGCCGGGGTACATCGCGGAGACTTTGGCGGTCCCACCAGGAGGGGGGATTCAGTATGAGCCGTGGCTGAGCAGCTGGAGGCGAGGCACCGTAATTTCCAGGTCTTGGTGGCCGGAGCCTTCGGGTTCTAGCGCTCGTGGGAGCTCGGGAGCCCCCTGCCGGGATGAGTGTGCCCATCCCCGGTGCCTGTCTGTTCACGCCTTTTGGTGGTGGGCTCAGATGGACAGGGACGCGCCGCGAGGTTCGTCGCTTCACCTTTCGGGAGGTGGGTCGGAAAGTCGCGGCCAGGTACCTCGTTCCACCGCGGCATGTAGCAGGCGCCGAAGTGGAAGAGTGGAAGGGGCCGGTGTTCAGGCAGCCCGCTGCACAGTGGATCGCGGGAGGGCAACAATGGACAGCTCCAAGTTGGCAGCCCCTGCTCAACCAGCACAAGCGCCCCTGTCGTGCAACGGGGTCGCTGGCCTCCGCCGCGGACCAATAGGAGAGCGCAAGGCCCCACCCGCCCAGTCGCGCGGCCGCGAGGAAGCACTGTACGAAGAGAAGGGCCGACCGTAGAGCACTCGTCTGAAGGCACAGTGCGCCGGGCCGCCGCACACAGGCAGTCGCAGGCCCCGCTTCTCCTTTTTTTCACCACCCCCCTGTCGCCCTGCGTTGGCCTTGAAGCCGTCAAGCACTGGGTCTCCCTCCTTGACGCCGAAACGTAGCCCATCCTTGGATCTCTCCTTTTCATTCTGGCCCTCCCCTCATCCCATCACCAACCCCCAGGAGCTCTTTGGCCTCTTGGACCTTTCGTTTTTCCTTTTTCCCTCTTTTTCCTCCCCTACGCTCGCTCAACCCTCACCAACCTCACTCGCTCTCCTCTCCCTCTCCTCTCGTTGTGTCCACTGCCGCCGGCGCCAGAGACCTGCAGTGCGTGCACGACACGGAGATCCGAGTCAGCTCAGCCCGCCGTCCCGTCTCGTTCTCCCGCCCTTTGTCCGCCTGAAAATCAAAGGGGAAAAAGGACCGAGCCCATTCGCCGTTCGAGGACTGGACTGGATAATAATCGGGCAGTCAATCGTTCAGAAACACCTGCCAGCCCAAGAATCCCTTTATTTGAAGGACGACGGAACTGCAATTGCATCTTTTTGCAAATCCGCCGTTCGAGTTTGCGTTTCGGCCAGCCGAAGCCAGCACTTTTTTAGGGTGAGGATCCCACTTTTGGGGCGCCATCTCCAAGCCAACCTTGGCCTGCGCCACGCCACCCCCCTCCAATCGCTCGTTCCTCCCGCATACCGTCAACAACGTGAAGGCCGCCAAAAACATCACTACGCTTCCGGCGCCCTTCAGACCCTCTCCCATCACCCTCTCCCGCCTCCTCCGAGCAGCTGCATCGAATTCGCACGCAGAAACGCGTCGTAATTGAATGATTCTAACGTTACCCGCCTAGTAATCTCGGTCGTTGATAGAAGCACATCCCATGAGCCTCTGATCTGGTTAGTCGCGCCCTGTGCCCAGCCCATTGCCCGCTTTGATCCTGCCAGAAGTGACAGCTCAGGCTGTCAATTTCTTCGCACGCCTTTCTCAGCTCCCATTCGGAATTCAATCTGACCATCGCGTCTAGAATCATCGCCCAACATGTCGGGATACCCGAATCAACAGCAGCCGCAGCAGCACCACCATCAAGACTACGATGATGGCTACGGCCATCACGACGGTCAACACGGTGGCAATACCGATTCGTACTACCAGGACGATCAGTATTACGATCAGAACGGCTATGATCGCCACGACCGCCAGGACCGCCACCAGGGCGGAGAGGGATACTACGATGAATCGTGCGTTTTCGCAATCCTCCTTTTCTCGCGGTCCCGGTTTGCTAACCCAGGTGCTTCCTTCTAGCGGGTACTACAATGCCGACCCCAACAACCCTTATCACCAGGATGGCGGCTACTACGAGGGCCACGACCAGTACCAGGACGACTATTACAACAATGGCTACTACGACCAAGGGTACGACCAGGGCTACGACCGCCGGCGCGGCGAGGACGATTCGGAGACTTTCAGCGATTTCACAATGAGGTCAGACGTCCAGCGTGCGACCGATATGGACTACTACGGTCGTGGCGACGAGCGGTACAACAGCTACCAGGAGGGCCAGGGCAATCGTGGATACCGCCCGCCGTCGTCGCAGATTTCGTACGGTGGCAATCGATCGTCGGGTGCCTCGACTCCCAACTACGGCTTGGATTACGGCAACGTTCTGCCCGCCGGTCAGCGCTCGCGCGAGCCTTACCCTGCCTGGACCTCGGACGCTCAGATTCCCCTCTCCAAGGAAGAGGTGGAGGACATCTTCATGGATCTGACCGCCAAGTTTGGTTTTCAGCGAGACAGCATGCGCAACATGTATGATCACTTCATGACGCTGCTCGATTCTCGAGCCTCGCGCATGACGCCCAACCAGGCTCTGCTCTCGCTTCACGCCGACTATATCGGAGGAGACAACGCGAACTACCGAAAGTGGTATTTCGCCGCCCACTTGGACCTGGACGATGCTGTTGGGTTCGCCAACATGAAAGGCAAGGGACTTCGCCGCACCCGCAAGCAGAAGAAGAAGAAGTCGGACGGACAGAATGAATCTGACGTCCTGGACGACCTAGAGGGCGACGACTCGCTCGAGGCCGCCGAGTATCGCTGGAAGACGCGTATGAACAGGATGTCACAGCACGACCGTGTTCGGCAGCTTGCACTCTACTTGCTCTGCTGGGGCGAGGCGAACCAGGTCCGCTTCATGCCCGAGTGTCTATGCTTCATCTTCAAATGTGCGGACGATTACTTGAACTCGCCCGCCTGCCAGAACATGGTCGAGCCGGTTGAGGAGTTTACGTTCCTCAACTCAGTCATCACCCCGCTGTACGAGTACATCCGGGATCAGGGCTATGAGATCCTGGACGGCGTCTACGTCCGCCGTGAGAGGGACCACAACCAGATCATCGGCTACGATGACTGCAACCAGCTCTTCTGGTATCCGGAGGGTATCGAGCGCATCGTCATGGCCGACAAGAGCAAGCTGGTCGATGTGCCTCCCGCGGAGCGCTACCTGAAGCTCAAGGACGTCAACTGGAAGAAGGTCTTCTTCAAGACGTACAAGGAAACCCGCTCGTGGTTCCACCTGCTTGTCAACTTCAACCGTATCTGGATCATCCACTTGACCATGTACTGGTTCTACGCCTCGTTCAACGCTCCGACCCTGATTACGCCCAACTACGAGCAGCAAAGGAACCAGTCCCCTCCGGCCGCCGCTTACTGGTCTTTCGTTGGCTTTGGAGGCACCATTGCGTCTCTGATCCAGATCCTGGCCACCCTCGCTGAATGGGCCTATGTCCCGCGTCGTTGGGCCGGTGCGCAGCATCTGACAAAGCGATTGCTGTTCCTCATCCTAATCTTCGTTATCAATGTCGGTCCTGGAGTCTACGTCTTCATGCCCGCGAAGAACACCAAGGAGCTGCTGGACAGGCAGAACGGCCAGATCGCCTATATCCTCGGTATTGTGCAGTTCTTCATCGCCCTGGCCACCTTCCTCTTCTTTGCCATCATGCCTCTTGGCGGCTTGTTCGGAAGCTATTTGACCAAGAATTCGAGGCGGTATGTGGCTAGCCAGACGTTCACGGCCAGCTACCCTCGCCTCCGTGGAAACGACATGGCGATGTCCTTCGGGCTTTGGGTGGTGGTCTTCGGCGCCAAGTTTGGCGAATCGTATGCTGCCCTTGCCCTGTCTTTCCGCGACCCTATCCGGTACCTCCTCCTCATGGACACGACGAGCTGCCTAGGTGACAAGCTGTTCGGCGCGGCGAACGCAAATATCCTCTGCAAGTATCAGCCCCAGATTACGCTTGCTCTGATGACCTTTACCGATTTGATCTTCTTCTTCCTTGACACGTACCTATGGTACGTCCTGGCCAACACTGCATTCTCCATTGCCCGGTCCTTCTACCTGGGTGCGTCGATCTTGACGCCTTGGAGGAACATTTTCTCCCGCCTCCCCAAGCGTATTTACTCTAAGATTCTGGCCACCACCGATATGGAGATCAAGTACAAGCCAAAGGTGCTTATCTCCCAGATCTGGAACGCCATCGTCATCTCCATGTACCGTGAGCATCTGCTGGCCATCGACCATGTGCAGAAGCTTCTGTACCACCAGGTGCCTTCGGAGCAGGAGGGCAAGAGGACTCTGCGTGCCCCGACCTTCTTCGTGTCTCAAGAGGACCATTCGTTCAAGACCGAGTTCTTCCCGAGCAAGAGCGAGGCTGAGCGTCGGATTTCCTTCTTCGCTCACTCTCTGTCCACCCCCATCCCGGAGCCACTGCCCGTCGACAACATGCCTACTTTCACCGTCTTGATCCCGCACTACGGTGAGAAGATTCTCCTTTCACTCAGGGAGATCATCCGTGAAGACGAGCCCTACTCGCGTGTCACCCTCCTGGAGTACCTCAAGCAGCTGCATCCCAATGAGTGGGACTGCTTTGTCAAGGACACCAAGATCCTCGCGGACGAGACCTCGCAGTTCAATGGCGACTATGAGAAGAGCGAGAAGGACACTCAGAAGAGCAAGATCGATGATCTGCCTTTCTACTTCCTGGGTTTCAAGTCGTCGGCACCTGAGTACACCCTGCGGACCCGTATCTGGGCCTCGCTTCGCTTCCAGACTCTGTACCGTACCGTCTCCGGTTTCATGAACTACAGCCGTGCCATTAAGCTGCTCTACCGTGTCGAGAACCCCGAGGTCGTCCAGATGTTCGGAGGCAACTCGGACAAGCTCGAGCGTGAGCTGGAACGCATGGCCCGCCGCAAGTTCAAGCTTATCGTCTCGATGCAGCGGTATGCAAAGTTCAAGAAGGAGGAAATGGAGAACGCCGAGTTCCTGCTCCGTGCCTACCCCGACCTGCAGATCGCCTACCTGGATGAAGAGCCTCCTGTGAACGAGGGCGACGAGCACCGCCTTTACTCTGCCCTCATCGATGGCCACTGCGAGATCATGGAGAACGGCATGCGCAAGCCCAAGTTCCGCATCCAGCTCTCGGGCAACCCGATCCTGGGTGACGGCAAGTCGGACAACCAGAACCATGCCCTCATCTTCTACCGCGGCGAGTACATCCAGCTCATCGATGCCAACCAGGACAACTACCTCGAGGAGTGTCTCAAGATCCGCAGTGTTCTAGCCGAGTTCGAGGAGATGAAGACTGACAACGTCTCGCCGTACACCCCTGGTGTCCAGAACCCCGTCAAGGCTCCGGTGGCCATCTTGGGTGCCCGCGAGTACATTTTCTCGGAAAACATTGGTGTGCTCGGTGATATCGCTGCCGGAAAGGAACAGACGTTCGGCACTCTCTTCGCCAGGACCCTCGCGCAGATTGGCGGCAAGCTGCACTATGGTCACCCGGATTTCCTCAACGGCATCTTCATGACAACTCGCGGCGGTGTCTCCAAGGCGCAGAAAGGTCTCCACCTGAACGAGGATATTTACGCCGGTATGAACGCTATCTTGCGTGGCGGACGCATCAAGCACTGCGAGTACTACCAGTGCGGTAAGGGTCGTGATTTGGGTTTCGGCTCCATTCTGAACTTCACCACCAAGATCGGCACTGGTATGGGCGAACAGATGCTCTCTCGCGAGTACTACTACCTCGGAACCCAGCTGCCTCTAGACCGTTTCCTCTCTTTCTACTACGCCCACCCTGGATTCCACATCAATAACATGTTCATCATGTTGTCGGTGCAGATGTTCATGATCACCTTGCTTAACATCGGAGCCCTCCGCGACCAGACCATTCCCTGCGAGTATAACCGAAACGTCCCCATCACCGACGAGATGTTCCCCACTGGCTGCCAGAACACGGACGCGCTTATGGACTGGATCTGGCGTTGCATTGTCTCCATCTTCTTCGTCTTCTTCATGTCCTTCATTCCTCTGGTCTTCCAGGAGTTGTTCGAGCGCGGCTTCCTGCGCGCCGCCAGCCGCTTCGCCAGGCAACTCCTCTCGCTGTCCATGTTCTTCGAGGTTTTCGTCACTCAGATCTACGCCAACTCGGTGCAGCAGGACATTTCCTTCGGCGGAGCCCGTTACATCGGTACCGGTCGTGGTTTCGCAACTGCTCGCATCCCCTTCGGTGTGCTCTACTCGCGTTTCGCCGGTCCCTCGATTTACTTCGGCGCCCGCATGCTTATGATGCTAATCTTCGCCACCCTGACCGTCTGGCAAGGTGCGCTGATCTACTTTTACCTGTCGCTCCTGGCCCTGATCATCTCGCCCTTCCTGTACAACCCGCACCAGTTCTCGTGGAACGACTTCTTCATCGACTACCGCGACTTCTTGCGCTGGCTCTCTCGTGGCAACTCGCGCTCGCACGCTTCGTCGTGGATCGCCTTCTGCCGCCTGTCGCGTACCAGGATCACCGGTTACAAGCGAAAGGTCGTTGGCGACCCCTCTGGCAAGCTCTCTGCCGATGTGCCCCGGGCTGCTATCACCAACCTGTTCTTCGGAGAGATTGTTTCGCCCCTGCTCCTGGTTGTCGTCACCTTGATTCCCTATCTCTTCATGAACGCGCAGACCGGCGTCAAGGCCAACGACTCGAAAGCCACACCATCGGGCTCGCTCCTCCGCGTTCTCATCGTGGCCATGGCCCCTGTTGCCATTAACGCCGGTGCCTTGATGGTCTTCTTCTTCATGGCCTGCTTCATGGGACCGCTCCTGAGCATGTGCTGCAAGAAGTTTGGAAGCGTGCTCGCCGCAATTGCTCACGCTATTGCCGTCATTATGGCCCTAGTTTTCTTCGAGGCCATGTTCCTACTTGAGGGCTTCGTCTTTAGCAAGACGCTGATGGGCATGATCGCTGCTCTCGCCATTCAGAGGTTTTTCTTCAAGATCATCGTCTCGCTGACGCTTACGCGTGAGTTCCGGACGGATCAAGCCAACATCGCTTTCTGGACTGGCAAGTGGTACTCTATGGGCTGGCATTCTGTCTCTCAGCCGGCGCGTGAGTTCCTTTGCAAGATCACCGAGCTAAGCATGTTTGCCGGCGACTTCATTCTGGGTCACATCCTTCTATTCTTGATGCTGCCTGTCATCCTGATCCCCCAGGTCGACAAGCTGCACTCGATCATGCTCTTCTGGCTCCGCCCCAGGTATGTTGCTGCGCATTTCCACTTCTTCGATACTCTCTTGCCTGTTGCTAACAACCGATTTCTAGTCGCCAAATCCGCCCTCCCATCTACTCCATGAAGCAGTCCAAGCTTCGGAGGAGACGCGTCGTCCGCTACGCGATCCTCTACTTCGTCATGCTTGTTGTCTTTGTCGCTCTGCTCGTCGGGCCCGTCGTGGCTGGCAAGCACATTCCCACCGACCAGATCAAGAGCGCTCTGTCCGACTTCGGCTTGGTTCAGCCTACAGGCCAGAACAAGGACGACACTAGGAGCAGGACGCCAACGGGCACCGGATCACCAACCTACACGAACACGGAAGGCCTCTCACCCGGCGCCTCGAGTTCCTCAGTCGCCAAGATGCTGCTGTACTAAGGTCTTTTACCCGATGACCTTGTATCATATGAAACCCACCCGGATTTCTCTGCATCGGCAAAGGTCCTGGTGGAAATGTCTTATTTTTTCCCCGGCTGGCTAAGCCGCGGTAACGGATGATGTTGTCGTACTCTGGCGCTCTGTATTGCTTTGCCTCATTGTCCCTTTTTCTTTAACTAGTGCACATCACATCAGGGTGGCAGGCATGGGTAAACGGCTCTCTCTCTCTCTAGACTTTTGTTGTTGGACTGTCTTCATCTTCCATACATGAGCCTCGTCTCGACCCTGGAGGTGGAAAGGGGGTTGCAATCGTAATTACTTAGTCTTGTCCCAACTATGGCTCATCCCTGTGCCAACCTGGCCGGGGATGAGGGGCAGTAGACAGCTTTGAGCAAACTGAATTTCCCCCATCTGTTCTCCAGTCTTTTGCTTGTTGGCCAAAACGATAGGTGCAAGGAGGGTCGAAGGTTTTTTTTTTTTTGTCTTTAGACCCGAAGGACATGAGATATCGATGGTAATGTGCTCGGACATGAATGCTGACGGAGAAAAAGAGCATTGGAGGGAGGCATTTCAAAATTGTATTGACTCAAATTGACGAGAATTGACCAGAATTCTTCAAAACCCATGGCCTCCCGACCTCGAGTTCCCTCCTACTTGGCGCAGTTTGTCCCACAATCAGTCATGTTTTTGGGAAGGGAGATTCTGGTCCAATTAGGAGGCCGCCCGCCAATTAGAGAAGGCGCCAGGTGCGTCTTGCAGACCTTGCAGACCCCTGGCCGCTTATGCGCCGTAGACTTGGATGTAAGCGGTGGGGCCCGCTAGTTAAGTGATAAGCCGCCCCTGAACGGCGACGCGAATGAACGGTCCGACGTGACGCAAATCTCCGTGGAAAGAAAGGAAAAAGGTCGAATTGACACCTCCGCCTCGTGAGCTTCTTCTGCCCTTTGCACAGCCAACCCACCACCACCGCGTGCCGCCAACCGCTCTCCCTGCTTCAATACAACCCCAATAGCGAATCTCAACACAGGGTCCGGCCGCCGATGTCTACGATGGATCTCCACGAGATCCAAACGCAGCTCAATCTGTGGCTCAACGCGACCTCGCACCATTTCCAAAAGGTTCCCGGCTCTGCCGTGCTCATCCGCTACGTCCGCGCCAGCTACCAGAATGACCCTGTCCGGTCCGCTGTCGAGCTGGTGCTGGTGATATTCTTCATACGATACCTGCTCTCGCCGTCTTACTCGACCAGCAAGCAGAACTTCATCAAGTTGACCGAGGACGTAAGCAACTTCCTTCCACCTGTTCGCCCACCATCGCGCCCATCATGATGACTAACACTGCGGCGGATAGGAAATCGATGAGCTTGTCGAGGAGTGGACGCCGGAGCCGCTGGTAGGTGAGCAGGATGCCTTGGAGGAGATCGAAGCCGAGAAGATCCCTGTTCTAGTCGGGTGAGTTAACACGCGCTCCCTCTTTATCTGCCTTCCCCCCCCGGCTTTACTCCGTGAAGCCCGGGCTAATCTTACCATTGTTCACTCGTCTAGACCAACGGGACCGAAGTCGAAACTCGCCAACGGGCGGACCGTTACGAATCTCGCATCCTACAACTTCTATAACTTTAACGCGAACGAACAAGTCAAGGAGAAGGCGATCCAGACGCTCCGGACCTACGGTGTTGGCCCCTGCGGCCCACCGCAGTTCTACGGGAACCAGGATATCCACATGAAACTCGAGGCCGATATCTCGTCCTTCCTCGGGACCGAGGGTGCCATCGTCTACGCCCAGTCTTTCTCCACCATCTCTAGCGTGATTCCCTCTTTCTGCAAGCGCGGCGACGTCATCGTGGCCGACAAAGCTGTCAACTACTCCATCCGCAAGGGCCTGCAGGGGTCTCGTAGCAACATCAAATGGTACAATCATAACGACCTGGACGACCTGGAGCAGGTCATGAGGAAGGTGATGCAGGATCAGGCCCGGTCCAAGAAGCTGACGCGCCGCTTCATCGTCACTGAGGCCCTGTTCGAAACGGTTGGCGACACCAACAATCTCCCCAGACTCATCGAGCTCAAGGAGAAGTACAAGTTCCGCCTGATCCTGGACGAGACGTGGTCCTTCGGTGTCCTCGGCCGCACCGGACGTGGTCTTACTGAGGCGCAAAACGTTGACCCCTCGCAAGTTGACATGATCGTGGGGTCGCTTGCGGGCCCGCTCTGTGCCAGCGGCGGCTTCTGCGCCGGCGCGAAGGACGTTGTCGAGCACCAGCGCCTCAACGCCCTCTCTTATACTTTCTCGGCTGCCCTACCCGCCATGATGGCCGTCACGAGCAGCGAGACGTTGAACATACTGCAGTCGAATCCCGAGATCCTGACGCAGTCCCGCGAGAACATCAAGGCGATGAAGGCCCAGCTCGACCCCCGGAGCGACTGGGTTGTATGCACCAGCGCGCCCGAGAACCCCGTCATGGTGCTCACGCTGAAGCCGGACGTGGTAAAGGCGCGGAGGCTGAGCCGCGACGACCAGGAGCGCCTGCTGCAAGAATGCGTGGACGAGGTACGTTTGCGACCGTGTTCCGGCCCCTGTTTCCAATTATTTTCTTCCTCTTCCGAGCTGCGTTGGCTCCGTTATGTCCCTTGGTTGCTTCCGTCTTTTCCGTGCGTATGTGTTGTGTGTGTGTTGCGTGTGCTGTGGGTCAGTGCCATGTTCAGAAACAGTGACTGACGCCTTCTGCAGGCCCTGGCCAACGGTGTGCTCATTACCCGCCTGAAAGGCATGCCAATCGTCCGCAACATCGGCCCGAACAATGGGGATTGGGTCGTGCAGCCCGCACTCAAGGTTTGCGTGACATCGGGCCTCTCCAAAAAGGACATGGAAAAGGCCGGGGTGACTATTCGACATGCCATCACCAAAGTCATGACACGCAAGACGAACAACAAGCTAGGACTGCCGGCTTGAACGGCCCGCACGATGCTGCTGACGATATAAAGACGGCAATTCCACGCCGGAATTGCGTGGCCGAAGGGAAGCTGTCGGTACTATGGTCTGTCTTCGCCAGGGGAGGTAGGATGTTTCTCTTCGAAGTAGGACAGAGACAAGGCGGTGCTGTGACATGGCTGTATGCACAGGAGGTTGCGTAGACCAGCGGTGCTAGCTTGCGACGGTTGGGCAAGGGAACGGGCATGCATGGCTCTTGGCTAACTCCCTAGACCACCACCAGCTCGCAAGTTCGCTTGGCTGCTTAACGACTGCCATTTGTAGATATATTTGCATTAGTATATTTAACTCAGCGAGCTATAGATGGATCGACGCCTGTCGAAAGATAATATGAATATAAACTGCTTCGAACACTCCGCAAAGCCCCTCTCAGCGACCTAGGCCGTGATTCTAACCGTAGCGTCCGCCCCTTCGAACTAAGTATGAACTTTCTGACCGCATGACGCCTACAAGAGATCTGCAGGCGGCCTGACCACCTTTCGGGCTGCGACTGCCGGGTTCGTCGCAGGTCGTCAACAGTCTCGTACTCCTGCATCTGCATCTAGGAATAGGTTAAGGCAAGCGGTTTCTAGCGCGATAGATACCTACTAATCCGGGCCCTCGTGTCATCCCAGCGCCCTCCTTCCCGCACCCTCCTCCCGCCCAGCCCCTGCCACTTCTCGTCGCCGGGCGCGTCTGCGTCGTGTGCTGAAGCGGATGACGTTCTGAGACATTACCAGGCCGAACTTTTCCAGCTTGATCTCCAGTGTTTGGTATGTGGGTATGAGGTTGATCTACCGCTACCTTCCCGCTAACTCCACCATGCGGTTCGCCAGGGCGAGGAGCGACCCGGCTGAGTATACACGCCGTCGTACCTACCTTACCTACCTTTTCGTCATCGTCCACTCCCCTTTTTACCTTTCCTCCTTTCGCCTTCTCTCTCTCGAGATGCTTCAGGCCCGAAAGTACTGCTGCAAAACGGAAACATGCCGGTTCCAATCAACCTCTCCGGATGTTGCTAGGGTGTCTCACCTCTACCATCTCATCCCGTTCCTCGTAGTCTGATATCGCATTCCTCTGTTCTCGGCCACCCAGCCACGCCGCATTCCTCCCACCCCTTTGTTATCTGATGTCTCCAGCTCCCGCAGTGACTCGCGGGACGCGGTAGCAGATCGGTTGGGGCTAACCCTATATGATGTCTAGACCTGGGTTTCTGCCTCGATCACCCAACGTCTTCCGCTTTCGAGGTAAACCTGTCACTCGCTTGTCCCTTTTCATCCAGGTCATTTGACCGGTTGTCGTTCTCTCCAGGCTCCCTCTGAACCCCCGTCCACTCTCTAAATCACTCTCGTTTGGGCTACATTTCATTAGCCACCCAAATTGTGTCGCTCTCTTAAACCCGAGGGTCTTGGCTTGGTATCAGTTCTTTGACAGAGCTGCTTTCTCCTCAACGGCCTGTCTGACGCAGCCAAGATGAGATTCACCAACTGCTCGCTTGCCTTCGTCTCCATCGTGGGACTGGCCGCTGCGAAACCCGCCGGTAAGGACTCTGTCGCTCGTGCCGTTTATCGGTGATGTCTAACACCGGACAGGTCGGGATGTGCACGCCGCTCATGCTCCAGCCCATAAAAAGCCAAGTCCGAAGCCGACAGGGACCAGGGTACATCATATTCTGAAGGATTCCCATAAGGGTATCCTCACGTTTACTGATCCCACCGTCACGAAGCCGACCAAGGCGCCCGAGATCGTTGTTTTCACTGACAAGAAGGGGAACCCCGTACGCACCACGACGGAAGTCGTCTGGGTCGTTCCTCCGCATCCAACGGGCCTGTGGAACGGCACTCACTCAAACGGCACGAACTCGAGCTCATCGTCATCGATCCAAGTGCCACCGACTCCAAGCCCGTTCATCCCTCCAACAGTGCTACCTGTAGCGGCGCCAGAAACAGCAGCTCCAGGCACGCCAGAAGCAGCAGCAAGTCCAGCTATCATTGAGACAGCTGCGGCCCCACCGCCAAATCCCAGTCCTGCCGGCGACGTGAAGGCACCCACGACGGGATTCAGCGGCGCGGCCGGTCTCACAGGAGTTACATATTCTCCGTATGCTGCGGACGGGTCTTGCAAATCGTCCGGTCAGGTTCTGTCTGATATGAAGAGGCTGGAAGGCTTGCATGGGGCGGTCCGTATTTATGGTGTCGACTGCAACCAGGTCGACTCGGTTATGCAGGCAGCCAATTCCATCGGAGTAAAGGTGATGCTGGGTATCTTCGACGTCGATGCGATGGACGATGGAATCAACCAGATGACGTCGGCAGTCAAAGCCAACGGCGGATGGGGCCCCGTCGCGGCCGTCAGCATTGGCAACGAGCTCGTCAACAACGGCCAGGCGTCAGCGGACCAGATGATTCAGGCGGTCAATTCGGCACGGCAGTCACTGCGTGCTGCTGGCTACAACGGGCCCGTTGTGACTGTCGACACTTTCGTGGCTATGCAGAAATACCCTGCGCTATGTGACAACTCGGACTTCTGTGCAATGAACATCCACCCCTTCTTTGACCCCAACACGGACGCAAGCGGGGCCGGCGAGTTCGTCGCGAACCAGGTCGAGAGGACACGCCAGTTGCTCAGCGATCCCAACCAGCGCATTGTTGTCACCGAGAGCGGGTGGCCGACCCAGGGCAGCGCTAACGGCGCCGCCGTCCCGGGCCAGGAGAACCAGCAGGTGGCACTACAATCGCTCATGGACAACTACGGCTCGCAGAACCCGGAGAACTTATTCATGTTCACTGCCTTTAACGACCTGTGGAAGAAGGCGGATCCTGGCACATTCTACGCCGAGCAGTTCTGGGGCATGGTGAGTGGCTCCCTGACAACTTATATGTAGACAGAGGTGGACACTAACAAGCGGCGAGCAGCACTCTGACTCTTAACGTTCTATGCCAGTGCTAGACGGTGTTGAAGGCCTCTTTTTTGGAGTTGACTTTCTCGTGGCCCGCTTAGGCTCTGCTTTGGTTTGCACCATGGCGTTGGGGGATGGAAGCAGCGAAAGCCGTTGGCATCTTACAACACTATAGTAGGGACCTCGACAGCATTTGGCGAAGGATTACGGGCAGACAAAGGTGCCTAGGCCACGGCACGGTTATATTGCGTGCCATGTTAGGCACGGGTGTAGAAGTTCCTCTTACTTTGTCACAATCATGAATGATGACTACTTGATCTCGGTTTCCTAGATGCAAGTTATGTGAGAAAGGTAATCGTATAACTTGCCTCACGCGGAACTTGCAATCTTCTCCCTCCATGCGGGAAGTTCGTACATGAGGGCCACTCCTTCTCCGGAGATTCATCCCAATGCCCCCCATTTTTGTCTGAGGCACTGCACAATAAGAGCCTATTTCAGCAACAACAGATGGTATTCGTGGCCAGAGAAAATGTATCCGCGTCTGTTAGCTCGAAGGGGTGTGACCCAACCCGTTAAGCTACCTAACTTGATGGCCAAGAGGAGAACCAGGAGCGAGGGCTGCGGTTCACGGCCCGAAGGGGGGTGGTAGGTCTCGAGTGTTCATACTAGGCCCATGTGACCTTGGCACAACCCAAATTACATACTAGTTGGTATTCCGGGTATAGGCCGGTTGGTCACGGTTGCTTTTCCCTACAAACCAGGGCTTCTCACCATCCAACCTGCCCTTTCGGGACTTAGATCGCCAAAAGGTCTAATATAGTCTCCACGCACAGCTGCAGCAGTGCATCCAAGCCGTATGCGCCTCCCCAAATGAGAATGACGAACGATCCTGGTCGTCGATAGGATGGCAAACGCGAATGCAGACAGCCTAACTAGCTGATATTTAGCTTTCTGCCCCGCCATCAACCTCGCAATGTGCAGCTGAATGGTGTCAGGCCTTGGTTGTCGAGCCACGTAAGCTGTCAGAGCATGGCTCTCGAATAATACATCCTCTCGGTGCTGTTCACACTTAGGAGGCGGGAAGTGGGGGAGATAGCTGCGTAGTGCGGCCTCCAATCATGTCCACAGATCTCTATTGGTGCCATCCACATACAGGCTCACCACGGCAATACGACGGAAATCTTGGATCTAGGTGCATTCTACTGTTGCAGCTATCTTTTCTACGACCTCGGATGGTCTGCCTATTCGCAAAC
>MU270096.1:0-16300 GCA_021432635.1 Thozetella sp. PMI_491
GCATGCCTGCCACGAGGGAGCGCCAATCAGGGCACCGTCAAAGCTGTCTGGAAACTCCTGGATCTCCCTCAGCCCCTGGCGTCCTCCAGTCGAGCACCCGTTGTAGTACGAGTACTTCAGGCTGCGGCCGTAGTAAGCCTCAGTGACCTGCTTTCCGAGCACAACGGAGAGATGCAGCGCTCTCCAACCCCAGTCAGATCGCTTCTCGGGCGCGTTCAACGCCCAGGTGAGGTCGATGACGCTGGAGTTATGGCCAGTGTCAGTCGACACCGTGGCGAAGCCGTAGTGCGGGCCGACGCCCATGTCTAGCCAGTTGATGCCACCCGCGAAGCCGCCGTTGCCGATGGCCAGGAACTTCTCGTTCCACTTCGCCGAGGACGGCAGGAAGAGGCCGAAGCGGTAGGTCGTCGAAGAAGACGACGGCGCGCGGATGGTGACGGCGCACAGCTGCGGCAGGCCGGTAGGGTTCGTAGGATACGGGATATCCTTGGCCCCCTCGCCGTACGAGCCGCCTTCCGACACCGATACGGCCGCCTCCACCACGGCACCTGGCGTGTTCTCCAAGATCTTCTTGAAAGAGTCGACACTGCACTGTACCTGCTGTGGGTTCCATGGCCAGCCCCAGCCGGGCCAGCCCCAGCCAGGCCAGCCCCAAGGGGCAGAGGCGGCCGGGCTGGCGAGAGCCAAGGCCGTGGCGAAACCAAAGACGACTGAAGACCGTGTCATTATTGGTGCATGGGGATGGGTATTAACATTAATCAAAAGTAAATGGGGCCCCGAGATGCTGGGGGCACCAGTTTCCGGGGCCCCGGACTAGATGCGAGATCCAATATATAAGGGAGCATGTCTCACATACTAATTGCGAGCTGCACGCCGCGTCGGGTGCGTGCAGTGTCACCCTGGGTCGGCCTCTGCTCTGCGTGGCGATCGACCCAGCTCTTGGTGCGGGCGTGACCAGTGCCGTCATGGAGCGGTGCTCGGGACCCGGGGGCCACGCTACCCAAAGCGGGAAGGTCCGGGGGACTGGCCATCCGCGTGCTGACGGTTGGCACGCTGCGCCGTCGCCAGATGCAGAAGGTTAGGGATCCGCTACTGGGAGGGGGGCACTGGGGATCTCGGTTGGGTTGGAAGGACGCCGGCGTGGAGAGCAGCCGCACGCCGCACGCTCGATCGGGGGGGTGCGGCCTGGGCAGAAGCTAGCTCGGGTAGATGCAAGCAACTGCGGCATGTGGGAAGACGCGGGGCCAATACTGTGACGCTACATGGGCGGCGAGTGGCCAGCTATTCCGGGGCCCTCACATGCACCGGAAACGCCCTATAACAGAGCTTGGACGGTTCTCCTTAGTATGCCTTGGACACGACGAGCAATGACAAGTTGAGCAGGAAATATCCAGCCCCAGAAGTCTATCGAGCGGGTCATGTGAGACTAGCTTGAACTTCGGCTTACTTGGAGGGTTATCGAGCCGGTATCAACGTCTAAGACATTGGCGATTAAGCTCAGGGTAAACTAGCACACAGCATACTTCACTAGACGAACAAAGGTGGAGGCGGCCCCGGATCGGATCGGACGGGCCAAAGTGAGGGGCGGTAGGCCGCGAAAGTCTTGGAAGCAAAGACCTATGGCCGGGGGGCCGAGCGGCCGCCATAACAAAAGAGAGGGGGAAAATGCCCTCCAGAAGGCAGCGTCGTGCCCAAGACCAACAGGACAAATGCCGGTTCGCAGCTCCTAGGTTCCCCATGCAAATATCCATGCAGGTTCGCAAGCTAGCAAAGGCCGCCCGCGGTGCGGAGATGTCGGCCAGACTTGCGGGCCCCGTAGCCCGGCCCCGGATTGGCGAACCAAGGTTGGCAACGGGCAGGCGCACGGGATCTGGTGCGGAGAGGTCCCGCCGAAGCTCCCCTGGAGGGGGGTTGCTTGGTTACACCGCAACCCAACTCGACAAAAGCGAAGAGCGTAAAGTTCACGGTCAAGACAGGCCATATCCAATCTCGCCTAGCTCAGCGCAGAGGAGCGTGGTCCGAGCAGCTGACTCCCAGATTTCTCTCGGGGGGAATAAGACATCTCTGACCAGAGCAAGACCCGAGGTCTGCGATCTAGCCGAAAGCCCGTTTGACCCTAGCGCTAGTGTACCGCACGTTCTATGCACCGTACAGGCAGATTTATGACTAGGCCTGTAAAGCCTTATTGGTTTCCGAGGTGCCGGAGCTTCTCAACGTACACCGACCTGTACACCGAACTGGAGCTGGCCCTTCGACAAGGAAGCATGAGAACCACTCCGCGTTGTCAAATTCGGAATATACTTGCGTTTGGCACGATTGACTATCACGGCTTCTACTTCTACTGCTTTACAGCCGACCGTGCAAAACACCTCAGCCCCACAGCACAGGTGCTTGTCTCTTGAGAATGACCGCTGCAACTGACCACCCAGTTGGATTCTGGGACATGGTTCTAGGGCTTCGCTGTGCATCCCTGGTCCCTTGCCGACCTGGAGCTGGTCGACCTTCCCGTTGAGATTAGTCTAAGGGCCCCGCGCCGCAGCGCAGTGAGAAACCAGGCACGGTGCATCCTACCTTCTAGAGATGTGTTGGCATACAGACCCGGTAATCACGGCTACTGCCCTCCCTTGTGATCCAGAGCAGCCTCCAGGATGCCCTATTTGGACCAGAAGGTCGGGCCTAAGGCTAGTTCGGCACTTCGGCTCTTGGCAATTCGGCTCTTTGGCAATTCGGCTCTATGGCAGTTCGGCTCTTTGGCAGTTCGGCTCTTGGGGAGCTGAGCTGCTCATCCAACCAGCTGGATCACAAGTTTGGTCGAAAAGCGAAGAAGCCCGCAGACAGCCTAGAATAGTATCGCCACCAGGACGGTACCTGTTGTTACACGGATGACTACAGGGATGACCTGTTCCATCCTACCTGCTCTAGGGGGCAGCCCTCCCACCATCTCGATCGTGTGCAACGTGCCCGTAAGGCTTTCTCGCGCTCATGCGGCGCCGTCAGCATGGCAGCTACCGAATGGCCTTCCCACGCCACGCAAAAAGCGGCAGCTTGTTCACTTAGCACGGACTCGCTCGCAACATTCCGGGCCCTTCGGATCCCAGCGCGGCGCGGCTGCCGGCGTAACGGTTCGACGCCACAGGC
The DNA here is from genome assembly GCA_021432635.1 of Thozetella sp. PMI_491. Lineage (NCBI taxonomy): Eukaryota > Fungi > Ascomycota > Sordariomycetes > Chaetosphaeriales > Chaetosphaeriaceae > Thozetella > Thozetella sp. PMI_491. The sequence continues at coordinate 3,139 of MU270096.1, forward strand.
GCCGGCCATTGGTCTTATACCCCCACCTCGTCCAGGTGCCCTGACCGCCCGCTCCCCGCCCGCGCCTCCCCGCACACGGCACAGCTGCCTCGCCCAATATCGCCGCCGGCCGCCATTGGCCGGGGCCGGGGCGGAAGGGGGGGATTTTGGTCGCATCAGGAGTGTGATTCAGTGCCAACTAGCCGGTGAGCGCATTGGCACCCGCTTCTCTGGGCAGGTCGTGGGCTGCGCGCCGCTCACGGGACGACGCGAGCCAGGAACGAGGCTTACCAGCGAGGTTGTGAAAAAGGCAAGTGCTATAAAATGTAATATCGCTTTGGTAGGATCCTCTGTAATGAGATGTTGGCTTTCCGCTGACCTCGTATGTACTATAGCGAAACTTGTTCTTGCTGTCAGCTGGGTCAGCCGACGACACGTAGGAGACTCGTCGATCGTGAGTCTCAACGAGATGGCCGACGGGTTGTATTCTGGACATGTTACCGGCGTTCTTTGGCGGTGGCCGATGGCATCTCCTGACCCTTTAAGCCTTCCAGTCCCGGGCCTCTGCTACCCTGCCCGGATTCTGGTTTCGAGCGCAGTGGTCATAGGAAAGAGCCAAGTCCTGCTCAGCTTCAAGGTTGTTTAGACAGAGAGCAGTCGAGAACCTCGACAAAATGACCAACAGCTCTATCGCAGAGCATGACTCCGTGGAGGAGAAGCTGGAGGAGCATGGCAGCGCCGGTTCGGCCACGAATGAGGTATTTGCTCGTTCCTATCCCCGCTGAAATGGACACAAGCTTGACACAAGGCAGTACACGCCGACCTTCCAGTACACCAAAGCCCAGGAACGGGCCGTAGTCCGGAAGCAGGACAGAGCCATCGTCCCGCTATGCGCAGCCATCTACTTCCTCTGCTACCTCGACCGATCCAACATTGGCAATGCGCGCATCCTCAACGCCACGGCTAAGAACGACATGCAGACAGAGACGGGCACATCTCAGTATCAGTTCAACCTGGCGCTGATGATCTTCCTGGTCGCCTACGCCCTCTTCGAGGTCCCCTCCAACATCCTGCTCAAGAAGCTCCGGCCAGCGCGCTGGCTCGCCTTCCTCATGTTTGGCTGGGGCGCCATCACCATGGGCCTGGGAGGTGTGTCCAGCTTCGGCGGCATGGTCGGGGCGCGCTTCCTGCTCGGCATGTTCGAGGCTGGCCTCTTCCCGGGGCTGGTGTATTACCTGACGTTTTGGTATAAGAACGACGAGCGCAGCATCCGCGTCGCTTTCATACTGGCAAGCGCCACGCTTGCGGGCGCCTTTGGCGGTGCGCTGGCCTTCGCCATTGGCCACATGAACCAGACGGCCGGCCTCGCGGCGTGGCGCTGGCTATTCATCCTCGAGGGCGCGCCCTCGTGTCTTTCGGCCTTTCTCGTATGGTTCTTCCTGCCCAACTACCCGGAGGAGTTCCTCCAGGGCGAGGACCGCGAGATCGCCCTCGCGCGGCTGCGCGTCGAGGGCAGCAAGAGCAGCCACAGCAGCATGACCTGGCAGGACGCCAAGAACACACTCACCGACTGGCGTCTATATGGACATTATCTCATTTACTTTGGCGTGTCAGTGCCGTTCAGCTCACTATCGCTGTTCACGCCCTCCATCACTGCTGGTCTCGGGTATTACGATCTCCAGGCCCAATTGATGACCGTACCTCCCTATGCAGTGGCATATGGTAAGACTCCATTTTTTTTCTTCCCTCCCTTCCCATGGCTTGGCACCATTGCACACCCTGTTACCGTGCGAGAAACCTAGTGCTAACGGCAATGCCTAGTTGTCCAAATCCTTGTCTCGTGGTCGGCCGACCACTTCAACGCCCGTGGGCTGCACAGCGCTGCGTTCGCCTTCATAGGAGCCATTGGCTTCATGGCCTCGGCTTTGCTCCCCCCCAGCGCCTATGCCTCGCGGTATGCCTGCTTGATCATCGCCTCGGCTGGCGCCTTTTCTTGCATCCCTCCAATGCTGGGCTGGCTTACCTCAAATGTGTACTCGACGGCGTCTATAGGTCTCGCTGTGGCTCTGAACGTTGGGTTTGGGGCCGGATGCGGGCAGATCCCTGGTGTCTGGATTTACAAGGCGGATGAGGCGGCTCGCGGTTATCCAACTGGGCATTGGACCAACGCCGCGATGCTCTTCTTCGTAGCCGCCGGTGGTACAGCACTACGGCTGCTGTACGGTTACAAGAACAGGAAGTTGATCCGAGAAAGTGGTGGGCAGGAGGTCCGCCTGTTTTCCCTCTAGACAGCCGCTGTCGGTTCATACATAGAGGAATCTATTGCTAGCGCAAGACAGCCAGAGATAAAGGCATGGGAATTATTGGGAAAATCCTAGATTGCAGATAAAATTCTCCATAGACAGATATTGATGCTTGTCGAGCCCGGATCCCCCCAAGCCGCGGGTAGTCCCATAACGCCCCAATAAATGTGTCTCCCACGCTATGAAACCCCATTCCAGTCCTAGTAAAACGCCAAATATGCTCCAATATATTTATACAGATCTTGAAGAGATCACCTACAAAGGACGTGGAGCAGCATCCTGTCTGGTGGGCCGCCTAAAGGGATGCGCCTCGGTGTTGAGCACGTATTCGTCGAGACTGATGACATCGGGCGGTGAGAATGCGAGATAGAAGTACTTGAGCGTCTCGGCCAGCCAGAAACTCTAAGAAACGGTGTCAGTTTGCAAGGGGGAAGGGGACATGGGTAGTTGCCATACCTCCATGTAGTCCTCCTGCGGCAGTTTCTGAGCCTTCTTGGTCACGTCCAGCACCGCGGCGTTTGCATATTCCGTCCACGTCCCATTGGCGACGGCCGTAAACATGTCCCATGCAGCTTCTTGGAACTCCTGGCGGCCGGTGACCCGATACAACACGAAGACGCTCTCGATGGCTTCGGGTCGGAGGATATAACGGGGATCCTTGGCCGTCGTGAAGCCTTTAGGGAGGTGCGGCTTCCACTCCGGCCGCAGGGCACGCTCCGTGGCCCAGATTTTCTCGTCCCAAGGGCAATGCTCGCGCGACTCGCACGCCACCATATTATATCGCTCTGGCATCATACCAGTCGGCATGGCCTTGTACGCGTAGATGCACCCCCTGGCGAGCTTGTCGCCGAGGTCGACATCGCCGGGCTGCTGAAACAAGCGGCCGGCGAGGGCGAAGAGGCCGCCGGTGAAGCACGAGAGGTGTTCGCTTTCCGGATCGAGGCTCGCTGCGCCCTCCGGCGTGACGTCGGCGTTGCCCGAGATGAGGATGTCGGGATTGTCAGGGAGCATTGGCCGGAAGAACAGGGACCTGTCGGCGGCGCGCATGAATGCCCGTGACATCTCCATGTACTTGGGCTCCAGCCCGCCAGTCAGAGCATGCATCTTCGGCAGGTACTCGTAGAGCGAGTCTGCGCAACCACCAATGGTGAAGGTCCCGCCGGACACGACGTCCCTCGCCGCCATCGACACGTACATGGGCCACATTCCAGGGATTCGTGTCTCGTTCTGGCCGCTGTAAAAGAGATCCATGACCCGAGCCACAGCGTCATAGTACTTGGGATCTCCTGTGATCTGGGACAGGTGCGTCATCTCCATCGACAGCGTGCCTGGCGATGCCGACACCACCGAGCCCTCCACGGCGAGGCCGACGCTCTCCTTCGCGAGTGCAAAGTTGATAAAGTCGACGGGCATGCGGTGCTCGGTGTCAAAGCCAGCATACAGCATGTCGCCTAGCTCAATGGCTTTGGTAAGCAGTACCTTCCGCTTGCTGAGGTCGTAAGCAGCCAACAGGCCGCCGAGGTAGCGAATTGTGGTCTCGAACATGTTTACATTAGGCGAGCTCGACCTGCCAAAGTCGATCGAAGCGACAGCCTCAACAGCCTCGTCGAACTCTTTCCTCAGGCCCATGATCCAAAGCGTGTCGAGCGAGTCGACGAGGGTGGCAGCCCACCCGCTAAACTGGTCCTTGAAGCCAGCGGTGAGTGGCTGCAGGGCATCTTTGCCCCAGGCATACTTGCGGTAGCTCTCCCAGTTCTTGATGAAGAGCTTGCGCACTTCGTCTCGGCGCGCCTCCCGGGTTCGCTTCGCCGCCGACGATTCCGGGCCGAAGTCCGCCTGGACCCGAGGCAGGGACAGCGGCGCGCCGGACGGGAGAGGCCGCAGCTTGCCGGGGGGGTATCGGTACTCAACCTTGCTCCAGTCAAAGCTGTTATTCGACTTGAGGGCCGACGCAGACGCCGACCTGCTGTTCATGACCTGCTCCAGACGGAGCGACTCGAGCGGAGGATCCAGCGGGGACGAGATAAGGAAGTGGTAGAGGACGACGACGCCGACGATGGCCAGCACGAGATGCCGCGACCGAAGCCCACGGAAGGGGCGATACATGACTGCCATTGCTCACCCTAGACGGCGATGATGGCAACCAGGTTCGCGGGCATGGAAAGCGAGGAAATGAGGGGATTTAGAGGCGATTGCATCCAAGGGCCAGCGGCACGCCAACTGCTTGACTCAGCTCAGCTCAGCTCAGCTTAGCAACAAAATCCAAAGGCCCGGCGACGTTGAAGCCACGGAAACCACGTTGTCAATGGCAGATGCGCTTTGGAATGAGCGGTACTGGTTGAAACCCCCTCCAGTGCTAAAAGATCAGGCTTGCCGCCACGGCCGGCAGATGGGGATCTATCATTTTGCCAAAAAGGAAGGGAAAAATGGAGGCACGGACCGACGCTGGCTCTGGCCCCCAGGCATGCCAAGGTCGATCAAGGAGGTCAGACATCGGACCAGCTACAAGGTGGCCTGGGCGGGCAGCTCAGCGGAGGAGCGCAGTGTGTGCAGGTAGGGTCTTCGATCCTGGTACGCCAAGACACCAACTGGCATTGTCTCACAGTTAGTCGCTCCTCCAGACGCGAGATCAGCAGCGTCGCATGGAACCGCATGCTTACTTCGTACTGCCACCCGAGAGCCAGGCCCACTTGTATCCTCAATAGTGCGGGCAGGGAAAGGGGGGGTAAGGTAGCAGGTGGTCGTGCGGCTTGCCGGGGAAAAGTGAGTCGCAGGCTTGGCAAGGAACCTTTATTGCTCATTATTCCTTAGTTATTCCCAATGTTGAAAGGGGAAGAGGTACCCACTTTTCAGTACAAGAATGCGGGCGGGACCTTGGGATAAGGTTAAGGTACTGCGGCACCACGCCTCCCGTCTGCCGAATGGTCGATCTAGGCTAGTGCCTCCCCAATGCAAGGTCCCATGCAGCGGGGGGTTAGGGTTAGCACTTCGTTAGCAAGCCGCCTGTTCCGTTGTTCCATCGACTTACGCCAGCCAAGGTAGAGCGACCCTTTCGAAACAGCTCTGGTTCGACCTTCCTACACTCCCGCTCCCGCGCGCTACACTGCTGCCGCACGTGCATCCATGTCACCACTCCACGAGAGTCGGACGAGTGAAACCTTTCTCCATTTCCAGGTGGATCAGACCCCACAATCTCCAGGGCTTGCCAGGATGCGCCGATGACCTAAGCTCCCACCAAGTTCTTAATGGGAAAGTGCAACATGGGAAGGTCATGTGACCAGGAAGACTTCGTGGCCAAGTTGGCTAAGGCGTACGGCTGTTAAGCAAATGGTACCGTAAGATCGTGAGTTCGAGCCTCACCGAGGTCGTGTCTATTTTCTTTTTCTTCTTTTTTGCCTCATCTTGAGGTCCGGGGGTTGTGCAGATGTGCGAGCTTGTGTGAGGCGGGCCAGAAATGGCTGGTAGGGTACAGTGCTTGTGCTGCAAGGCAGGAGCCCTCGTCTCCAACTGCCTGATCAGCAGTGGCTGCGGGGGAGCTTCTAGAAGCCAATGGGGCCCATGCTCCCCAAAACGGTGCGCATTCGTCCTCGTTCTAAGAGAGTGCCTGCTTGCTGGTACCTAATCCATATGATTATGAGGCAGGCAACTCACCAGCACAGAATTTTTTATTTCTCTCTCCATTCCTCGCACTCGAGCTACTACCTAGTATGTGTTAACAAGATCGACACGCGGCAGGTGCCGCTGACGTGGTTCGTTACCCCAGATTCCATTTGGCACTAACCCAGGCAGCTTTGCAGCCTGTGCCTCAGGTCCACATGACGGGACGACAAGAGGCTTACAGGCCGTCACAGTCACAGGCAGCTGCTCACCTACGCAAGGCTGGTCGCCGATTCTCTCCCACATATCGTCCACCTGCCTGCCGTCCGGTAGGTTCGACGCATATCGATGCACATTCTCAGACCAGGACGGCCGTGTCCCGCGCACCGTTGAGTTCAGCCGGCAGTGGCCCGCGAAGCCACACGCAACTATGGAGGAGCGCCTCATCACCCCGGAGCATATCGCGAGATGGTCGACCACCAGGTTCACTGACATTCTCGGCATCCTCAGCGATATGGACATCTCAGCGCAGTGTCCGCTAGACAACGGCCGCCACGACACGACGCCCACCTGCACTCTCGGCAAGCTAGATATACCTCTCGAGCTGCTCGCCAACGTGCTCGTCCACCTCGACGTGCCATCGCTAACCGCATTCCGCCGCGTCAACAGGCGAGCGATGCAGGTGGTCGACTCCATCCCCCCATACGCCATGATCTACCAGCACTGCCGCTCGATCCTCCGCTACATCCTCGCCATGGGGGCCGCTCACTACCCCCTCGTGACGCTGTTCCAGACCCTGTGCCAGCAGGCGTGCAGCCGATGCGATCACTTCGGCGGTTACCTCTGCCTCCTCACCTGCACCCGTTTCTGCAGACGCTGTTTCCGGTCCGTAAGCAGGCCCAGCTATGCCAACAGCCCTCTGATAGAGCCCGAAGTTGTGTACTACGCCAAGCTACCTCTAGACGACATCCAGCGTCTCCCACATGTCAGGGCCATTCCCGGACACTACGGGCCCGAGGCACGACGCTTTTCTGGCCGGCTACAGCTTTGGGACCGTCGATGCATTTCGAACCGCCGCCCATTTGGGCTTCCGGATACCGGCAGTCGGCCTCGGGCAGCCCGCTTCGCTAAGTTCATGACCACCGTCGCTGCCCCGTACTTCGAGATGCCCGCGAAGCAAGTTCAGTGGGGGCTGTACTGCATAGCATGTTCGAGCAACCCCATAAAGAATCGACAGTGCTCCAGACACGACTTTATAAAGCATCTTGCAAGCTTCGGTCCGGTAGTTCTCGACACCCCGGGGATGCGACCGCGGCATGATATTCGCGCACCATACTAGTGGGTGGGGTTTCCAGTATAGATTGCAGGCTTGGATTACGGAGGCGTTTTTTACTACTCTCATCTGCCCTGTTCGTTCCTATTATTATTATCCTCGGTTCCTTCCACACCACAGATTCCCCAAATATCACCTTGGCTGGAATAAAGTAGAAAATAGGTCCGTAGATGCACCACCTCCCACAGAAGGGTTGTTGCCGGGATCCTCCAGCTCGACCGCGTTGGGCAGGACAATCGTCTCCTCCACCACATCCTCGACCTCGGGTCGGCCGGGCATGACCATCTCGCAAAGCCGCTGGTGGCTCCATACGACGTCGGCATCCAACCTGACCCGCCTCTCGGAATGGACGCTCCTCCACTTGGCCACTTCCACCCGGGTCTTGGCGACCGACCGCTTGATGCCGCCGAGGTCGTTGACGTCCATGAACGCAGCCCCCGGCCATCCCGTCAGCTGCGCGAGGCGCGTGCAGGCGAGCGCGTGCACCCGCGCCACCCCGTTGAACTGCGGCTTCTCCTTCTTGAGCTTCTTGAGCTCCTCTTTGGTCCGCAGCTCGATGCTGTCGATTTCCTCCTTGGGCGACTTGTTCTTGACAATCGGCTTCGCCTTCTTAAATTTCTTCGGGTCCAGCGGCGGCTCCGGCGCGCTGTCCTTGCGGCTCTCGACCACGCAGAGCTTCGTCAGGGGCTCCGATGCCCTGGACACAAGCCCCCGTACTTTCCTCTTGCGGTTGCCCACCCGGATCACCTTCTGGCCCATCCACTGCCCAAAGCCGCGTGGCAGCAGGATGCCACGGACGAGGCCGATAATGGCCATGAGCGCCGGGGTGCCCGCTTCGGGCTTCAGGGCCAGCGTCTTCGGCGCCGTGGCGATGAAATAGCTCAGCTTTGAGAGCTGTGTGGTCAGGGAGAGCTGCGACCGGGAGGTGTCTGGCCAGGGAGAGCCAACGCAAAAATGAGCCAGCTCAGATGCCAGCTGGGTAGCCAACGACCACCCAATAGACTGGCAGGCCTATTGTCTTCATTAGCAACATAGAGAGGGATTTAGACTGTCCATAACGTACCTTCCCATGCACAAGCTTCTCCACCTGTCCCTTCTCCGCCCCCACGTACTCTTTGCGATAAGACCGCAGCACATCGCCAGCGTATACCGCATCGGCGCTTACCGCCGCTGAGGGTTCCATCCCGAGTAGGTTCCAGAAGATGGCGCACTGTTGCTTGAAGGGTAACGAGTGCATGATCATCACGATGTCGTAATCCGTGAGCGCCGTCGTGTGCCCGGTGTAGGGCAGACATGAGGCGACAAGCTTCGCGTTGTATGAGAGCCCTTCCGAGATGGCAACTCCACTAATATTAGCCTTCTTCGGATCCGCCAGGGCTGCATGGTCAGGGTCGCATGGTACGACGAGGAATCGCCTCAGCGGAAACTCGGTGTCCAGCTTGGTCTGTATCTTCTTCGCCTTCGACTGCAGCTGCTTCTCTAAGCTTCGGAGCGCCGGTTTCTTCACAGGAAGGGTGTATACGGGGTTCGGCGTCATAACACCGCTCGGCTTGTCAATCGCCAGCTTGTGCACTATGTCGGACAGGTCCCTAGATTCCGGCTTCTCTAGGTGCGGCGTCGCGGGGTTCGGTATCGAGATCAGGCGGGCAAAGTCTCCGAGGCTCTTCGCGTTCGTCGGCGCCAGGAATAGGAAACTCGTGCCGTCCCGGGCGAGCCGCGCCGTTTGGTCCAGGTCGAGGAGGTTCCAGGGTTCCCGCGTCCCGTTCTGGAAGTAGTTCATCGTGTTGCCGATGATGAGGATCGTCTTGCCCGAGTAGTTCGGAAGGACCTCCTCGCGTGTCGAAGTCGTCATGAATGAGCCACTAAGGCTCAGGTTAAACACATCAACTCCCAGATGGAGGCCTTTCTCGATGAAGTCGATCACCTGGCGGACATAGCTGTTCCGGCACTGCGCGGTGATGACCAGCAAGAACCGCGACGACGGATTGTACCGATACGATGGTGATATCTGTATCCGTAGGTCAAAGGTGACAATTGTGCGCATCTCGCCGGTGCGGGGGTCTGCAAGCTTCAGCTTGATTACCATGTTCCCCGTGGAGTACTCCTCCACAGCCTCCGAGACTTGGAACGAGACGGTGAGGGGGATCACACCGCCCGGCTCGATAAGTTCGACCATGTTGGTGAGCTCATGCGGCGCCTTGGGGTCCACCCCTGACATTTCAAACGAATGCAGCTGGTCGGTGAGGAACGATCCCGCGATTCGCCCCATGGCGCTGGTGCGTCCGTACGGTTTCTTGGAGATATTTTGGACCTGCAAGCCGAGAGATCAGTACCTTTGTACCCCGAACCCCTGATGTGACAAGACTTACTGTCCAAGAGAATCGGACCCAGTCGCCTTTGGCTACGCAGTCCAGGTACCGAGGCACGCTCATGACGAGCGGGTACTCATAGACAACAGGAACTCCACCACGGAACTCGGGGACCTCTCGCCTTAGGCGCTCCGAGTAGGCCCCGAGCTGGACAACATCCTTGGCGCGGAGCACGGTACCTGGCGCGCGCGGATTTTCTGGCGCGTATTCATTCTTGATGTAAGCTCTGAGGGTACCCGGCAGGGTGACGCTATGGCCAGGGGGGATGTCGCCCGGCATCCAGAGGGGCTCCATCACCGGGTCGAGCCACTTGGTGCTCCGTATCATAATCTTGAGCGTGTTGGGGCCGGGAGAAGGCATGCCGCCTATAGAGAGTTAGCGTCACGCTCTTCAGTTGAGCAGTCGGGGATAGCATACCAATGTTCTGCACCACAATGTTCTTCACAATGAGGTGCTCGCCGGGCTCCATGATCATATCCTCGTTCTCGTCGATGACGTCGAAGCTCGACACGACAAGCATATATCGAGACGAATACACCGCCCGGCTGTTGTCCCGCCCGAGGACGGAAACCTCGGTGTAGCCATCGGTGCCGTTGGCACCTGAGAATAAAGGGTCGATGTACCGAGAACCGCCGTCTCCTCCCCGTCCGGGTCGTCCGCCGGGATTGGAGTGGTACTCATTGTGGTACGCCGTGTGGGAGAAGGACCCGTCAGCACGGTAGACACTGTATGGGATCGACTCGGTCCTATGGCGCGCTGTAAGTATACTTTCTTAACAGCACGGGAGAGGTCGACGTTTACCAGAAGTATCCCGCCCCTCCACTCCCGCCAGTGCCGCCGTCGCCTCCATTGCCGTGGTCGCCAGGGGCGCCACCTTTACCGCCGGACACATCCCAATCTACGCCGATCAGTGTATCCAAGTCGTCGTAAGTAACGCTGACATGGGCCCCACCGCCGGCGCCACCTTCAGCACCGCTTGTCCCTCTTCCACCACTTCGCAGATACCTTCGTTAGTATCAACAACAAGTGCCAAGGTCTGGTATCTCAAACTTACTTTCCTCCATGTCCACCAGGGCCTCCATCCTACATAGCTGTTTAGCAAGGACCAATGACATATCACGGGGGTATACGCACGCCTCCGGCGCTATATCTCGTAGCATCGCGGCCATTGTATCCATGGCCGCCGTGTTGACCGTTCTCTCCAAAGCCTCCATTACCGCCACCACCACCTCGACAGTCCAGGAGCATGTTCTGCTCGCCGCTGATCTCCCATTTACTTCCCATCAAGCGCCCCTGCCCGGCGACTTGGACCAGACCTGGGCGACTGGGGTCGAAAGTGACGTCCACGTGCAGGTTCCCACCCGGGGCACCGGCGGTCGGGTAGCTTGCATCCCGCCCATGCCGTCCATTTGCGCCCGTCGGAGCTTTAACCAGTCAGCGGGTGTGTTTTGCACAGACACCTAGCCAGGGGCAGACTTACCTTGGTAGTCGTTGGAGCCATCCCAGCCCTGGGTTCCAGGGACGCCATCCTGGCCAGCGGCCGTGAGCACTACAGCCTGCATGTCTGCCCGAACCAACCGACCGGTTTTGCGAAAAAGGGGGGAAGCTCTGCGGGCCAAGCAGACTGCCACGAACTCTGAACGAGATCGAACGACAGAAAATGCAAGGTTCGCGCGCTTGTTAAGAACGCCACACGACCGCTCAGCTGAAAGCCAGGGGCTTGGCGCGGCTGAAATTTCAGCCGCCTTACGACCCTCAAATTAAAATATCATGACCAATTGAGGAATGGCACGCGAGGATCTACAACGTTTCAAGCGCAAGTGCCCTTGGCGAAAAGCTATCTGCAAATAACTTATCGGGCTTTTGGGAGGTTGATGGAGAAAAGGGGACTTATACCGAGCTGCCAAGCGATGTCATCCTGACGCGCCACTGGCGGCTCAACGGCGCTTGGCGCCACGCATGGTCACCTACGGTTCGGCCCGCTCTGGCTCACGCCACGTAAAATCAGTCAGCTCCAGTGAATTCATGGTATCCAAGATAGACAAAGACCCTTCTTATCCTCTGCCAGGCTCCTTCTTTCTGGCCTTCTGTCTGGCAAGCCGATAACCCGAGTGACACCTCACGGTTAAGGGACATCGATGTTGCCTACGTACAATGTCAAAATTTAATTCTCTGCACCCGCCAAGTGGACCCCAAGACATGTAGATAGCTTCTACGGAACATAATCTAGAACTATCTATCTAGGTAGTTAGTGGATTCATGTCTCACGTTTAAACTGAGCCACAACTTTAACGGTTCTCCAACGGCAGAGGAGTTCAATCGCTAGAAAATACTAGGCACGCATAGTATTAGTTCGCGAAGCATTCCTAGAAGACTTCCCTAGGCAAGGTGCTCATTTGCCAAAAAAAAATTTACAGTACTAATATATACGGGACGTCCTCGAAAGTAAACAGAGTAAAGTGGCTGAAACGCTCAAGAATGTCCTCAACTTACAGGATATCTGAGGTCCATCGACGCCGCATAAGCGTCATCGCCAAGACCTCAATCCTTGCCTTCGAGTTTGACAGCACCGGAAAGGTCCTATCCTACCCTCAGTACTTCTAATCCAGAAATAGAAACGAGGTGGAAGTCGGCATATTCCTCCCAGATAGCGTCGGCCTCGTGGTTGAGTGTCTGCCGGGCAATGGAGGGTTGCTCCAGCGTCCCATTTACCATTTTCACAGAGGGGTTTAAATTAATGCGGTCGAGTAACGGCGCTGGAAGCATGGATCAGCACCCCGGCCTCATCAGACTTTAGAAAACTTGCAGCACTTACTCCAGAAAGAGCATCGACGGTATCCAGCATTTCGAACGAAGGTGTGGTAGTACCAGCTCATGTAGTAACCAGAGGAAACCAAGAAGACTACAAGATTAATCCTAGCCAAAAATAGTCATGGCGAAAGAGGCAGACATCGTGGAAGGGAGCGGTTCTTCAGCTGGTGATTTAGGAAGCTTGAGCTCTTAGTCAGATTCTGGAAACAGCGGTCTGAGATAGTTCAGCGTCATGGGACGCATGGAGATACTATAAAGGCGAAGAATGAGGAAAGGGTGAGACAAAAGTCAAGGCGTTCGATAGTGTCTCCGCGTTCTCTACTTGGGGCTCCTAAGGTACATTATTTCTGTGAACAGCCATCTAGAGGCAAGGAGGGGCCGGGGTAGGGAGGTTCTGGTTTGGCGGAAGTTGACCTGAGTAGAATGTGAAAACAAGACACAGGTTTATATACCAGGCTCTGGCCGCTTCTCTCTCAACGGGGGCATGGGCGAATGTGAGAGCATGAGTCCGCGTGGTCGAGTGGTATAGGTCAACCCTCGATTCACAATGCCAGATCCTCGACCCCCAAAGCGCCAGAGGAGCCGTTGAGAAAAACCTACTTGCCTAAGGAAGTTTTTCGGAACCCCTTCGTTCGACTCTCCCGACCAAAAAAAAAAAAAAAAAAAAAAAAAAAAAAGATTACGAGGCGGTCAAATGGCCCCGGCAGGGATATTCGAGTCCTGGGCTCCTGGCTTCGTACTTCGTCTCGAGCTCGCACCAGATCCTGTGA
>MU270096.1:85366-227269 GCA_021432635.1 Thozetella sp. PMI_491
GAAGTTTTTCGGAACCCCTTCGTTCGACTCTCCCAAAAAAAAAAAAAAAAAAAAAAAAAAAAAAAAGAGTCATTGCCTAAAGACAACGGCGAGGGGCGTTTTTTTTTATTCTTGCACTGCCTGCTCCGTACTTCGTCTCGAGCTCGCACCAGATCCTGTGATATTACCTTCCGTTAAAACATCGTAGTGATCTTCAAAGCGTTATCCTAGTGAGACAGAGGAGTAACGCAACGAGTGCTCGTGACTTGACATAGAATTCGTGTTGGGCAGTTTTGCGGCCTCATCTTTCATTCAGACAATATGACTAACCTCAGATTCCCTTCCATCGAAACAGATAACCAATACGCTGAGCATAGTATCGAGCTCGCATAGGGCAGCCTGATGGGGTCATCTTTTCTTTGGGACGTCGCGAGGCTCTTCAGATTCCTCTCCATTCTCGGGCCTTCTTCCTGCGCCGACGAAACAGACGCATATATTCACAACTCAGATACGGATTCCTCTCTTCATAGCGCTATAAACTAGAAAAAAATATCTCATATGATCTAGAGTTCTGATTCTCTCTACATAGATTTTGCGGGTGCGCGTGTCTGTGAGTAATTCTGTACCTGCCATTATTTGAAACGTGGGAGATCACACACTAGATACTGTAGAGGTTGACTAGTTAGACATCTCGGTCCTCCTGCTCCTTTAGTATCATTTGAATTGAATTATCTTCCTCACCATGCAGATCAGCAAGACCTTAGTCCCTCTTGCCATTCTATTTCCGCAGGAGCGGCAATTCCAGGTACATAACCTGTGTCTACGCCATTCCCACAAGGCCGTTTTCATTAGCTAGCAACCTCAGCTCTCGGCGGCCAGGCCATTAGATCGCCCGACAACGCAGATGAGAATGAAATTACCGACTCGAATCGGCCATGGCTTAGCAGGTCTTGCTTGGTCGGAAAATCAGCGAAGCGTGACAAATTCCGCTGTTGAGTAAAATGCAGAGTACTGGTATAGGAAGAGGTATGACAGAGAATATGACCCGTGAGACTTCCGCTCTTAGGTCAAGGCGTGTCAGCGAAAGAGGGTAGGGAAGCAGCATCGATTTACAGGATCTAACTCGAAGGAGGGTTCAAGAAAGGAAAAGAAGAAAACCCGAGCTTCTCACTAGGACGAGATTGGCTTTACGATTTTCTTCTATAAAAAGGAAATCTTCTAATTTTTTTATAAAAAAAGTCTTAACACCCCCAGAAACTATTCCGACAAACCTCATTTTTCTACAAGACACTGTGAGCACATGTATATCTGCTCGATATCTTGAACAAGTCTCACGAGATGGGACTATAGAAATGCAATTGAACACTAACTACATCGCTACTCACTCCATCTAATATCCATTCTAAGGCGTCGTGCAGTTCTTGAGAACGATGTTGTTCGCTGCAACAGGTAAATACAAAGTCTTGAATGGCGATCTGAGGAAAAGCCTGCATCTGTTTTGTATCTACAGCTACGACCTAATGCTCCCGAGAGTGATATGTATCTCCTCGGATCTGGTGTTTACAGCCCCTAGCTCTCAAGTGCTACGGTTGGACAACAAAGGCGACACATACTTGAGGTTCAGTGTACTTACCGGCTAGGAATGGACTACACTAGGATGCGATTCTGGATCTAGACATCCAGGTCGGGCAGGTGTTGCGAGTGAGGGGTCTAGGAGTATCTGCATAGACTCGGGCATGTGGCGAGGAGTTGTTGCTCAAAGGTAGGGCGCCGTGGATATTCTCATGCGACGGCCCAGACTTCCGTGCCGTGTCCCACCTGCGGCCATGTGTCGCGATCGAGATGGCGTGGCTTTGTTGGTAACGTTAAGCGAAGTGCAGGGAGATTGTGCGACATGTCTTGGAAGAACCGGGGCGCGTCGACTCGGGTAGCCCGATGGAAGCGCAGTGGAGAGAATCGAGACTCAACCCGGTCCTGGGTTTGACTTCTGCTCGGCCTTATGGCTGGTTTACCCTGCCCAGCCCGGTTAACACCAACGGCTTTGTGAAACGGGGCTGCCTCGAGGCATTTTGCGTCGGTACAAACCAGTTTTACGGCCTGGAACCTCAGTCCACAAGATGGCTAGAACATACCATGTGATGTTTCTACCTAAAAGTCTTGGCTGCGGCCGCGTTGGACTTCTACGGCATGGCGTCTACTAGGGAGGATATTGAGAAACTACGGATTAACCACATGGGCTGCTGGCACAAAATTTACGAGGAAGAGGTCCTGGGTACAACATTGAAAAGCGACGAAGTGCTCAGACATGTTAAACCACACCGTCATCCTCCTACCGGAATGACGATATTCGGGGTCGGAGCTTGTAGAGGCCAATTGGCCCAGGTAATCTCCGTGCGGTTGCCCAGCCGCCCAAGCGCGGTGGAGGTGCGTGTATGACCAAGGCTGGCGCTCATGTCCGAGACCGCTTCCCCCGGCGGGGATAAGGAATACGCGGTGCAGCAGTTCCAAATCGGATGCAGACCCGGATCCTAAACGAATATACATTCATTCACGTCGAGAAATACATGGAGGGCCGAGAGCGACGCGATCGAAGACGTATGGGTAGTGTTCGCGGACCAAAACTCCACAGGCCGAAAACAGGCCGAACAACGGGCGAGAGCTGGCCGGCCAGTCATAGCTCCGGGAGCTCTGGGGGGTGTAGTAGGCACACCATGCAGATGCCGTGCTGGGCACGGAGTAAGCGTCACGCCGCTGCTGGCATTCCGAATGCATGGGCGCCTCTTTAGATGTGCGCATTGGAAAACCCCTCTTAACCCCTCTCACACGTTGCTCATCAATCTGTATTGGCGGTGCGAAGACGCACGGCTGCATCTGGGAAGACGCCGCAGAGGGCCGGGGTTCGATGGGGCTAGCCCACCCGGTGTGGGAATCGCATGAAACCAAACAAGCGAGCGGTATCCTTTGTCTTGCGCTGGGCGAAGCCCTTTGCGCGGACAATTGGGCGACGACAGCCGTGAAAGGAGGGGCTGCGGTGTGACGAACGTCGCGGGAGTGACTCGAACATTCCGATCGCTGCCGGAGACAAAGCCGTCCCAAAGTGGAATTTTTTAGTCGCCGGGTTTCGAAAGACGCTGCTAAGAGGCGGAGCGCTCCGATCGTCCCCGGCAACGGACAATTGAGAATGCCGAACGCCGTGGTTCGGGCAGGCTAGGGCGCCCCGAGTATAAAAAGTGGCCGACGGGCTGCGCGATTGGGGGGGAGACGCCGGGACGCCTATTTTGCAAGCCCCTCCCCTCCCCCCCCCTAGGCCTTAGGCGGCGGCGCCTATGACACATGATTTCGCGCCGCCAATGTGGTGCTTCTGCTTTTTTACGAGATGGATCGTAACGGCGGTGGAGTGGTTCCGGGTGACTCATTCGCGCCCCTATGGGGAGGTCTTTGCGCAGGCGGCTGAGGCCACAGCGCGGAGCCGACACACGCGGCCCGTCACATTCTTCGTAACTAGTAGGGTAAGCTGCGAGTAAGAGCAGCCGCAAAGAAAAAAAAAAAAAAAAGGCCAATACAAACACCACACAACGAACATACGAGCAATTGGATGTGGCAACGCCAAGGGACGTCAAATTTGTCACCGTGGTATCGCCTTCCCCAGACCAGTCGATAATACATGGTACTGTAATCTAGGAAGTAGTTTGAACGCGGAGATGGAGGATTGCTAAGCCTGATTTGACACCCTGTTCTTGTTGTTTCTTCTACTACCTAGTAATACGACGACTTGGTACCTGCGTTTGGCCTTATTTCCGCTGGGGAGCTTGGGTGCTCCAAGGTACCTCCCTCCCCTCCCCACCAAGCGGGTCCTCCCATCGCAAACTGCCACGCTGCGTGGCCCAAATTTGGAGAATAAATAATTAGCAGCCAGCTCGCCTGTCCGCGAAGCTGCCTATGGACGCTAGGGTAGGGGAGGCGGGATGAGCACCAGGGATCTTGGGAGGGTACCGACAGGCCCACGCAGCCTGGCACGCGCCAATCGGAAGCCTTCAATCTTCGCTAGAGCCAGATTCGCCCAGGTAGTATCAGATCTCTGTGGGCAGCAATTTGTAGGTCTCAAATTGGCTGGTTCCAGACCAGGACGACGGAGCTCTAATTTTTTTTTCCTCTGGCCGCAAAATCTTGAATGCCGCCTAAAAAAAAGAAAACGGTTCAGGCCCGCCTCCCATCCAAAGAAAAATCCAAAACAGGATGTCTCGCCAAAACCCTTCTGGCGGAGTTCCGCCGCCTAGCCCCCGTGAGCACATTTCTAGTAATAGGTCCCGAGGGAATAGGCATCGCTCTGTCTGCATGCACGCAACCGGGTGGCCGGTGCCACCGATGCAGACAGCCATCTGCGTGATCCGCCGTCTCGTATGCAAACCCTGGCATGCGTGTGGCTATCTACCCGCAATAGTCAGACTCTGTAGCGACCTCAGCATGGCCCCTCAGCATGGCCTCCATTCGGATATAGATCTTTCCACGGGAGAGTGAGGGAACTAACGTGATAGAAGCGCCCTCTTTTAGACGGGGCCATCATCAACAGCCGCCTGTTGTCCTCTGCGCCCGCCATCCTCCGGAGTCTAACTCCCCCCCACCTTGGACGAAAAACAGTCACATGCATGTAGAGAGGAAGCAAGGAACGAGGAGCGCATCTATTGGCATTCGAGAAAAAAAAAGTTCCTTGTCTTTTCCGTCCTGGCTTCTTTTGGGCCCGCGACGCCTCGACGTGGGCCTAGGGTTGTGTGCGCGTTGTCTTACCAATTGCCGACGATTTCTAAGAAGAATCGAAGCATGTGTCGTCGCGTCATACACCCGCCGTTCGGCTTCCAGCCGGGGGGGGGATCAGGCAGGCAAGGCAGGCTGCGGACACAAAACTCGGGGCGAAGGCTCGGGGTACGGGGCAATAGTCAGCGCGGCGATATAGTCCCCGGGCCAGACCTGGGGCGCTATCGGCACTCCCTTCGCTGGAGCTGCCCTGCGTGCTAGCTGCGTGCGTGGTAGTGGGCTTTGGGGTTTCGTCCGTTCCCAGCAGCCGGCCGCTCTCGAAGCTCTCTACTGGAACCCGCACCAGGGCTGCCCAGGCCTCAAAGGCGGCCAACCAACGAGCTTAGGCGGCGCTGGTGGCGTCCACGCTTGCTAAGCTAGGCCCAATAACGGGGCCCGGAGGTGCACGGGCGCGGGTCGGGCGAGCTGGTGGGCAGCCCCCCTGCTAAAATCCGAGCATGTGTCGGGGACTTCGTAGAACCCGGACTCGTGTCGAACCCGGCAGTCTCTCGGCCTGGCTCGCCTGACTAGGGGGGGGTACCCTGTACCTGCCGTGCCTGTGGTGCGTTAGCCCACCACTCCGGGTTCGTCAGACGCAGGGAATTCGGCCCAACATGGGCCCCTGGCCTGCTCCCACTCCCTCCCTCCCCCCCACGGCCCGGTCCCCACGCCAGCCCGGGTCGCTGCCTTTCTTTGTGGGAGAGTAGAGCGCGCACATGGGCCATGGCGCTGCGAGCTAGCCCTTAAAATTCGGCGGAACTCCCTTTCGTTGTTTTTGTTTTTACTTAAGGCTGTCCCGTCCCTCATCCCTTTCGGCTTCTGTCCCTCCTTTTTGCCCGATACTGCTGTGTGCGACTTTCTTCTTCTGGCCAACCACGCGCCCGGGAATCGCAGGAACGACTTACACCCCCCCCCCCCCCCCTCCCCCCCCCCCCCCCCCCCACATACTCACCTACAGTACTCACAAGGCAAGGCTGCCAGGTCCACCACCAACCCTCTCGAACCCATTGCGCCGGACTACCATGGATACCAACGCCTCGCTGGTGCCCGACTCGCGGGCCCCAACCGTAGCCCCTAGCACCAGGAGTGTAGCCGACTTCGAGAAGTCGTCCGTCGAGAACGTCCCGCGCGACGAGGCCAGTGAGAGCTCCTCGGTCCGTGTCGCAACCGCCTCTGGAACGGGCCCGCAGGACACCGAAGTGGCTGCCGAGGCGGAGAAGCATCATGAACTCACCCAGCACGCTACGGCGGCTACCAACTCCGGGGACGCCGTCCATGCCATCCAGACGCGCGAGGATGGCACCGAGTATCCCAAGGGCATGAAGCTCTTCCTTATCAGCTTGGCCCTGTGCCTGGCCGTCTTCCTGATGGCGCTCGGTATGTGTTCCTAACTATGGATGCGCATTGGTGGTTACATGGTAGCTGATCTGAGATATAGACAACTCCATCATTGCGACCGCTATCCCCAAGATTACAGACGAATTCCACAGCCTTGGCGACGTGGGTTGGTACGGAAGTGGTAAGTTGCTCCCCAGGACCACAGGGGATGGTGTCGATGCTAACGCGATGGAAAATAGCCTACCTCCTCACCACCGCGGCTCTGCAGCTGCTCTTCGGCAGGTTCTACACCTTCTTCAGCATCAAATGGGTCTTCCTTATCGCCATCGGCATCTTCGAGCTAGGCAGTCTGGTGTGCGGTGTCGCCAACAGCAGCTTGGCACTGATCATGGGTCGCGCCGTGGCCGGCATTGGCTCCGCCGCTGTCTTCTCGGGTGCCCTCATCATCCTGGCCTACTCGGTGCCGCTTGAGCGCCGCCCGCTCTACAGCGGTATGATCGGCAGCATGTACGGTATCGCCTCGGTCGCCGGCCCCTTGCTTGGTGGTGTCTTCACCGATAAGGTGACATGGCGCTGGTGCTTCTACATCAACCTCCCCATTGGCGCCGTTGCCATTGTCGTCATTGCCATCTTCTTCCCGGATCCCAAGCGCGAGATCAAGCAGGAGACGTGGCGCGAGCGCTTCATGCAGTTCGACCCCATGGGCACCGTCGTCTTCATGCCCGCCATCATCTGCCTGCTCCTCGCCCTGCAGTGGGGTGGCACTACCTACGCGTGGAACAGCTGGCGCATCATCCTGCTGTTCGTCTTCTTTGCCGTGCTCATCCTCATCTTCCTCTTCATTCAGTGGCGCCAGCAGGATCTCGCTACCGTACCGCCCCGCATCTTCTTCAAGCGCACCGTCTGGTCGTCTGGCGCCTATTGCTTCTCCATCGGCGCTGCCTTCCTCGGATCCATCTACTTCCTGCCTATCTGGTTCCAGGCCGTCCAGGGCTCCAGCGCCGTCGACTCGGGCATCAGGAACCTGCCTATGCTCATTAGTGTCGTCCTCATGTCCCTCCTCTCGGGTGGTCTCGTCACCGCTCTCGGCTACTACACCCCATTCATGATCGTCGGCACTATCTTCGCCTCGGTCGGCTACGGTCTTCTCTCTACCTTCCACCCTGACACCGCCCAGCCCATGTGGATCGGATACCAGATCCTGGCCGGTGCGGGTGTTGGCCTGGGTCTCCAGCAGCCCCTGATGGCCGTGCAGGTCGTCCTGGACATTAAGGACGTCCCTATCGGCACCTCGGTCATTGTCTTCCTCCAGACGCTCGGTGGTGCGCTTTTCGTGTCCATTGGCCAGAATGTCTTCTCCAACAAGCTGGTTGAGTATATCGGCACATACGCCCCCGGCCTCGACCCCGCCCTCGTCCTCGCCACCGGTGCCACGAGCATCCAGACCGCGATTCCGAAGGAGTACTTGGCTGGCGTCACCCTGGCCTACAACGACTCTCTCACCCGCACCTTCCTCGTCTTCGCTGCCATGGCCGCTATGAGCGCTATTGGTGCCGCGTTCGTTGAGTGGAAGAGCGTCAAGGGCAAGAAGCTCGAGATGGCCGCCGCGTAAACGGCCCTCGGTTTCTCTTTTTAAACGACTACCTATCTACCTACTTAATACGATGATACCCCCACTCTTCTCTTTACCTCCTCAGCATCTTTTCTCGCTCTCATCGAGTCGGGACGGGCTTCATATTTCCTTGTAATATCAAAAGACGGACTATGCATCATTTCCTACTATAGAAAGGGCCTGTTGGTTAGGGCTGAGCACCAGGTTGGGCTACTAGAGGGATCACCGGATCAGGTGCGTAATCGCACATCGTGATCGTCTGGACGGGCCGGCGCTTTAAAAGGGCAGGCCACATTGCACTAGAGAATCTAGATATGAGAATCAATCACTTCTCTTCAAGTACCGTGCTGGGCACAAATTGACCAGTTAGCCCTATACGCGGGACGAGGGCGTGAACCGCACAAACGCGTAGTCTGAATGCTAAACTGAGTTTGGGTCTAGTTGACATCTGGACGTGTGCTTCGTGTTCTACATCCTCGCTTCGCTGGCCGCTACCGCGAAAATCGAGTCAGTCTAGAATATGTGAAGCAGCTGGTCGCAATCAAGGCAGGTGTGCGGCTCAACTTAGGTTGGTTTAAGGTTGCCGGAGTGCTGACCCGGACGCTCCCGCGATGCCTAATTATGCGTGCCGTGGTTGGTGCACAAGATCCAGGTTTCTTGGCTTAATGCTGATAGGTCATATCCCCTCCCTTGCCTAGACGGCGTCGATCAACGGTCAGCATGTATGCATACCTACCTACCCCGGCAAGCATGGCTCACCTGTTGAGACCCAACATGTGAAATGCCCCCAGCTTAGCCAACGATGATTGTTCGAGCCTTGTCGGTTGCCCCACGTCAACAGCGAAGACACAGGATGAACAATAGTAACTACCTAGTTACGAGGAAGGGTGTTTTTTTTTGTGCGTATATGTGTGAAGTGAACTTTATGGTATCGAACAGAAAACCACACGCCATAAGCTTTTTGTTAGCCCCTTCCGCTGTCTATCACAGCATCTCGGCACCCCAACAGTGACGAACGATCAGGCAGCCCCTGCCTTGGCGAGATAGTCATCGTGGACCTTCTTCTGCTTCTCCCACTCCTTCTTGAGTTTCTTGACTTGGGACTTTGGAACCTCAGAGCCGTCGGCGAGCTTGGTCGGCAGACCGTCGGCATCCCATTCAATGTACTTCGAGTCCCCTTTGAACATCTCTTGCGGAGAAACCTTCGCCTTCTCCAGCTTTTCAGCCTCGAGGCGCTCCCTTTCCAGCCGTGCTATTGGGGGGAACTGTTAGTGGTCGATGAGATACACAATGAGCAAGTGTCAATGAACCTACCAAGTTCCTTCTGCTTTGCCTTTGCGGCAGCCTCGGCGAGTTTCTCTTCACGGGCGGCGATCAGTCGCGCTGCTGGGACGAACTTGATAAGACTCGCCTTGCCAACCTGGTCGTCCAATTGAACGCCAAGGTCTGTTAGATCATAGTCGCGGATGCGGTCGCTTAGCGCGAGAATCGCCTGCTTCGTAGCGGCATCGGGAGACGCCTCGGTAAGGAAGTTACGCAGTCCATCGCGGAGGCGAGACACCGCCCGAGCATATGGGAGAGCCAACTTTTCTATGTCCTTTTCGCCCGCTTTCTCAAGCTCCTCGAATTCTGTGCTTGGCGACTGTGCCAGGAGAGTCGAGATAGACTCGCTCGTAAGGTTGAGGGCCTTGACCTCCTCATTTACCTTTGAGAAGACAGAGACATAAGGCTTTACTGCTTCCTCAGGCGCGAGGTTAGAGCCTGCGGCTAGCGACCGCCAGCCTAGGCCATCATATGGGGCCTCAGCGCCGGGGTCAAGGCCGAAGATGCCAACGATCTTGGTGACCCAGCGCGCGACCTCCTCTACTACCTTCAGGTCAACGTTGGGTTCGGCCATGCTAATGTTGGCCTGCTTGACCAATCGCAGGATCGCCGCCATGGCACTGGGAGTGTCAAATGAGTTCCGAAGAGCGACATCGAGCTCTGCCTTGGCCTTTTCAAGATCTCCCTTCAGCGGCGAGTCGGGCTTGCCTTCAAGTGATAGAGACTCAACCCCGGTGGCCACGGATTGTGCTTCAGTGAGGCGGGCCTTGACATTGACGAAGAGATTCTGCCTAGGTCAGTATGAGCAAGCAGATGGCCGATCTAGCCTGACTTACATCGAGAGTGTTCTCCCAGCCCTGTCCCTGCAACCGCATGTCAGGAGAAACCTCGACGCCGTCGTTCCACCTTCCCATCAGGAACACAATTCTCATGCTCCGTGAAGTATACGTCGTTGCAAGGGCGTCCTGAATTGTCTGGAAGTTCTTGAGGGACTTGGACATCTTGGAGCCACTGATACTCAGATGGCCCATGTGGAAGAAGTTTCGCACCCAACGGTTGTCTGGCCGGCCTTCCTCATAGAAGTAAGCCTCGCTCTGCGCCAGCTCGTTGTCGTGGTGCGGGAAGGCAAGATCAATGCCTCCAGAGTGAACATCCATCTGAGAGCCAAGCTTGTCTGAGGCCATAACGGAGCACTCAATATGCCAGCCGGGCCGACCGTTGCCCCAGGGGCTAGGGTAGTAGATCTCGCCGGGCTTGGATTTCTTCCAGAGAGCAAAGTCGCCCATACTCTTCTTGCCCACCAGCGACTTGGAGAGCGACCCCTCGCCCTCATCCTGCAGCGCCTTGTCATTCTTGCTCTCGGGCCGCAGCCGGGCGTACTGGTTGCCGGGCTGCTTCTCGAAGGCAGCGATATCGAAGTACACTGAGCCATCTGCCTCGTACGCGAACCCCTTCTTGATGACCTGCTCCACGAAGCTGACGATCTGCGGCACATACTCGGTCACGCGCGTGATATGGTCAGGCCGGAGGACGTTGAGAGCGTCCATGTCAACGAAGAAAAGTCTCTCCATCTCCTGCGTGAGATCGGTGAAGATGGTCTGGTCGCTCGTGTCGATCGTTTCCTTGTACAGGGAGTCGAGATACGGGAGCAGAATTTCCTCTGCCCCTTCGAATATAGTGCCCTCCTTTAGGGCCTGCGCCGCGGCGTCCGCGTTGGAAAGATGCATTTTCAGCTTCGCCTCCGCGTCTCCGGGCTTGCCCTCTCCGGACAGGGTGCCACCAGCCAGTACCGCGCTGTACGCCGCATCTTTCCTCTCTTTATAGTTACTGGCATCTAGACCCTCCTCCGGCCGCAGGAGGGGGAGGTTGGACTTGGCATATTCGAGGAAGGCCTCCGTGGCTAGCTTGTGGGCCGATTCAGGGGTATAGGGCTTGGCCTTCTCAAGCTCGAAGAGGCGCCGCCGGCGTGCCTTGATGATGATCTTGTCGTCGATATCGGTGATGTTCATCACATAGTTGACTTCTAGGTTGAAGTAGTGTATGAGAATGCGCCGGAGGACGTCGGCTGTAACGTAGTTCCTCGCGTGGCCCAAGTCTGCGGTTCCGAACAGTAGTCAGTACCTGTAGGGGCAAGCTGTCAAAACTTCAGGGACACCCACGGCTGAGGTCGTAGACGGTCGGTCCGCAGGCATACCACGACACTTTCCCCTCTTCCTTGAGGTCGAAAGGCACCGGGCCGCCGGGCCGCAGCGAGTTGTGAACTGTGATGCCAGACATGGTTGGACGAGATGTTGCGAATGAGCGGATGCGCAGTGGCAGGCGTCGGGCTGGGGGGCCGAGAACGAGCGGTTTAAATAACCGATAGAGTCCGGGCGCACGAAGGGAGGGCATTCAACCTTGGGTCATGCCCCGATGACTCCAATGGGACGGAAGGATTGGCTGGGCAGGAGTGAGTATGTGTCTTCAATTTTCAATATGGCAATTGGAGCTTCACGGGTGACTCAACTCCACCAGCGGCTGGAGCTCTCAGTACCCCGCGTCTGTGGCTCATGCACTGCACCCACCTATTGTGGCTTTCCCTTCAGGGCCTGACAACGCAGATCGCTAACAGTCAATTTCTTACGGTCCAGAGAGTCATCCCAACCAACTCTCAGCCGGCTGCTGCAGTCAGAGAATTGATTCCTTCTTGTACATAGTCACAGACGCTTCTCGCGTACACGTGTCCATATAGTATGGAAACTTATGAAGCCACGATCCCATGTTTCATAGTGTGGCGCGGCACCGATCACGTCATCCCGTGATTCGCGTTCTCAAGGCTCCAGGGAACCCTGAGCACGGTCAAGCTGGGAGAGTCAGGTCAACATCCATGCAGAGGAGGTCTATTTATGGATGCGGCCGTATATACTCCTAATGCTTCCCGCCGTACCTCAAACTCTGAGAAATTGGGCCTGGGCAACACCAAAGAGCCCGCTTGTTAAAGATATAGAATGCACCATGCGAATCGTTGGCAGCTTGAAGTAGGACAGCCTCGCCAATTGGCCACGCCCCAAGCGTGTCTATCACTGTTAGAATCACCTGGCTATAATTAACACCATGCCAAGTGGGTATGGCGGGTTTGGATACTTCGAGTGGGACCAAAACCCTGGAAGGGGTGTTGCTATTATGACCTCCCTGAGTCACCTATCGGTACTAACGAATACGCCTTCGGCCGCATAGCGAATTACAATCCACTGCGGACGCCAAAACAATCTCATCTCGCGGAGAGCTGAAACCTCAGACCAGACGAGTAAAATACTTATCACCAAGGGCATAGTGTACCCGTAGATATGCTCAGCTCTCTCTCTCGCTCTCTGGCTGGCCGTGCGTTGTCACCTCCACAAGTGGGCTGGCTTTCCGCGACTCACCACCGCTGTCCATTGCCTTGGCTGTTGCCGGAGAAAATCCAAGAGCGCACATCTGATCAGTCTGGTCAGAAGTGTTGAAATTGCGATTCGCACTCTCCATGGCTAGGGAGCTTGTGTTTGGGTTTATATTCGTGATGTTGATGCCAAAGCCGTCCTCCGATGGGGTTCGTGTGGCTCCGGCCGAAAAGACGGGCTGAGAGCCTGAGCTAGGAGTCGTGCTACCGGAACGAGCCCTACCCGTCCGCGAAGACATTCGTCCCAGGTGGCTTGCGGCGAAGGTTGGCGCTGAGGCTTTCCCAACAGCCCGTTCCACGTCAGGTGTTGAGCTTGCCGACGACGCAAGAGAAGCGACACTAGCTAAATGTTTATTCTCTTTGCGTGACTTGACTTCCGAAGGGGGCACGAAAGCACACTGCGGGAGAATCGGTATTGGCAGGGGCTGATTAAGGAGCGAGTGGGTCAATGAGGTTGCTAGGTTTAGAGGTATGGTTGAGTTCTGCAGAGCCATGGAGAACTGATGCGACTGGGATTCGTCTCCCGCTGTTGGCGTGTTGGTCGGTACCTTGAGCCGTATTGGATCGTCTTCCATGCTCCCTCCAGATAAAACCATGGCATCAGGGACAATAGGAACTGTCATGTAATCCGACATGGTGGTGTCAGAACTCAGCTGCTTGCTAGGGCCGCGTAGATGACGAGAAAGAAAGGGTCTCTCGCCCGTCTCTATGTTTGCTGAGCTGAGCCAATCGAAGCATGCTGTTGAGTCGCAAAAGGGATCTGCCTGGTTCTGAGATGAACTAGGCCCGTCACCGCGAGGCCCATCCGCCATCTGGAAAGGGCCTCCGAAGGCGCTTGGCATTTGTGGCGGGGCCATAGCCGACATCGAAGAAGTCTGGAGTTGACGACTTCCAAATGTCCCCGCTCGGCGCCGGGGAGTATGAGCATGAGCTTCGCTCCCATCATTAGAACGACCCGTCGGGGCTGCCATTGGCAAGTTCGGGACTGCTCGGCGCCACATGTAAGGATTCGGCCAGGCGATGCCATTGTTCTCGAGTATGTCTACAGGGAAGCCATTAGCTGAATCTCCTGGGAAACGAGAGGCGGGAGGTCGTACCTAGCGGTGCATGCTGAAAAGAGAAGGCAATTATGTTCTTGACACGCTCCAGGGGCACAGACAGCGAGTCACGGGGGAAGCCTTCGCTGATAATGATCTTAATTCGGCCGATATCGTCCCCAGGGTTCCAATGGTTCTGGTAGAGGAGCTCCTCGCGGAAGTGCGGAAACCGGAGTCCTTCAAGCTCACCATGCTTGTTGACCTCTGGAGGGTGGTCCTCGTCAATAATCCCTCTTCTCAAGTGCCGACGGGGAGACTCTTACCGAAGGTGGTCTCGATCTGGAGCGGCCAGTTGTTCTTGCGGCCAAAAATCCTAGATCTGTGTAGAGATAAGCATTTCGGACTTGAAGGAGGAGAAACCAAGGCATAACTGACGCAACAATGCGGCCATCAACAAACACCCGGGCCTCAAGCTTGGCTAGCTCTGAATGTCTGCTGTAGAGCTGTGTGAACCGGCTGATCTTGGGAGTGTCCCAGGAGTGGATGGAGATGCTGAACGGAGCGCCGGGCTGAAGACTCGGCACGAAGCACGTCATGACTGGGAAACCGACGGCTCCATGGATGTGAGACAGCTCAATCTCCGGAATAACATGGCAGGCCACCTTAAACTCCTTCAAAGGCACTTTGGAGTCGGTGCCGGCGGGAAACAGGAGAACATCCCAGTCGTCATACCTCATTGTGAAAGGGCTGGCGCCGAAGGGAGAGAGTCGCGAGAAGGGAAATCGGGCCAAGCAGTTTGGTAAGGATTTAATGGCTTGTTGAATGTCGTCAATAGCCAACAGGGCCAAAAATAGAGCAAGAAGTGGCCGCGTTGAGGATGCTCGAGCCGGACACGACTGACAAACACATGCTGTGGCCAAGTAAGCCGAAAACCTTCTGTGCCTGTCCTTCTTCAGAAGGGTGCGAGTGGTGCAGATATAGTTGCGTCAGACTTGCTCTATTTCCAGGCTGTAGGCGCTAAAGCTAGACATGCAAGGAAAGAGCGACAGCGGTGTGCCCCATTACATGCCTGCACCAACTATCCCAGCACGGCTAATCCAGAGTAGGCCAACTTCCAAGCTAACGGTCGGCCTTCGCCTGTGAGGAGGAAGTGAGAAGCTCTACCTTACCTTAGGACTCGGAGACTGACAGACAGATAGGGACCTACTCATCCCCTCGGGCTCAAGAGCCGGTGCTGGCCGATAACAGGGTCTAGAACAATTCTGCGCTTTACTGATGGGCATCGACAGTCAGGGTTCAGAATAGACAGGAGAGCCTAGAGAAACAAGTTCGCACTGATCATCGCGGCAAAAGGCAGTTCCGTAGAATCGGTCTTCTATTCTTGACAAAAGAAAGGTGGTATACAGAGAATTTCCTAGTGCATTTTAGAGCCTCTAGGGTTCCCTTGATCAATCCGCACCATCCTTCTATGTTTCATGTACAACAGGTATTACGGATCGGCATCACCTTCCTTTCGTGCCTGTTTGCCTATGGTCAGCTTGCTGGTTTGTTGCGAAGTGGCATGGCGTAACTCACTCTGATGGCACCCGCACCGCCCAGCTCTCGCTCCAAACCATCCTCGAACTCGCGAGGGTACGATGGGATATCGGGGTAGAAGGCCTTGACGGTGAAGCAGACGCCGGTGAAGGTTGCAATGAAGAGGCCGATTTGGAACAAGCCCTTGCCGGGGGTAGTCCAGGTGTATTCATAAGGGCTGAACATGCCGAGGACATCGTGGTCTTCGTGGACGGGCTCGCCGAAGTTCCTCCTCTCCTGCTTGTCCCACCAGTCGGCATGGGGGTCGCGGTGCTGGCGCTTGACACGGGGAGGGTTTATGTAGCCGCCGTTCTGCGCGATATTGTCAGCTTGCGAATTGGCCATGCCCTCTTCTCTCGGCACCTACCATGTCGGGATCCTCGGCAGCGGTGAGCTCAGCGTCCGTCGGGTATTTCTCCTCTATAAGAGTGCGGCCGGTCATCGCGTCGGGGATGAAGCTTCGGCGCTGGACGATGGGCAGTCGGGCGATGGGGGCTTTGGTCGGGAGAGCTCCTCGGAGGGGAGCAGCCCTCGCGAGGCGGAGGGACAGCATCGCGGAGTACCTGATGGCAAGTAAGCCGAGGGCAAATCTTTACCGGGCCAATTGAGACCAACCTAAGCGTGAGGAGGCCGCAATGCAGTTAGATTGGATTGCTATCCGGATGTCGTGTGTGTTCGATGAGGTCCAGCTCAAGTGGAGGCCGGATGGTGCATGGAAACCTAGCAGATCCGAAGTTCTGCCGGCGAGGTTTGCCGTCGCGTCCCTGCCTAAGGCCGCAACGGCGCGATTTCTGTTTCGAGCAGGCGACCAGCAGAGCAACTGTTTTTCAAAGTTTTTGCTGATGAGGAGCTTTTTTCAAGCAAATCACGCCGCAGTCAGCCTTCCAGACCCCTCACAATGGTGAAATTTGAACACGATATTCTCTGAACTTTGACGATTCTTCTGGCATCATTTTTATCACGTCAAATGCCAGTTTCGTCGAGATTTCGGTCATTCTCTTCCCTCCCTGCCCACCGTTACTATGACCGAGACCGCGTCGCCCGACCCGGCGCATGCAAACTCGACGGCCATCAACGGCAGCAACGAGCACGACGGCGTGCAGCCATCGCCGGAGCGCGCCAAAATCCTTGACTTGGATGACTCTGAACTTAGTGATGTCAACTTATCCGATATCGATGATTTCGAGCCCTCCGACCTCCACGAACACCCGCCGACCCCGGGCAGTGATGTCAAGACCGATCGCCACCCGCGCGAGCCGGACGATACGCCCGACGAGCCCTCTGCAAAACGACGTCGCTTACGCGAATCAACCCCTACCCCAAATGGAACCCGAAAATCCAAGCCTATATCTCCTCCGTGGAAGAAGTTCGAGGCAGATGGGCCGACCTCTTTCACCGAGAATGGCCGGCGCAAGTCGGGGCGGACCAACTACATCCCCCTCGAGCACCAGAGCGGTGACAAGAGGATAACGAGGAAGTCATTCGGCCAGAAACCGAGCCCTCCAAAAGCGCAGTATGCTTCCGCACGGTCGACGCGTCAGCATTCTCCTACCCCGACCAAACGTCCATCTTCTTCCGGCAAGGTTGCTCCCAGCCGGACCACGACGACCAAAGCGCCGTCCCGGAAGTCACAAGCGCCAGAGCCCAAGGCTCGAAGCCGGCGCCGATCCTCCTCTCCTAATCCTCCCCCCGCGAGATCCAAGCCATCTACAGCAGGCACGCGTCGATCAACGCGCCACGCCCGTGAGAGCAACGATGAAGATGGTGGCTCCCCGACGACTGTGCGCATCAAGCTGCGCGTGAGGCCCCCGTTGACGACCATTCCACTTGTGCACCGCGACCAGGCCAACGTGCGACCAAAGCTAGGGCCAACCTTCGAGGAGTGGTTCGCGCGAGCCGGCGACATCCCGGCAGAGGAGGGTGGTCTCTACGCTTCGGAAGACGGCCCTCGCTTCACTGACGAGATGGCGCGTCAAGATGCCGCAATCATCGACCGCATCGAAGAGGAAGCACAGCCAGGCGGTCTGCTGGCGGAAAGCAGGTGCTCGGTCTTCGAGCCAGAGGCCGAGGAAGAACCGCCGCGGCAGTGGGCTCACGTGGACCACCTCGTCAAGGCCGTCGGCAACT
Source organism: Thozetella sp. PMI_491 (assembly GCA_021432635.1). NCBI lineage: Eukaryota > Fungi > Ascomycota > Sordariomycetes > Chaetosphaeriales > Chaetosphaeriaceae > Thozetella > Thozetella sp. PMI_491. Next base: position 102,567 of record MU270096.1, read on the forward strand.
TCCGGAGGCTTATGCTTCAGGAACAACAGCGGCATCGCGCGGCCGCCAAGCGGATTGCCATTGCCTGCGAGGCCGAATGGAGAAGGCGGAATCCCCAGCCCAAAACCGCCGAAGAGCTCGAGCTAGAGGAGAAAGAGAAGACCAAGATTCGGTGGCGGCAGGTTAATAAGGCCGTCACTGGCACCTGGGAGAATGTCAGGATCGAGGTCAACCGGCAGAGACTTTTGCAGTGGGAAGCGGAGGAACAGCGCCGAGTCAAGGCTGCGTTGAACCAGGCTGTGAACATGTCGGAGCAGAAGTTACAGGCCCGTCAAGCCCGTCTCGATACTGATGATCTTTCCGATGACCTGGAAAACGAAGATGAGATGGGATCAGACGAGGAACTAGACGAAGACGAAGACGACTCCGGTCTAGAGATGGAGTCGGAAAGGGGGGGGCGCCCCAGCGAAGACGAGAGCAACATGTCTTCCTCTGACGACGATGATGACAAGTCCTCCATGCTCTCCGACGAAGGCCTGACACAGGAGCAGCTTCGAGAGAAGTACGCTGGTCTTCCCGAGCTCGGTAGCACCGATGCAGACGATGCTACTCCGGCACTGGACACCGACAACGCGGGGACGGACACGCCAATGGTCAATGGCGAGACTGGAGATGATGATACCAGTGATGAATCAATCGACATGGATGACGACCTTGGATCTACTGAGGATGAGATGGATAGTGAGGAAGACGGGACTGACGGTGACGATGAAGAGTCCGAAGATGATGAGCCTGCAGGCTTGCTTGGCCTTTTCTTCAAGAAATCGGAGCTCAAGAAAATAAAGGAAGAAGCGGCCGCTCAGGAACCAGACCAGACGGCCGGAGAAGCAAGTGTAGAGGCGACATTGGATACCGAACCGTCCAACGCCGAGGCGACCGCCGTCCAGACGAATGGCCATCACAGCGGAGACGAGGGCGAGTCTGGCCAGGCCTCGAGTGAGAAGAAGGAGCCGCATAATCTTCAGAACGGTACCAAGCACGATGCCACTTCCAGTACGGAAGAAGCTGTCTCTACGAAGCTGGAACCGGCCTCCACAAACGGGAACCCTAACGGTCATCGGCCCGACAGCAGCGAGCAAGAGCAGATCGGGCCCATTACGAACGGTGTCGTCAAAACGGCTCGGTTCACGGAGCCGGTCGCTGGCGAGCAAACCTCGAAGAACACTGCCAAGGCCGACGATGACAACACTGCCCCGGTCGAGACTGTTGAGTCCCAGGATGTGGATATGCAAGATGCGAACGTGGAGGCACAGACCGACATGAAAGTGACCAACCCGGGCATCCCGGATGTGGAGATTACGGACGCGCCGATTGAGTCGGAGCATCTGAGTGCGGAAACCGAGGGGGTGGCGAGCCTGCAAAGTCCATCTAGGAGCCTCTCCCCGAGAACATCTGACACCAAGCCTACGGACATCGACACGGCCTCTTCAGTCGAGCGAGCTCTGAGCGCGCCGAAAGCCGACAGCCGCTTAACTTCTCCAGCGCCGAATGCCAGGACAGACATTCCCTTCTTGCTTCGGGGCAAATTGCGAGAGTACCAGCATCATGGCCTTGACTGGCTCGCAAGTTTGTATTCGAACAATACCAACGGTATCCTCGCCGACGAGATGGGTCTCGGAAAGACCATTCAGACAATTGCGCTTCTAGCCCATCTCGCTTGCTACCACGAAGTCTGGGGTCCCCATCTTGTCATCGTCCCAACCAGTGTCATGCTCAACTGGGAGATGGAATTCAAGAAGTGGTGCCCTGGTTTCAAGATCCTCACCTACTACGGCAACCAGGAGGAGCGAAAGCGCAAGCGACACGGCTGGACTAACGACGATGTCTGGAATGTCTGCATCACATCCTACCAGATGGTCCTGCAGGATCAGCAAGTCTTTAGGCGGCGACGTTGGCACTACATGATCCTCGATGAAGCCCACAACATCAAGAACTTTAAGTCGAAGCGGTGGCAGACCCTGCTTGGCTTCAACACCCACTCGCGCCTTCTTCTCACCGGCACTCCGCTGCAGAACAACCTGACGGAACTCTGGTCTCTACTGTACTTCCTCACTCCCCCGGAGAACGGCGAAGGCGGGTTTGTCGACCAGCAGGAGTTTAACAATTGGTTTTCGCGTCCCGAAAACCAGATCCTGGAGAATGGACGGGAAGACTTGGACGATGAGGCGCGAGCCATCATCTCAAAACTTCACAAGGTACTGCGCCCGTACCTGCTGCGTCGTCTCAAGGCCGATGTCGAGAAGCAAATGCCGGCAAAGTACGAGCACGTCGAGTTCTGTCGACTTTCAAAACGACAGCGCGAGCTGTACGATGGCTTCTTATCCCGGTCAGACACCCGCCAGACCCTGTCCTCAGGCAACTACATGTCCATCATCAACTGCCTGATGCAACTGCGAAAGGTCTGTAACCATCCCGACCTATTTGTGGACCGGCCAATCATGACATCTTTCCGCATGAGACGCTCCGTTCCTGCCGAGTTTGCGGCCACGGAGCAGGTTGTCCAAAGCAAATTACTCTTTGTCAAGCCGATGAACATTGTCAGCCTAAGCTTCCTGAACATGGTTCCTACCCAATATGAGCACCTGTCGAGCTCGACGACCGACCGGATCGCCCAGCTGAGCTCAAACCGTGTTCTTCTAGACCTTCGAGAATACCAGAAGACACGAGCGAACGCTACACAGTCGGCTTTGGATCCGGAGACAGTGAAGTCGAACATCGTGTACCTAGAGAGCGCCGCGAGATGGGGACGCTTTGAGGAGCTTCAGCACTGCGTGTACCTAAATGCGCTCCGGCGGCAGCAGCGACCCATCTATGGCAAGGGTCTTGTTGACATGCTTACGCTGGACACCACGCGTCGTCCGTTCAAGCAGCGGCCCAAAGTCCCTCGCCAGATAATGAGCTGGTTTGAGGAGGATTCGTTCCTTTTACACAACGCGATCCCTACGCTCCAGCAGCGAGCGGGCTCGATGGATACCCTGGTCTCCAAGTTTGCATTTGTCACCCCGGCAATCGTCGCGCCGGACATGAGCAATGTGCTGCTGGGTTCAAAGGGCGTCGACGCGTTCGAGGAAGAAAACCTAAGGCTTGCGGCTCCTGTGAGATACGCGCCGTACATGCCAAAGGAGCCTCCTCTGGATCCATGGCACGAGGCTCGAGTTCGGCTATCCATCCAGTTTCCCGACAAGCGTCTTCTTCAGTACGACTGTGGCAAGCTTCAGGCGCTCGACAAGCTGCTCCGCAAACTGCAGGCCGGCGGGCATCGGGCTTTGATCTTCACCCAAATGACCAAGGTCCTCGACGTGCTGGAGCAGTTTCTCAACATTCACGGTCACAAGTATCTTCGTCTCGATGGAGCTACCAAGGTCGAGCAGCGCCAGATCCTGACAGATCGCTTCAATCACGACCCGCGCATTCTCTGCTTCATACTGTCGACCCGGTCTGGAGGCCTCGGCATCAATCTGACAGGCGCAGACACCGTCATCTTCTACGACCAGGACTGGAACCCCGCCATGGACAAGCAATGCCAGGATCGATGCCACCGAATTGGCCAGACGCGGGACGTGCACATTTATCGTCTAGTCAGCGAGCACACCATCGAAGCCAACATCTTGCGAAAAGCAAGTCAAAAGCAGATGTTGGACGATGTGGTCATCCAAGAAGGCGAATTTACTACCGACTACTTCAACAAGCTCTCGGTCCGCGACGTCATTGGCAACAACGGCGAGGTCTTCGCCAATGTGGATGACCTCGCTGCCAACGCGGCTGTTGACCGCGTCCTCGGCGGTGTCGAGAGCGACCAGCGCAAGGTCGTACGCGATATGGAGAAGGCAGAGGACCAGGAGGATGTCGCAGCTGCTCGGGTGGCCGAGAAGGAGATACAGCAGGACGATGAGGACTTCTTGGAGCAACGCCCCACCCCTGGTGGCGGCTCCGGCGTATCGAGCGCAAGACAGGGCACGCCGCGGGATGGGACTGAACCGCCTACGGAAGAGGCCGGTGCAGGCGGCGAAGCGGTCGAGTTGGAGCACAACGCGTTTGGGGAGCGCATGCACACCATCGACGACTACATGCTCCAATCCATGGCCGCTGCCCTCGAAGGAACTCCTCTCGACTTGCCGAAGGACAAGAAAAAGAGCAAGAAGAAGGGCAAGGACACCAGGAAGCGTTAATTGTGGTGCTGCTCGTGAAGCCCTCCAGGGGTCCGTCCTTGACTCACGTCTGTGGGACTTGCGCCGACGTTCGAACACTGTCGGTCATAGCCGTGCGGGCCACTGTGGCGAAGTTATGGCCTTGCGAGGAGAACATTTGCAGGGAATGTCTTGTGTATTATACTAGTTGGTGTACATTATTATGGATCAAACCTTGACGAATCATGACATGGGCTAGGGCATGAGGGGATAGACGGCCTGGCCTGGCACGGCTGGTCGCTGGACGTCGGCGGTTGCATTAGACTGCGGGAATAGCACCCTAGCTCCGCTACAACAAGGGTGGGAAACAGGAAACAAAAAAGGAGTCCAGGGCTACGAGCACTAATAATAAGAGCATATCGTCGGTACCGTGTACCTAGAATAAATTGGACCTCTCTACTGCCTGTTAGCTACAAAAGCTATGGTCGTCCGGTATGCCAGCGCATTGCCCTAGGTCTCTGGCACGCCTCGTGCTTTTCTTCACCGTCTTATCGATGGACCAACGGGCACTAACTGGTTTAGGCCCACCACATGATAATCAAGGATCAAGGTAGTTACCCTAACTATACTAATACAAATTTCGCAAATGCTCTTCGCAACCTAGTTCTGGTGGGGGTTGCAATCCCTGCCACTGCCACCCAGTAAACCCCGAAAAGCTGACGTGCAGGTGTACAGCCTATATTCGTCCTTTGCAGGCTGTTCTATGGGAATGGTACCTGCTGTTGTGCTGGGGTCCCTGGCGGAAGTGTCGAGATGTGGGAATAATTTGCAGCAACGCGGCGAGGATCCAGGAAACCGGAGCATGAGGATTACTCAGGTACCTGCCCCCTCGTCCCTTCCTCCGGCACAGAAAGCCTTCTTTAGACCTGCTGACGCCTCCTTGGAGAAACTTTCCGCGGCCAAACCTTGTCCCCTTGACCTCCTGCCAACATGTCCAGCGTGAAAGAGTATGGATTTCTCCTGCCCGACGGCAGCCGCATAGTAACCGGCTCCGGAGTGCATGTCCGCAGCGCCTTCCCGCCGGACCTTGACATCCCCGGAACGTTGCACATGTTCAGCGTCGGAAACGCCAACGACGCCGATACGCCCTGCTTTCGCGGGCCTATGGGCTTCTTTCCCTTCGACACGACGATGCGCATGCCGCGCCATGTGCACATGTCGACAGGGCCCGGTCCCCAGCGCTATCTTGTGGAAAAGGTGTACGCCGTCAGCGGCATCGGGCTGGCCGAGCTGGCCGGCGAGGTGTACGTGGTGCCGCCCAGGACCATGGTCATGATCGCCCCTGGCGTCCCGCATACTTGGACGGCCTGCCCTCCGGGCCTCGACTTGAAGGCCCTGGGGGTAGACAAGGATGGTATCGTGTCGGATGGCACGTTCAACGCTCTATTCGAGTACGAGGACGCTACGACCTTCTTTCCGACGCAGCAGAAGGAGAGGCTCCACGAGGTGGACAACTACATTGCCTGCGAGGACCTCCACGGAATCCGCTTTCCCAAGATGGAAGTCGAGGATGTTGTGCGTGAGGCCTGGTTCGTCTCGGGAGAGGGCGTGCGCAAATTGCAGAACGCTTGACCATCTGCATCGGACCAGTACGAGAGGAAGCCGGAGGTGGCGGGACTGGTGATTCTCGCGATAGGCTGATAGACCGATAGACCGGGGGCGGGGGAGGGGGGTAGGGACCTTGGCAGCGTCAGTTTTGGCGATAGCTAGCACAATCTTTATTGTCTAGTGCACATTAGACATGATGCGAGGAAATTCCGAAAGAGATTTAGTCTATTGGTCACGGCTTGAAGAAGGCATCACGGAGTTTGTGTCAGCCTGCAGGGACTGCAACTGCAAGGCAACTGTCGCTAGCCCCTACTGTACGACGACGGCCCTGGCTTAGTGTCTACAACGCCGCTTTATTCAGTACCACATACACCCTCACATCGCGGCAGTTCGAGATCAAACGGGTCCGCCGGATCGGCCCCACCCCACCAACAACGGTGACCGGAGATCGGAGGCGTTGATAATGTTAGGCGCTAGCATTGGCTGTTTTTGGCTCGCCTGCAGGGGACTCTCGCATTCTATATCCGTTTCCGAAACGACTACTTCAGCACACACTCAGAGCCATGCCATTGCAACAGTGGATGGACGGACAGATTCTACTATTGGCCTTACTCGACGGAATCAGGGTACGGGAATGTGCCGCAGTGCTCGCCCAGAGTCGCACTGGCTACGCCTAGGTTACATTTCCATAAGGTCCGGAACTCATCGACATAGGCCTACCTTCAACCAAGTTATGCCGGTATACTAACAGTATAGGTAATTTATTCGTAGGCAACTTCCCATGGCCTCCAGGCGTTACCGTCTACTCGGAGGAAGCCGCCAGAGAGGCAGCTGTCTCCTGATCCTCAGAGGCAACATCATCAAGGACTGCAAAAGGAGCAGCCCAAGATTATCTAATGGGAGCCCTGACCGCCATCAGTTCGCGGAAGTATGACTTCAGCTGAAGTAGTCGCAGATGGCGGTGTCCAATGAGGCAAGCTTTAATTGGGAACCCCCTCCCCATCCATCTAGATCTGTCCATTGCGCTTGCTGCTCAGATTTGGCACTCGTAATCGTGCCTGCAGGATGAAATGGATGGCTTCACTATTAACGGGGCTATGAGGTGGCCCGATCTTACAGCCAGGTATGCTATCCCGAGGCGGTTAGGCAAGATAGATAGCTGCATCAGAGTTTCTATAGCATACTAAGCCTTGCCTGGGTCACCGCTGTGTAACCAACGAAACTCTAATAGTCTCTAGTTGCATACATGCGTGGAGGTATTGTCTGTTCTTCCACGTCTCGTTGAAAGATTCACTGCTATGAGCTGGCTTGAATAAAATACCAAGACTCTTCTTTTTCAGGTAGCACAACCCAGCAGGTCCCAGATCATGGGGAAGAGGGGACTGCTCAGCTATATACGTTACGTACGAGCTCGTGTCCGTGAAACCACTATGGTCTCCAGCAAGGGCGCTCATTGCCGCAACAGAAGCCGGTGGATCTTCGATAATTAACTCGATAGCATAGCCTCCGTGGGCGGGCACAATGATGCGTATGGGTTGGGTCATGGTGATATATAGGCTAAGTTTGCCTATCGCTGTGAAGACCGACAATACCCATACACCGCTTAAAGCGCTGAAAAGACGTCTACAATTTTCCCGGACAGTCTCCGCAAGCGGTATTAATGTTTTCTCCGAATTACACGCCTTCTTATACCGGTTGTGGCCCGTCCCTGCTTCTCGGGTTCGTCATGGGATGTTCTGTGCCGGCTGACGGAGGGACGCGGAGGCTTAGTGTTGATCGCCAGTACTGCACAACAAACCAAACATCCCGGATGTAGTACGTGGGCTGTCTAAGCTACAAAACCCCCTTTTGTTCACCATGTTTTTCAACAATGGCACCGGGCACCAGTCGGGCCTATCCTGTACCACCCCGGCATGCCTCAAGATTGCCTCTCAGATACTGACCGGGCTGGCGGACAACTATACCAAGATCGATCCTTGTGTAAATTTTGACCAGCGTACGCTCGAAAAATCCGAATCGAGTATCCGAGAAGGAAACCGAGACTAACAGCCTCATAGTGGCATGTAACGGCTGGCAAGCTCGTACTCCGATTCCCAAGGGCGAGCTGAGCATCGATACTCTAGGCGTCCTGTCAATGAACAACCGGCTACTTTTGAAAGATATTCTAGAAGGCCCATACCCAGCCGGCCACGATGGATGGATCACCACTAGTCTCACGCCAGCCCAAGCCGTTGCTGACAGGCAAAACTTCAACAAGATGCAGAACAACTACTTTGCGTGCATGAACACCACGGCACAGCATGGCCTGCAGCCGCTGATCGACTTTACTGCCATGATTGCGAAGATCTACCCATTAGAGCCTACTGTCAACAAAACCAAAAGAGAGATTCAGACCAGCAGAGCGATGCTGATGGGCGATGCCATCTCCTTCTTTGAGTCTTACGGCATCCCAACCTTTACCACTCTCTCCCCTCAAACCTTGGACTATGGATCTGTAAGTGAATTCTTTCACATAATTTCAAGGCAGTCGCCAAGACGGCGCAACTCACTACGGTTTTAGAATATGACACTGGCGGGCTTAAGCCCCGGGGGTGGGAACTCTGTCTCCCCGACCTTCACGCCAGCTTCCATTCAGCAGTACCTGGACATAGGCTCAGAGATTCTTTCTGCTATATATCCTCGGAATATCAGCAGGGATGCATCTAAAACGCTCATGGCTGGCGTCTTTGGGTTGGAGCAAAAGCTACTCTTAGCCTTCGGCCAGGCTATCTTCAGTCCTACAAGCCAAGGCGCAGACGGAACCATCCCGGCACCGGCAATGTCTCTCGACGATCTCGCAAGGTTCGCCCCGGAGCTCAACATATCCTCGGCCCTGCGAGCGTTGGCGCCGCCAGGAGCCCGGTATGACAAGATCATCGTGAACTACCCAGACTTTTATCCCAACATGTCCAGCATCTTATCAAATACTTCGACCGAGATCATCCAGGCCTTCTTTATCTGGAAGGGCGTCGTGACGATGACGCCATTCATCATCACCAATCTCACGGACCGTTTTAACGCCTTTGAGTACCAGGACACCCCGCTGGACCCGAACTATCCTAATGTCCAGTGGAAGCAATGCCTTGACCATACCGAGACGGGCGTCTACTGGCTCGGCCAGGATCCAGTGCCAAACGGGCTCTCATGGACCGTGGTCCGCTTCTTCATCGAGAGGGCCTACTCGCACCATGCACGGGCGTTCACGGACCAGATTCTAGTCAACATTCAAAACGAATTTATCTCTCGGCTCGGGCAGAAGAAATGGGTTTCCGACCAAGTCAAAAAGCTATCTGAGGAGAAAATCAGAAAGATACTCCGCAAGGTTGGGTACCCAGATATCTCACCCAACGTCACGGACCCCCTTGTTCTCCAAAAGTACTACGCAGGCGTCAACATTACGGACTCGTACTTCTGGAACTCTCTATCTATCGCCAAGTCAGCCGTGGCACACACATGGTCTAGCTTGGGTAAGCCCGTCGACAGAAATATCTGGCAGGGGGCGGTATCGAGCGCCAATGCATACTACTATGCCCCGACGAACGAGATTGCAGTATATGCCGGGATCCAGCAGTTCCCCGTGGTACGTCTGATTCTTACGCGGCGCGCGCCTAGGCATTTCTTACCCTGAATTCTGACCATCAATGCAGTATCAAGACGACTTCCCGGCATACCTCTCATACGGAGGCATGGGGTCGCTATGCGGCCACGAGCTGACGCACGGCTTCGACACCACCGGTCGGCTGTTCGACGGATCGGGAAATCTGACAAACTGGTGGGATAACGCGACCATCGCGGCTTTCGAGAACCGCACGGCGTGCTTCATAGACCAGTACAACAACTTCACAGCTGTGGGTCCCAACAACACCTTCCTCAACGTCAACGGCTGGGGCACCCTGGCCGAGAACATCGCCGACAGCGGAGGCGTGCAGGTCAGCTACGGCGCCTGGCAAAAGGTGCAGGCCGCCCAGACAGTGCCTGATTTAGGTCTGCCAGGACTGCAGCACTTCAGCAATGAGCAACTGTTCTTCATTCAGTGGGCACAGACATGGTGTACGAATGAGCCACCGGGGGCTCTGGCCGATCGGATTGCCGGTGACGTTCACGCGCCTGGGTTCGCGAGGATCTTGGGGCCTCTAGCCAACTCGAGAGGCTTCCGCGAGGCGTTTAACTGCCCGGTTAAGGAACCTACATGCGAACTGTGGTAAAGTGGGACGGGAATTCAAGTCTCGAAGTTTCTCTAGCCTTCTATAGGTTTTGAATTCATGAAACAAATCAGAGTACGTGTCGTGTCCAAAGGTCCAATCAGTACAAGTGCTACAAGCTACATTCCCAGGGTCGGCTCTCAAATCTTGGCCTCTTTTTGCAGCTGCTTGAGCTTGCCCTGGTAGAGTTTGACCAGCTGTCGCACTGCCAGATCGAGCATCACGTCCTCGGACCCGCCCGGAATCCGGACGCCAGGGACCTCGCGGTAAATCACTGCAAAAGATCGGGTCAGCTCCAGGTACCTTGCGGGAGTACAATCAAACGGCAGCAAACTCACTCTCGACCAACTGGCCCTGTCCACTCCGGGTGTATCCGTTGCCGCCGAACAGCAGCACCGCCACTTCGGCACACTCCTTCAGCACGATCCCAGACTGAGCCTTGAGGAGGGCCGTCAGTCCGCCGAGCTCGCGGTCGGCGTCGGCCTTGGTCATCTTGGTCATCTGGTAGCCAAACTGCTCGACCCAGGCCGATTGGCTCTCAAGCAGCGCGCCGGCCTTAGCCAGCCGGTTCCGCACGACGGGCTGCTGCATGAGCGTCTTGCCGAACGCCTCGCGCTTCATCACGTATTCAAAGGCGGCGGCGAGCGCGGTGCGGGCCTGGCGGGTAGCCCCGACGGCGATGGTCAGGCGCTCGTGGTTGAAGTTGGTCATGATGTAGCGCATGCCCTGGCCCTCCACGCCGATCAAGTTCGACACCGGCACCTGGACGTCGTCGAGCTCGATGTAGGTCGTGCCCGCCGAGACCTGGCCGCCCACCTTGAGGCGGCGCATGTTCACGCCGGGATAGTTCTTGAGCGGGACGACCATCAGGGATAGGCCTGCCGCGCCGCTCCCGGGGCCGCCGGTGCGGACGGCCATGGTGGAGTAGTCGGTCCAGATACCATTGGTGATCCTAGAGAGGGGCAAGTCAGCTCTAGCTGCGGCGTCTCGCGCTGCGCCACGGGGTTGCATACCACTTCTTGGTGCCATTGATGATGTAGGACTTTCCGTCGGCGCTCTTGACGGCGGTGGTGGTGATGCCCGCCACGTCGCTCCCGGTCTCAGGCTCGGTGATAGCGATGCAGCTCCTCTTCTCGGCTCGCAGCAGCTCGGGCAGGTACTTCTCCTGCAGGGCCTTGTTGGCGAACTTGAGCAACGGCGGCACGCCGAAGGCCACACCGGTCGTCAAGCTCCCGCCCGGGCCGGCCAGCCCGCTGCGGGCCATCTCATCGACATAGATCAGGCTGTGCAGGTAGTCGAAATCCTCGACCTTGAGGCCGCCTAGCAACTCGTGGATGCCGAGGCGTTTCAGCCACTCGACTGGGAGCGGCGCGGGAAGGGCGGGGATAAGCATGTTGGCCTTGGCGAACTCGGTGAAGACAGAGTCCGGCAGCGTCTCCGCGACCTCCCACTCGACCGCATGATCGATCAGGTGCTTCTGGATGAAGGGCCGGATTGCTGCCTGCCATCGGCGGTGCGACTCGGTGAAGATGGGCGATGGCTGGCCCATCAGCCACGGCGGGTCGGAGAAGGGAACCTTGGCCATGGTGGAGGTTGCGGAACGGCCGGGGGGGGGGGGGGGGGGGGGGGGGGGGGGGGGGGCGCGATAAGATGGGAAGACGAACAAGGCGTGTAAGCAAAGTGGCTGAGACGAGAGGTTCACTCAAGCGCACGGATCGGATTGAGACTTGGGCGAGGGGAGGAGATTGGCTGGCGGGCAAGAGCCCAAATATTTGAATCTCGGCATAGGTTGGAGCGCCCGCCGAGATGCGATTGCTTCGATATCCGAGAGCTGCCTAGGTGTCTTTGGAGGCGGATGAGCCGAGGCTCCTCGGTACCCACCACCACCACCACCACCACCACCAACATCCCTGGCAAAGTCCAAACATGGAACCCAAGTGCGGAGACCGACAGCCGTCAAGTGCGGAGCCAAAAGTTTGGGGAAAAAAGTTGGGGGCGGGGGCATTATGGCATGGCTGAGCCAAGGAACCTTGGTTTGGGATAAGTGGGGTCTTCGTGAGAGAGAGACGAACGCATGTAAACATTGCCCCTGAGTGAGCGCGACACACGTCAAAAGGTTCATGCTTACTCGGCACTACCATAGGGTCAAAAGAAGCCGTGATGCTGTCTCTAGTATAATTGGGAGATTTTTTTTGTTTTTTGTCTAAAAGCCACACGACATGACAACAAGTTTTTGGGGGCTGGTTCAATGATTCTCTGAACGCAATGTCCATGAGTGGCTCGTGACTACTTCTCCTAGTAGAGTAATGAGGGGGTATCTTGATATGAGATTCCTATTCCTTTCCGTCCGTCCAGCGAATATAAAAGACATCTTACCTGCGAGCTCTTCATCGCATCGTGACAACATACTCCTTCTGCGCATCAGCGTGCGCGACTCTTGAATCTCCTGCCTAAGGGCTCCCACCTCTTTCTGCAGAGCACAGACTGTGACCATGACCATGCAGGTTGCATTGTTGTCGGGAATTCTGCAGGCGGTGGTGAGGACTACGCCCGGGTCCGCACCATCCATGATTCGGCCGCGATCTGCTCGATGTCGGCCGCCGTCATGTTGACATCCTACATCCGGTTAGTGGGGTTGGCCACCAAGTAAGTCCACGTCAACAAAGCATCGGATCTCCAACTCTGGTAGTGCATCTCTCAAAAGGCCCCGCGAAGACCAACCGACAGGCAGAGCAGTACCCATTAAAGCGCAAGTCGAACCTCCCCACACCATCGGCCGGGCAACGGCCCATGTTAGGCTGCATTTCCCCCGGAGGGGCGACTGAGAGACGGCCCCAAAGGTGCTCAGGTGAATAGCCTAGGTGATCCTCGACTTGACTTAGCTCTCGCCGCACCAAGCAGCCCGCTTTCTCTATCCCTCCAAAGCACCTAGGCAGGCGGCAACCAAACCAACTGTTTAGAGTGAGAGTTTGGGCCACTGACTTTGCCCGGAAGTCATGACCCGAGTGTCGATTTTCACCTTTGGGACCTCTGCGGCAACTAACCCAGAGATGGAGATTGGGGGTGGTGCTGATTGACGCCAGATGTAGGAAATTCCGGACTTACCTCTTCTTGTGGAGGCGCGGTCAAAGGGGCCAGCTCTTCGTCATCGTCGCCCTTCTCCAAGTCAGTCACTGTGGTCAATAGCTAGGATGAACTCCCGTTTCACCTGCTACCCCGCGCCGGTACAAGATCGTGCAGCCAGGGTGCTGGGTCAATTTTCTCGGCATCTCAGCTGCTGAAGGCGGGTAAGCAATTTGAAGTGTGAGAAGAGAAGCAAGATAAAAGTTGGTTGGACAGTGAAGAGCCAGGTGGAAGAAAATTTTGCGTAGAATAGAGGGGGTAGTTTTGGGGAACTAAAAGAAAGCAACTAGTGAAAAATAGAAGATGTGATAATGAGGGAAGGTCGAGATAAATTGAATCTGGTGAGGACGGAAGAAGGATAGATCCTACTGTCTGCTGGGAGGGTGAGAGAGCGAGCGAGAAAGAAAGAGAGAGAAGAGGAGAGAGAGATAAGGCGGCCGGCCCAACGATACTTGATGAAGTAAAGGAGTACGAGAGAAGAGGCGAAGGAGAGGGAAGGGGGGCGGGGTGGGGGAGTTGAGAGGGTGTATTTGTGGGAGAGATGTTGAAGCTCAAATCGACCAGGTTGATCTGTGCTCCCTGATTTTCGATTTAACCTATTGTTCTTCTGAGGAACAATAGGTTCAGCGTGATAACAATAAACCGAGGTCTCCTGTGGGGCAATGGTTTCGGGGTTGCCAGTTGGGAGAACCTGCCACCAAATTCACAGCGAAGTGGTACCAGACTCAGGTATGGGAGATGTATGATGACCATATGGACATTTCTTCTTGACAACGGCATGCATTTGTTTATAGTTGATAACCTCTGTATTATGGTAATCTGGGATGTGATGAGTCTGTGGTGCTACTATGCCATCCTAGCTCTTACGAGCCAACTGGCCCATTGCAATCTAACTCTAATAAGCTGTCGTGAGCCAGATATAGTGTCGAGATCCAGGTGTTTCTATTTATCATTCAGACCCCCGCGGATTGTCTGTGTCGCTCCAAAGTGATTTCAACCCAACGCAGCCACGCATGTCGACGCTATTTAGGCATGCTCATGATTAAAGATGGGCTGCCTATCGATGAACCCTCTTAACTGCATATATATATGATTTTTTTTTTTTTTTTTTTTGAAAAGTTTCCTGTTTCCTCCTTGTGTTCCAGATAATTGTTTCTGTATCGGCCGATGCTTCCAAATTTTCTCTGTTGTCTTTAAACTCTCTACGTTTGTCCCCCTTGTAGTCCATAGTAAATTTAACCTGATGCTGGAAGGTTTGCTTGTTTTCGGATTCCGAAGTTGTTAGGGAACTAAAAGTGGCGAAGAGCGGTAAGGGGGTGGCACCCACCAAGCTCAACAAGGCTTATAGCCAGTCTTTTGCCGCTGGTTGGGTTGACCTTCCTTGTCCTTGCTGGCTCATAGTGGCTCGGTTCAGTTGGCCCTGTTGGCCCAGTTGGCCGCAGCGGTGTGGCCGAGATGGCCTCGGTGGTCTAGTCAGGGCGGTTGGCGGATGATGCTCAACTGTTCGCAGGAACCTGAGGCGCGGGAACCCCCACCCTAGCACAATCCGACTACAAGCGAGGCCCCGATGTTCGGAAGCAGGCGGGATGGCGAATGCTGCGCGCGTGACTACGAACTATATCACAAAATACTCTGGCATACATTACAAGCCATGATAATGGCGTCGGAGAAGGGCTGCGTGCCGGGTGCTGCGGGTGCTGGCCCCATGCGGCTCCAAGGTGGTCAATTTATGTCTTGCACGGCGGGCCTCGGCAGGAGCCGGCGCTGCGCAGGACCACTGTGTGATGATCGGCCAGCCGGGTTTCCAAAGCGTCGTCAAGACGGCTCGCAGCACGAAATCCGACCGGATCTTGACAGGCGCATGGCATTGGCACCTTCTCCGGGTCGGCAGCCGTCGGCAGCCAAGGCCGTCTCCAAGCAAGCCCTTCCTTCGTGCTGGGAACCCCGCTAAAGCGCTAGAGGCTACGCAAAGGCCTGGCCGCGATTGCTTCCGCAGTAGGATTAAGCGAGTTTTAGCAGGCCATCGCGTGTCCGCTGGGGAGGTTCAGCGCTACGATAGGGGACGACTCCGTGCAGGGGGGCTCGGGGAGGACCCTACAGATTACGGAATATACGAAGTTGCATTGCGCGAGCGTGAAACCGCTGGGCCGACGGACGCCCGCAGACAGGCCACTGTCGCGCCGACGCAAGCCCAGCTGTCTCATATCCATCCTGGAGAACGGCAGCAAACACTTCACTCGCCTCAAGGACGAGCCGCTATCCGGACCCACGGTCTGCAAAGAACGCAGTACGCTGGATTTTTATTATATTATTTGGTTGTATTACCTCCGCGGCCCGCGGCGCAGGCGGCTCGTGCGGCACCGTAGTACAACAACCCCCATGGCATGTTCTGGAAGCTGCCATGCCAATCGCGCTGGGTCAAACAGCTTGGAGCTCAGGGTAGGTTCAGGGGTTTATTGTTTACAGACAAGTGCCCGGGGGGTTCGGGTTAACCGACTTGGCCCAGGGAGGCGGGCTTGCGACAGGACGTTGCTTTACTGTAATTAGTTTGCATAGACAGGGAGAAGCGAGCCTCCTTTTTGGTCCCAGTTCCGATTTACAGAGTAGGCACACCGCAATGACCTCGAACTTTGCCTCCCACGCACTTGTTAGGTCCAGAGGGTCGGTGTGGCACAATCGCCGGGGCTGGCTTCTTCAGGACCGCGGCCAGCCCGCCAAGATAGTTTTTCTTCCGTGGCAGTCGCCGAGAGGCAAAGCCAAGGATTGCGACGACACAGCAAAGTAAAATTCTGTGCGGAACAATTCTGCCAGACACCAATAAAGGGGGAGGGAGCTTATCTTAATGTTCCAGTTTACCTGGGCGGACTGGCATGAATGAGCGGCATCCTACAGGCGACGAGCTCCGCCCTGGCATGGCGTGCGTTTCGCTGTGAGAGTCCCAATCTGGCACCGTCGTCGATGCTTCTACTGTGTGCGTATGCGTGCAATAGCAAGTGGTGGTACCGTACTGTATTGTACTGTACAGGGTAGGGTAGGGCGTCGAGGACCGTGAGTCTAGAACATAGCCCAGCAGCCCCTGAAAATCGTGGGGCGGTGGTTGGGTAGACCCCGAGTCCCCGAACAGCAATCGGTCTTTTAGACGGAGGACGAGGGGGCGGAGACATACTCCGCCAGCGCCAATCCAAAGCATGTTGGGCATGTTAGATTTCGTCATGCACCAACGAGAATCTGGTTGGCGCGTTGTTTAGGGGGCCGCCTATCGCAGGATGCAGCCTCTTCGGGGGACAAGACGCCATTGTTGGGGGAGGACAACGCCATATCCCCATTTACAATTCTCTCGCTGCCAGCTTGTGCTTCTCGTTGCTTTTTAGCTAGGGTGAGCGAGGGGGCCCTCGCTCTCCCTCTCGCTCTCCTAGCCTGGCTGGTACATACGTGCCGTACAAACACATATACCACCATGACTATCCGTACGTACTACATAGTCTGTATGGGAGCACTGTGCCTCCCCGTAGCACGGAGTATTCGTAGGGGGCCTGGTCGGTTCGGCCCACAGTGCGGGGAGGCTGTTTCACGATTGCTTGGGTTTTGGTTCGGCGGGGGGGAGGCCCTCAAGTCCCACGTCAGCTTGATTTAGCCGGAGCGAACTTTTTTTGTGGTGCCATCTCTCGTCCGCAAAGGTGGCCAAGGGAGCTCCCGTCGAGACAGTGGCGTGGTCGTAGCGAGGGCTTTTGGGGATCGGACCAATCAAAGCGGACGGGAGAAAGACTGTGCCATGCAAGGGGCATGGGTGAGCGACAGGAGACCGGTGCTCCCTACAGCGTATGCATTGCTGTGGTCGGTTGCCGTGGGCCGTCGAATGAGCCCAAATGTCTCTGGAGGGAATGATGGTTGATAGTGATGCTGAAGTGACGAACCAGGCATCTGAAATGCGGCCAGTATCCAGTCTAGCGTGTGTCCGCCCCGGAGGTTTTGAGGGGAGTCTCTGGGCGAAAGGGTAAAAAAAAAAAAGGTGTCGAGCAGGGATCGTGATCGGACGTGATCTTTGGGGGGGGACGGATCCACTAGGCGTAGCGGACACGCCCGTAGACCTGCTATTTGCACCCTCCCCAGATGCCCTCGCTCAGCCCCCTTCTAAACGCTTCCAACCACTTTTCAATTGCTTCCATCCCGGTCTCTTCTGATTTTCCTGACCACTTCGTCCCTTCATCGACAGTTCCGACTCGTCGTCCATCGTCCCCCAACTGACGACCTCCGAACTGCGGTGCGATATCTCGACCTCCCGCCACTCACGAGTGACATTCGCCTTCGCCGCCGTCGTTCCTGACCATCGGCCGGTTCATCCCGCGGCCTCTGCACGCTATTTGCTCGATCCAAACTTGGCCAGTTGCCACACCCAAACCTCCGACCAGAACCTGTCGACCTCTCACAAACTCGACCATACCACTATCCAACCACCGTCCAGCATCACCGTGCAGCGACCTTCCAACCGACGAACGACCCCGTCCTCATGGAGGTCGTATTGATGTGATCGCACAACAAACATCATTTTTTCTTCCAACCGACTCCGCGTTGCTGTCCCGCAATGATGCGACGGCCGCCAGGCCACAAATCGCTGGCGGTCGCAGCCCTCGCCTTGCTTGGGCTCCCGTGGCTCTCCCTAGCCGATGCTCAGCAGCAGCATCAGGCGAGGTACGGAGCTGTGCTTCCTGCCCAACATGGCCCGGCTAACCCGCCTGCAAGGTCTCCCTCGGAGGGCGATAAGCATGCCGCCGCCCGACACCTCACGACGACTGCCCTGAGGGGCCAGCCGATCGAGACGCCGCTCATCAACGAGCGACGCAAGAACACGCTCGTCGACACCAACCCCCGATCGAGACGTGCCTCAGAAAACCTTATCATTCCTGATGATGAGAGCGCCCACGCTTTAGCTCCGGCCGACCCCGCCGTGCGAGCACCATCTTCACGACACGGATCCGGCTCCGCTGGGAGCGGGATCTCCTCGACGCATAATGCGCGGAGTCTGGAAGATTGGGAAGTGGAAGACTTTGTTCTTCTGGCGACCGTCGATGGCGACCTCTATGCCACGGACCGCAAGACCGGGAAGGTCCGGTGGCACCTCGAGGTCGAACAACCCATGGTCGAAACCAAACACTACCGGACCAACAACTCAGTCCTCGACGATGACTACAGTCCCGTCGACCACTACATCTGGGTTGTCGAGCCCAACCGAGACGGCGGCCTCTACCTCTGGGTCCCGACCGAGACGAGCCCTCGTCTGATCCCCATGCCCTACACCATTCGACAAATGGTGGACGACTCGCCCTACGACGATAAGGAGCAGCGAATCGTTTATACGGGTGACAAGAAGACCACTCTAGTGACCCTGAGTGCCGCCAACGGCCAGGTGCTTAAGTGGTTTGGCAACGGGGGCAACCAGATCAACAACATTACTTGCAATCGGCCCAACGGCCTGGCGGCTGAGGAATGTAGCAACAGCGCCGCCATCACCCTCGGACGCACTGAGTATACCGTCTCCATCCAGCGCCACGACGGCCGCCTAGTGGCCACGCTCAAGTACTCGGAGTGGGGCCCCAATATCTACGACAACGACCTCATCCAGCAGCAGCGCGGCCCTATGGACAACCGCTACGTCACCACCCAGCACGACGGCCAGGTCTATGGGTTCGACTACAACCGCCAGTCCGACATCGCCCGACCTGCCTTTGCTCAGAAGCTTGCCTCCCCTGTCGCCCGTGCGTTTGATGTGCTCAGCCACTGGGGATCGGGCGGTGACAGCGATCTTGTGGCACTTCCGCAGCCCCCGCCTCCATCGGAGGATTCATATGACCTCCGTCGCCGGATAGATCACATCTTCATCAACCAGACTGAGGCTGGTAGCTGGTATGCGCTGCCCGGCGAGCGCTACCCCCTCATCGTCGAGGCCCCCGGTGCCCCGGTGTTTAAGACGGGCTGGAGCGACCTCCCACCATGGGAGATGATGGATGCCGCCCAGCTTTCTAAGGCCCTAATTGGGACGCACCGCCTGCTTGAGGAAACTCGTCGGTCCTCTGGCGGCCAGTCCCTTACCCTTCCCGGCCCCGATACCCCGATCGAGCCCCCTGTGACGGAAGTACATCCCGACGATCCATTCCACCGTGGTGAGGAAACACCTCTACCTCCGCCGGCCCAAATTATAGATAAGGTGAAGATGATTCCCGGCATGGCATCAGACAAGGTGATCGATCTCGTCAGCAACCCGTTCGCTATCCTGATCTGCTTCATCTGCCTATTTGCCTTCCAGAAGGATCTTCGACGCTGGTGGAACGGAACCAGCGTCCGCAGCTTCGTCAACCCGCCCCTTCAGATAACCAAGTCCGGCGAGGAGATCGTTAAAGCTGAAGGGGAGCCCGAGATCAAGACAGAAACGCCGCCTGAGGAGAAGGAGGCGCTGAAGGAGGCTGGCGTCGAGGTCGAGACGGAAAGCCCTAAGCCCGCCACCGTGGCCCGCTCCCCGGCACCAGAATTGGTCACCGACAAGGCTGTCGACTCGTCCCAGAGCGACCAGCAGCCCAGTACGCCGAGTGACGACAGCCCCCGTGCCTCGCCCACGGTGACTTTCGCAGACCCTGTCATGGATAACGACAAGAGCGAGGGCGACACCCCGCCCCCCGACGGCGGCAAGCCCAAGCGTAAGGCGCACCGTGGCCGCCGAGGCGGGCAGAAGCACAAGAAGGGTAAGGACCGGCGTGAGGCGTCGCAATCACGTGATGATGAGCCCGAGGTGACGGTCGATGAAGCCGTCAAGAAAGCCCAGAACATTGGCGAGCAGCCTCGCCTTGAGCCCGACATTATCACGGTCAACACGGACGTCGAGGAGGTGTCTGGCCCCATCCTTAAGATGGGCAGTCTGGAGGTCAACATGGACCAGCAGCTCGGCACTGGCAGCAATGGCACGGTTGTCTTCGCCGGGAAGTGGGACGGCCGCGACGTCGCTGTGAAGCGCATGTTGATCCAGTTCAACGAGATTGCGAGCCAGGAGACGAAGTTGTTGCGGGAGAGCGATGATCATCCAAACGGTGAGTTTACACGCGGCCGTGGAGACTAAGCTGTGCGCCATCTGGAAGCTAACCTTGCACAGTGATCCGGTATTTTGCGCAGCAACAACGAGCAGCATTCCTTTACATTGCCCTCGAATTGTGCCAGGCGTCCCTGGCTGATGTCGTCTCGAAGCCGTCCATGTTCCGCGACCTGGCACAAGCCGGCGAGAAGGATATGCCTGGCGTCCTCTATCAGGTTGCCAATGGGCTCAGCCATCTTCACGCTCTACGCATCGTTCACCGCGATCTGAAGCCTCAGAACATCCTTGTTAACCTGAAAGATGGCAAGCCGCGTGTCTTGGTCTCTGATTTTGGTCTCTGCAAGAAGCTTGAGGGCGGCCAATCTTCGTTCGGTGCCACGACTGCGCACGCCGCTGGGACCTCGGGCTGGCGCGCCCCCGAGTTGCTCATCGATGACGATGCGCCGATGGACACCTCGATGACCATGACCGACCCTGGCTCGAGTCTCCACAGCGCCTCTGGATCGGTACCCATAGACCCCAACGCTGCTGGCAACAGCCGCCGCGTCACGCGAGCCATCGACATATTCTCGCTCGGCCTGGTCTTCTTCTATGTGCTCACTAAGGGCAGCCATCCTTTTGACTGTGGGGATCGTTATATGCGTGAGGTGAACATTCGCAAGGGCAACTACAACCTCCAGCCATTGGATGTGCTAGGCGACTTCGCCTATGAGGCTCGCGATCTGATTCGTAGCATGCTCAGCGCCAACCCCAAGGAACGACCCAACGCGCACGACGTCATGGCACACCCTTTCTTCTGGTCGCCGAAGAAGCGGCTGGCGTTCCTCTGTGACGTCAGCGACCACTTCGAGAAGGAGCCCAGGGATCCCCCTTCGGAGCCGCTACAGGAGCTGGAGCGGTGGGCGCCGGAGGTGGTCCGGGGTGATTTCCTGAAGCACCTGCCCAAGGACTTTGTCGACAGCCTCGGGAAGCAGCGCAAGTATACCGGGTCAAGGCTGCTGGATTTGTTGCGAGCGCTCCGGAACAAGCGGAACCACTACGAGGACATGCCGGAGGGGCTCAAGAAGGTGGTTGGGCCCCTGCCCGACGGCTACCTCGGGTTCTGGGCCCGCCGGTTCCCCAACCTGCTCATCGCGTGCTGGAACATTGTCTATAACTGCCAGTGGGAGACGGAGGATCGGTTCCGGGAGTATTACGTGCCGGCCAATGTGTAGTATAGGGTAGTGCCTGGGGTGCAATAGGATAATCTTAACAGTTACTTCGTAAGTGTACT
Source organism: Thozetella sp. PMI_491 (assembly GCA_021432635.1). Classification (NCBI taxonomy): domain Eukaryota; kingdom Fungi; phylum Ascomycota; class Sordariomycetes; order Chaetosphaeriales; family Chaetosphaeriaceae; genus Thozetella; species Thozetella sp. PMI_491. Next base: position 124,056 of record MU270096.1, read on the forward strand.
TGATAACGTATCTGGGTATTTGCCGTCCCATGCTTGTGTTTGATGTGCCATGTCACATGTGAAATGTACTCAATCGAGCGCGGGGTATAGCTAGCTATGTTTCGTTTCTTGGGAGGCCAGACGTTTGACACAGCCTCAAACTCTTTTTCTCGTATCTCAGCTTTCGATTTCGTCATAGTTGGCCTCGCGAGTCTCTCCTGTTGTACTGTCTCTCATCTCGGCCCGCGCTAGATTTGGCGATTGTTGAGTTTACGAACTTGAGCAAATGTACCGAATACCGAATATCCAGGCGGCTAGGGTGGAATCTACAGAGCTAGCTCTTGTTTCTAGGCGGCTAGACATGGAGAGGTCGGCTTCTCAATGTGCAGCTAGTCTTCAGAATTGGGGGCGAGAGGCGCATGTCCTATGACCCGCCAAATGGGTAGGGTATGCGCATACTACCTAGTTAGTATCCCGGCAGTCTCCTATTACAGCGGGTGGACCAATCTTCCACATCGACACATCGGACAGTGTGCATCACGAGGACATTGCGAGTATTGTTTGCCGTGTAACCGCCAGGGGAGGTGGCCACGCGTGCACCTTTGCTACACCCCCCCTCCTTTTACACTCCCCTTCCCCCACATGTACAGTAGGCTCTGCACCGTGGGCCGAGGGTACAACCCCTTCCTCTCCGCTGTGCAACGGCACTACGGCACACACACATACATACACACACAGACATTGGTCGCACCGCCGGGGGCGCCCGGGGCTGCTGATGCCACTGCTGTGCTGGAGCGTGTCTGTCGCAGGGTGCTCCACCGCCTTGCGCGTCCCGGCGCGGGCGTTCAGAAAGTGTGGAAGAAGGGGCTAGGCGGAGCTTGGCAAGGTTGGGTGCCCTTTCGGCTAAGGAGGGGCCGTGCCATTCCTGATAACGATCTTCAGTTCGGGGCGAGCTCGTTTTCCTAGAATCTAGGATTTCTGGGAGACGAATTCGGCCGCCGGGGAACGGCTCTGACTTCTGACGTGGGTTGGCGGTGGTGGGTGGTGGGGACCATTGCGAGCTGTGCTGAGCTGTGCTGAGCTGTGCTGAGCTGTGTGCAGTGCAGGCCAGCGAACGTGAAGGGGGTGGGCAGCAGGTGACAAGCATGCGCCCATTCCGTACATATTCTGGACGTATGTACATGACAGCTACATCAGGTAGCTCGGGGTGGCCACCGCCAGAGAAATTAGCGGGCGCGGGTGGGAGGCGATGACCGCAAAAGCTCTCGCGACGTGCGGGCGTCATGCATTAGCTGGGGGGGGGGCTCGGCTGGGTGGGAGGACATCGCAGGACGGAGATTTGGGTTAGAGCTTGAGCCAAAGCAGCGCCCGTAAAGGGAGATGAATGCGCGTACGAGAGGTACGAGAGGTTACGAGAGTACTACACGCGTACCCCCCCCTCTACCCTCGTTTTGGTGTAGCCAAGTACCACAGCGAAAGGAGGCTTGTTTTTTTCTGATTAATTGCTCCGCTCCGCACCCCCGGCGGTGCTGTGTGCTCCCCTCGCACGCCCCCAGCCAGGCTTTCTAGGCGGGCTTCGTAGTGCGTCCGCGGTACGAGGAGAGCGACGAGCGTCATCGCAAACGTGAGCTAAGACGGAAGTCGGCTCCTCTGCATCTCCGTGGTTTCCCAGCGCGGCCACTGGCACTCTGGCCAGTCGAGTCGGGCTACCTTACCTTACGGAGTACCCTGCCGACAAAGGCTGGCTGACTACCGGCCACGCGGCGACGCACTATCGGCTGATTCGGTGCTCCGGCGACATCAAGGCCCCCGACCGCAAAGCACAGGCCCAAGCCGCCGCTGCCCGCCCACTCTCTCCCCCACACACGCCCCTTCCCCCCTGCCCCTCTCTCCCTTGAATCCTTGAATCACTCTGTTTCCGTTCGCTGTGCATCCCTCCAACCCCTCCCCCATCGCTCCAGGGAATCAACCACGCCAAGACCACCCAGACGCCGCCTAACCTTATTGCTCGCAGCAGCCCAGCAGATCTGACCGGCTTGAGGGGCTGAAGTGGTGGGTCTCGCGAACCACGACCCCAGCTGGCGTCTTTTTTTTTTTTGGGCGACTGGCAAGACCTGTGATCAGCCCTACTTGGATTCTAGACTGACGGGATCTAGGCCTAGCACCTCAATCTCTTCATCTAATTCCGCAAGCCGTTCCCGGTCCTCCTCCCCCCTCCCTCCTTTTTTCTTCTTCTCTTCTGCACATCCGGAGCCTCGAGCAGCTCATCAATTTCTCTTCCCCCATCTTTTTTTCCCCTTCTTTCACTCTGCATTTGCACCCCTGCATCTGCAGAAGAAACCCGGTTGAATGCTGCGCAGCCAACGTGCCCGCCGCTCGCCCGCCGCCTCTCCAAGACCCACCGCCGCCGTATTGCGCGCCCCGAACTAAAAGCTTCGCGAGGCGCAGAACCCATCCATCCACCGACACCTTTTGAGCCCTACCAACGGTACGATCCCACCCGCGAACGGGTTAGGGGGGAGACCCGAGTAGAAGTCGCCCAGCATGCGTCCCTCAGTGCGGCTCTCGGTCGTGCTGTGGTTGTTCGTCTTCGTCGCCTTCCTCGTCTACTTCATCTCGCATGTCGCGACCTTCGTCAAGATCTTCACGGCCCACTCGGGCATCACCATCACCCAAGAAGAGATGCTCGACGCTTACAGGAAGGGCGGCAGCAGCCGCGTGCAACATGTGCCCAAGATCATCCATCAGGTCTTCCACAACTGGAAGGACCCCAACAATGACACCCTCCCGGACGACTGGGCCAGGGTCCGCCAAGACTGCATAAACAAGAACCCCGATTATGACTTCAAGGTATGTCGCCGCCGCTCGGCTCCGGAGCCTCCTCCCATCCTCTCCTCCAGATTGCCGTGTGCTCCGAGTACGGCCAATGCTAATCCTTGTTGCCCTTGCAGGTCTGGACCGAGAAGTCATCGCGCGACTTTATCGAGACCGAATATCCCTGGTTCCTGAAGACATACGATCGCTACTCGTTCAAGGTCCAGCGCGTCGATGCCGTCCGATACTTCCTGCTCTTCCACTTCGGGGGCATATACGTCGACCTTGATAATGTACGTGGCCTCCCTGCCAAACGGCACCTTGCCTCCCGCCCTTCTTGACCCCCTTTTCCGGATCCTGACTCGGGATCCCCCGCCCATACCCGCGACCCCACCGCGTCGCTCTAGCCTCCTCTTAGCTTGCCTCCTGCTGACTTTGGCGCCATCAGGGCTGCTTGGGAAGCTTGGATCCCTTGCTCTACTACCCGGTCTGGGTCACCGACGGCGCACGCGGCGCCCTCAGCAACAACATTCTGGCGGCCCGGCCGCACCACCCCTACTATGCGTTGATGACGCAGCAGTTGATCCCGTACAACTACCACTACATCCTCCCCTACCCCACTATCCACTACGCCAGCGGTCAGTGGTACGAGACGGCCATCTGGGAGATGTACCACTCCATGCTGCCCCGGCCCGAGGAGAACCCCGCCATTGAACACCGGCTGTACCGCCTGATCATGGACAACCGGGACACAGCCGACCCGTGGATATACTTCACGCAGGAGCGCGGTGGCACGTGGAACCACTGGGACAATCTGGTCTTCATGTTCATCGGGGATCACCTTTTCTTGTTTTTACTCACAATTTTCTCGATCATCGGAGCTGCCGGCTGGCTCGCCTTGAAGCTCGTGCGCAAGTATAGAGGGGAAGGATATACCCGGCTACGGAATCAGCCCGATAGACATGCAGTATGAGAGGGGGACACGAAGGCGGCAGCGGCGGCGGCGGCGACAGCCGTGACGGCGCTTGACGTGGTTTGGTCATGTACTATTTGGCATGTATGACAGACATGGGGCTGGGATATCATAGCGGCTCGAGCTCGCCGCGACTAGGTTTGGTTGTGTTTTACGGCATCGGAAAACCCCGGCAATACTGGCATGGCGTTCGCGCGGAGCAAACGTCTTTGGGGGGCGCCTGGCGTCGATGAGCTACCTTTACATAATGATGAAATTTTGATGCTATTCTCAATCATACTTCTAGAGCTTCCGTCCGGTTGTGCTGGACCACTCGCTCAGCCGAGCTCTCTCACGGGTGATGATGCGCGAAGGCGGCGGGGAACTGAGAGTCACCGCTGAAGCAGCGAGTTGGGGCGGTCTATTACGACGCTTCACCGCTCAAGTTCTGATGCCAGGTGTGAGTTAGAACCCAGCTGAGATTGGGGTTTCTAAGGGTGGTCGTTGGAAGATGTTGGGGTATATATTTGACTTGCACTCGGCTGCCTTTTCGCCTTCTCCTGCCTGCAAGAAACCTCGTGCTAGGTATCGACACAACGCACTCCAGCGAGGACTATATCCAGTCTTCAGCCCAGAGTCAGCGCTTATAACAACCAAGATGATCGCCGTCGCATTCCTGCTCGTGAGTCTCCTGGGCACCGCCGTAACCAGCTGTGGCTATGTGCGCCCCCATAAAGGCCGTGGCGGGCCCCAGATCGGTACCGAGCGAGCCGAGCATGCCCTTTCTGAGTGAGGCATGCAGTGATTATGGAATACTCCCGGATGGCTTCGGTCTTTGGGCTCTCTGCCACGACAATCCAGACGGCACTAGCGGTGGCTTTTCGTACAGTGTGCTAGACTTGCGGGCGGGCGCCAACTCCCACGCCCTTTCTGTGTCGTCCTCCAACGCGTCTAGCATAGCTGGACGCTGCGAGATACCGGATAACAGTTCTCTTGTGCTTTGCAATTCTACAATTGGCGGCCAAGCCATTGTATCGGGTGAGCAACCCCAACCGCTAGGTCATACCTCGGGCTTCGCTGATCTGTTTATCCAAGCCTACAGCATCAGCTTCGACACCGCGGGCGGCGGCCATCTCGTCTGTCCCAACGGGGCAAAGTCAGTTATCCGCCAGGGGGCGTTCCAGGAAACATGCAGGAATATCAGCCTCGTAAGCAACACGGCGACGTGCAAGGCGACGGTGCTATACGCTGAGTGCGCGGCGGATCTCAAACGGACCCAGTTCAAGCCCTCTTGGCTGGATCTGAGCTCCTGCATTCACTGGAATCCCTTCGAGCTTCAGTTCGAGATCAGTGCTGTGTAAGATTGACCTATACAGGCTTGATGGTCCAGATACTAATGATTGGTGCTCAGCAACGGCGACTCGGGGTTGGAGTGGTGCGGTCGTGAAGCGATGGATGCAGGCTTCCACCTGGCGCCCAGGATCAACAGCTCCCCCAAGAGCCCCTTTTCCGACTGGTTCCAGACGAGCTGTATCGCTCAACTTGGCGGCTACACCAACGCGTCGTATCACTTAGGTCGGTTGAATAACTTGAATTCAAAGGCATGATGCCATGGAAACGGCTGACTTTGTGTTGATCAGGTCGGACGGTCTACAATAGGAACGGCACCTTGCAGTGCTGCCAGAAGGGAGGTGTAAACTGTCTGGCTGGATCTGCCACGTACCCATCCTCGCCAAAGTGTCGCCGAAGTGCTGGTTAGACGAGACCAAGGTCACCCGGAGCCCTTGGTAAGATGATTGTTGATTTTGGCTCCGCGTAGCCGTTTAGGAGGCCTGGTGGTTCGCTCCATCAAGTTGGGTGAACGTCATCTGGACCACAGGAGGGCTACGCCAACGAAGATGAAAAACTCGCTGCAAGGCTGGGCTGTTCGCAGGGCTTTTTCTCAAAAAGCGGACTAGACCTCCTCATCCAACCAAATTCAAGGTCTCACCAGGTCCAACCGGCTAAGCCTGAGCAGGCATCCAACCTCCGCACAGATTGTGCACTTTTTGTTTCGTATCCCTCTTGTCTAGCATGTTTTTTTGCCTTGCTCAATTCTTTCACCAGTGATACTCCTAGGTAATCTTCAGAGCCTTTCCATGCCGACGGCGTTGAGCATCGGCGATAGAAGGTGAAAAGTTACCGGAAAAACATCCCTACGAAGTGTGCGCAAAATGGACCCCCTTACTGCCCTCGGTCTAGCAAGCTCCGTCATCACCTTTGTCGAATTTGCTGGTTCCATAATATCTACAGCCGACAAGATCCGACACTCCTCACAAGGGGCGTTACAGGAAGGACTCCGGCTTGAAGACGTCTACACCCAACTCCAACAACTATGCATCCGCTTGAGGGCGCGGTCTTATGCCGATCCTTCAATGAGAAGTGAAATGCACGTTGACGCCACCACTGAGAATACCCTCGCCAGGATAGCCCAGCAATGTGAAGAAGACTGCGGGTCGATCATCGAGATCCTTCAATCGCTGAAGATTGAAGGGAACAGCAACCGCTTGTGGAAAAGCATTAAGGTCGCATTCAGGGCGAAGTGGGAGCATAAGAGAATCCAAGCGCTTGAAGAGAGGCTCCAGCGAGTGCAGACGACAATAGGTCTCTGTGCTATCAATATTGTCAGGTATGTTCACAAGCATCGGGCTCACCTTGGTTGCAGCATCTGACACTCGATAACTAGGGAGATTGTTGGCCCTTTATCGGAAAAGATTGATAGTATCAAATGGGACAACCGTCAGTCGCGTCTTGACCAGAACTCTCGGTTAGACGAGATATCTCGTGAGATCCAAAGTCTCAAGCTTGGGGTTTCACAGAAGCGCGCCACTACAAAATTGAATGAGGCGGCGAGGAGTCCTGTCAGCGATGATACCAGTAGTATCCAGCGAGAGCTTCACACATCGTCTTCATTCGAAACCAGCAGTACTTTAACTGAATCCGATCGACGGTCGATCTCAAGTTTCACACAGTTAGGAACTGCCGCCGCAGATATAATATCGGAGCGAATGGGGCGGTTAGCAACGCTACTACAAGTATCTGCGGAACTTGACAAAGAGCGTGAGGTGGTTCTGAGCCTACACTTCACAACCCGCAACTTTAGATACGAGGCCATACAACACGCATACAATAGCACCTTTCAATGGGCCTACGATTCCAAATTCTCCCGTTGGTTGCGCAGCGGGGAAGGAGTGTTCTGGGTATCCGGGAAAGCCGGCTCTGGGAAGTCCACGCTCATGAAGTACATCTCACAACAGGCAATGACAGCAGAAATCCTCCAGGATTGGTCCCGGGAGAAGCCTGTAGTCGTTGCGAGTCACTTCTTCTGGGCCGGCGGCGCATCCATGCAGAAGTCAGAGACGGGCCTGCTGAGAACACTGCTTTTCGAGATCTTCCTCCAGTCTCCCGAGCTCATCCGATTGGCCTGCCAGCACCGCTGGGAGAGCCGTGATAGAGGCGCAGACTGGTCCTACGAAGAGCTTTCCAAGACCTTGCGGGTCCTTGCGCGGCGCGTCGAGCTCCCGAGCAACTTCTGCTTCTTCATCGATGGCCTCGATGAGTATGGCGACGACCACGCCGACCTGTGCATGACACTAAGCGAGCTGGCAGAGTCCTCTCAGATCAAGCTCTGCGTGTCCAGTCGACCGTGGAACCTGTTTGTGGACAGCTTCGGGGGGGTGCCAGACCGCATGCTCCGGCTCCAAGACTTGACCCGAAATGACATCACAGTCTTTGCCAAGGGTAGCCTGGAAGAGCACCCTAGGTGGAGGTCATCCCCTGTCCCACATGGTGAGATGGCATCCATAATAACCGACATTTGTGACCGAGCCGAGGGCGTATTTCTCTGGGTTTTCCTCGTCACTAGGTCTCTCCGTGATGGGCTCAGCAACGGCGACACAGTTAAGGAGCTCAGAGACAGGCTGGATAGCATACCAAGAGACCTAGAGCAGCTTTTCAGGCACATGCTTGACAAGGTAACCCCCATTTATCATTCACAGATGGCCGAGATGCTCCAGATCGTCCTCCAAGCGAAGGAACCCTTGGGCCTTGAAGTTTACGCATTTCAACGGTTCGAATACGACGACCAGGACTACGCCATCAACATGCCTGTGAATGAGATGCCTAAAAAAGAGAAAGTGGCTCTGGCTGATGAAGCTCGCCGGAGAATCAACTCTCGAACCAGTGGAATATTAGAATGCTCAGATCAGCGGCCCAATTGCACGGTAAACTTTTTACACCGCACAGTGAGCGACTTTCTCCGAACTGCAGAGATGGAACAGTATCTCAAAGCAAAATGCCGGCCGGAGTTTGATGTGTACCTCTCTATCACCAGGATGCATACTGCTTACATTAAATCTGCCGACTTTTGGCTCACCGTAGAGTTCGATAAGATTACAGGTCCGCTGGTAGACCCACTTCACCGGACGTTTCTATACGCCTCGAACATCTCTAGCTCATCAAATGACCACCTCGTTCAGCTGATGGACAGCCTGGAAGATGCCATTTCCCAATTAGGCATCTACAAGTCAGTGAAGGAGTCGAGGAATACCTTCCGCCAAGAGGTTCTACGGTTTGACCTGGTCAACTACTGGGCGATCACACGTGGACAGTATTCAGACTATATCTCTGGCTTCACGATACCTCCCCTCGCCCTTGTCATGGATGCAAAAGACCTCCCCGTCAACAACCTCCGGCTCTTGTTGGAAATGGGAGAAAGTCCGAATAAGGTCACAAGAATGATCAACGGGATAATCACGTCTCCTTGGGTTTTCTTCAATATCAGCTGTCCTCCATGGCGATGGGGTAGACCACGAGACCCTTCTCATAATTTCAACTTGATGCTAAAGCTTAGGGTTCACAGCATGTTTCTGGCCTGCGGTGCCGATCCGAACAGCACTGTACCCGAGGAAGCTTTCAGTTGTTTCGCAATGTTCCTGCTCACCCCGTTCTACACTGACCGTTTTGCATCTAAATGCAACATTGACGAGTACATCAGCACCTTGGTTGATTTCTTTAAGGCTGGGGCGGATTTTGACGCCCAGATTGAGGCAAAGGACATGCGTACGGATGGGGATGAAGTGATCGACTGTCCTCTGCCAGCTTCGAACCAAGAATATCAAACAGTGTTTGGTCATTTCATCAAGTGTCTCTCAAAGGTTCTCGGCACGCTGCACAGTCATAACCACATCAATACCCGAGAGCGGTCCTACCCTAGACTCAAAGGCCGGCTGTTCTCAGAGATGATCCAAAAGACAATTACACATGGCGGCATAACGCGGGAACAGATCACGGAACTAGATCATATTGGGCGCCAACTAGGGGCACAAGGATTAGTAGCCAAGGGGGAAGCGGCCCCAGCCTCGCGAAAAAGACAAAGAGAGATCCAGGAGGGTGACAGAGGCGATTGTGGTGATGCTCGCTTGCATAGTAACCGCAAGATGAAAATTTCCTAGGATACCGCCAGAATAGCTTTTCTAGTAATGAGCATCTCACCACGGAACTGCGAAACCCAATAATTACCCGCTACGGCGTGCTTAAACATTTTCGAATGCGTTCGCGACATTGGCTAGGCTCGCGACTCCTGAAGTGATGTCGTCGTAGCCCTTCGAGCAGAAATACCCCCAGCCCACCCCGCTGCTCTTCAGTGTACTGACAAACGCCTTCAGGTTCGCCAGCGTACCCCTGGTGCCCGAAAAGCTATGCACCATCACGACCGCCTGGCCTCTCTTGGCGGTGTCGGGGATGAAGCTGTTGACGGTGCTTTGGCCGGCAAAGTTCGTGAGGGGATTCTCGAACGCGACCACCTCATCGCATATGTCATAGTACGTTGGCGGCACTTTCGTCCCAAAGTTGCAGATGACCGGCTTGAATTTGAATTTTGTCCGGGCGTACTGGACGACTGTTCTCAGGTTGGTCACGTTCTGCTGGTTCGTGGCCGTGGTAGTCTCGTCGAGGAAGATGCCGGACACGCTGCGGTTGCCGGTCCAGGTCGCCCACGTGGTCACATCGGCTAGAATATCGCTCACATTGCGCTGGCCGAACCCGGTGCGTACATATCCGACGGTGCGGACGTTGGGATACGAGTTGAGCTGGGCGACTCCGAAGCGGTAGTTGGGGTCGCTGAGGCCGTTGCCCGGGCCGTTGTTGGGGTCGACGATGATCTGCCAGGCCACGCTGCAGCCAGCCGTGATGGCGTTGAATACGGGCTTCCAGTTGGCCGCGCCGTCGTTGGCCTTGGCCGAGGGATAGCGGTAGAGTGGAAGCATGATACCGGTGGCAGAGGCCGGAGAGAGCCCCGCCAGGACGGCTACCAAGGCAGCAGAGAGATGCATTATGGCGACAAGGAGGTGTGGGGAGAGGCAAAAGTCACGCTATGGAACTAGGTAAGGCTCAACTGCTAGGCTAGGGACCCTTCTCGAGCAGAACCGAACGCCCACTAGCTATTTTGAACCGATGAGTATTTAATCTATATGTATTCTTTCTCTACGAGCGCTTATTCAAGCGCAAGTTCAATAAACTGCGCAGTAAAAGCTCATGAACGTCCCTTAGGTCTCGGGTAGGCACTAATGACTTGTTGAACATGAAGCTAGACTAACTGCGGGAGAGAGAGACAAAGAGAAGACACCTCCGGGCTCACCAAATTCCGTTGTTAACGGAGGATATCCGTCTTTTGTACTTTGTGGTATTGTGTCATCTATGGTAATTGGTCGTCACCTTGGGGACATTGGCTATATGGCCACCTGCTGGGGGGATGTGGCGCTGGACTACCATAGCCGAGAAGTATGTATTGCACGCTCCACAACATGCCTGCCGCTGCGTCGCATGCAGGAATTTAGTTCTAAGCGGACTAAGAAAGCAAAGCGAATATATTCGATAGCGAAGGGACGTGCCCTCTCGAGCCTCTCCTCCTTAAAGCTACCCATTCAAAGGGCGGGTGGCCAATGCCTCTCGCTCTTTTTTCACTACAATATCTAGCCCTCTCGACCCTATCCTCCTCAAGCTATCCACCTGAAGGACGGGTATCCTATGGGACACGTCGGACGCTTCTTCACTGCAATATCTAGCCCTCTCGACCCTACCCTCCTCAAGCCACCACCCAAAGAACGGGTATCCTACAAGACACGTCGGACGCGTCTTCACTGCAATATCTAGCCCTCTCGATCCTACCCTCCTCAAGCCACCAAACGCGTAGGGGTTTTATCCTATCGGAAACGTAGGGTTTTCACTGCAATATCTAGCCCTCTCGACCCTCTTGACCGTCTCGACCAAAAGGGCGGGTGGCACACACTATCGAGCGGGGCGGGTTTGCCTGGCTAACAAGGTTCGAGATCAATAAATCTCTATTCGTGGCTTCTCTACTGGCTCCTTTGTCACTTCCATCTGCATTCTAGTTTGCATATACGACTCCACACGTGAGTCCAGGACGGACAAGAAGTCGGCCTAAATCCGCGCGCCGCCACAATCTAATCACCCGCGGTATTTGCGTAGACAGAAGATCACACACCCTTAAGATTATCCCCACTGAACAAGGACCTGCTTCTTGTTCTTCTTCTTCCCCTTGCCGCCCGTCTCTTGCTCGGCCGGTTCAGCCGGGGCGCTGGAGCCACCGGCGTCCGAAGACGCACCGCCCCATGAAAACCCAGTGTCTCTGCCCACGCCAAAGTCTCTACGCACAGCACCCCGGCCATAGCCAAAGATGGTGGTCTGTGGCTTCGGTGCCGCCGGTAGCGCAGGGAACGCTTCCTCGTTGTTCCCGCCTGCTCGCCGAGGTCCCGGGGCGGGACCGGGGCCGGGCCCGCTGCCCCTTGAGGGAGCGGCTGGCCGCGACACCGGTGTTGTCCCGCCAATCCACATGGGACGTGGAGCCTGGGGCGCAGGGGCCGCACCGGGGAGCGCAGGGAATGCTGATGCCGCAGGCGCGGGGGCGGTTCGGCTGCTGCTTCCGCCCACGGAAATCACCGTGGAGCCGTTCGAAGACGTACTACCCCTGCGTGTACTGTTCTTGAGCTTCAAGACCCTCGTTGAGTGCTTTTGTGCAGCTGCGCTCCCTTGGGGGGTTGTGGGGCTTGCTGTCACAGCCGTAGCCCATCCCGTGGATGCGGTCGTGGCACCGTGCATACCCCCGAGACCCGGGAGCAACGGGTAGTCCTCGTTGACAGCGCGCCAGTTCTGCCAGGCCTTGCGGACAGCCTCACCTTTCTTCTTGTCCTCGAACAGGTCGGCCACCTCGCGTACGAGCGTCCCAAGAGCGTTGGACGACGTTTCGGTGAAGAGGGCGAAGAAGGCCTCGATGAGTTGCTCTGCAGTCATAGAGTTTCGGTTGAATAATGAGATGTGTGAGCGGAAGGTGGCGACCTTGTTCGCATCGTTCCCCAGCAGGTTCGTCGCACGTTCGACCACGGCACCGTGGCGCGTGAGGCTAGCTCGCTGCTCGGGGGTGAGAGAGGAGAGGTCAGTGATGCTAAGCGTTTCCATAGCGTCTACCATGCTTTGCGCTGGCTGTGCACTGGACCCGGCGGGCTGTGAGGCGCTCCCACCACCTGGCCGGGACGGAGCCGTAGACTGCGTTGCGGGATTTGTGAGCTGCCCTCCAAACGTTCGACTGGAGACAGACTGAGCCGAGTGAATCGCCATGGTCCGCTGGAAAGCGAGCTCGTCTCTTCGCAACGGTTGCGCGGAGCTCGGCGGCAACGGTTCCGAGTTAGGGTCCCGTCCTCGCCCGCGCTGCTCTCGCCCACGCTGCCCGCCCCCGCCCCGCCGCTCCTGTTGGTACGACGGCCGGAAGTCGAAGCTGGACATGTCCACCACCCGCGCATCTCTCCTGACATCCTTTGAGAGCGAGTTTCCGTGCTCGCTCAGCTGATGTGCCTTCAAGTCCATCTCGGACTCGAACACGACGAACTTCTTCTCCAGGCACTCCTTGTCGAGGCACAGGAAGTGGTCCTTTTTGAAGTGATTCTCCAGAGCATTATAATCCTGGTAATAATGCGGTGACCTCGAGTCCCGCCGGTCGCAGATGAAGCATCTCTCGTGTTTGTTCCGGCAATGCTCGTAGAGCTTGTCGCCATCGTAGAAGCGCTCGCCGCAGAAGCCGCACAAGGGATGGCCCTTGAAACCCGTCTGGTCCACGGCCCCTGGCTTGTCGTCTCCGTGCTTCATGTGCTCGCTGAGGGCCTTGTCGCTGAACATCTCGTGCTCATGCGTGAATACCTTCTTGTTCCTGGTGCAAAGGTCACACATCTTCTTGTGATGGGCGGACCGCACATGGCGGTGCAGGTCGGGCCAGCCCAGGCCGGCAAAGTCGCAGGTCGGATCCGGGCAGTTGTAGCGGAGGAGAAGAACGGTGTCCCCGACGATCTCCTCGCTCGTATACTTGATGCCAATGTTGTCGTCAGTGCTCGTGATTTCTGTGCTCGCGTACTCTTCGAACCGCTTCGTGGCATCGTCGGTGAAAATGACGAACGGAGCCGCTGTCTATAAGAAAGCAATGTTAAAATCGCATGACACGATACTTATGAGAGGAAGAGTCACTTACTCTACAATGAGGGCAATCCTTGTTCTTATACAAGGCTCGTAACCGCAATGCGCAGATGTGGCAGGTGATGTGATTGCATGGTGCCACGGAGTGGTGGATGATGGGATTGGCGCAGATGAAGCACACTTCGACGTCTTCGTCGTCCCCTTCTTCCTCTTGAGGCTCTGTTCGCTTGAAAGCTGGTATCGCCTTGGGTGCTTCGTTCGTCGCGGGCGCCGCTGTGGGTGGTGCCGCCGTTGGCGCCGCCGGCGCTGTGGAATCGCTGCCTCCCCGGCCTCGCCCCCGACCTGCTCCCCCGCGGGCGCCATCACCCCGACCGCGACCTCTGCCGCCTCTTCCTCTGCTTCTGCCCCGCTGGTTGTCGCCTCTGTCGCCTCTGGGTCGTGGTTGGGATCCTTGGCCCGGCGCCGAGTTGCCGTTGCCAGTAGGGTCTGCCCCGCCTGTTGAAGCCATTGGAAGGTTGTGTGTTCCGCCCGCACGATTACTAGATTCTGATGCCAGGTTTCGAGTAAAAAAAAAATACGTCAAAAGCACTCTCTGTGCCCCTTCTCTTCAAAAGGCGAGCCTCGAACCTTTCCCGATGGGAGGTGGGATCCGATGCGGTCCTGTCGCAAACTTGTGGTGATGAAAGGGATGGTGGGGTCGAGTCCAGCTTTAATCAGCGCGCTTGTGGAAGGTTCGTCTTGGTGGCGTGGGGTTGGGGTTGAGCTCCCGAGCTTCGGCGTGGGTCGGATTTTAAGAAAAAATCGGGTTACACACATGTGGGATAATATTCTGGACTGAATGTTAGTACGTCACTTTGGAGACGACCCCTGTAGTTCTTCAAAACCACCTCCTTGTCGCCGGGGATCAGGTCTTTGTCTCTACAAAAGCCAGATCTTATAAATCAAACATAACTTGCTTTCAATGCCAATATTTTCATCAGAAGCATTGTAGAAGGTTACTTACTGTTGCGATAAAAAGCTGACCGAGAGCGAGTGTCCAAGTCGAGCGCTAACGAGTACAGGAGCAGTCTCTTGTATTTCCCCATACAATGGGGCTATTTTGTCATCCACAAATGACGAGAGAGCATCAGAATGACTCAACTGGCACCCCACGGGGCATAGCCTTCGCTGCAACAGGGTCTGGCCGAAAGACTCACCTTCGATGCCAAATGGAGCGCACGGCGAATTCTAGTAACGTCTATATTTCATTAATTACAGGGGGCCATTCAGCGCGACGCACTACGGTGCCTAGCTAAGGCGCTTGAGCCTCCGGGATTACTCTTCCACCGCTCCTCGACTTGGGTATCTCACTCCTGGACTCGCATTACATTCCACTCCTTCATAAGCCGGTGTCTGTGATGTTCACCGCCACATTCGCCACAGTGCACCCCGTCGTGTTGTAGGTCCCTGCCAGGACGCTGCTTAGGAAGTCGAACGCCCCGTACGCGCCGTTCGTTCCCTCGTCCGAGTGACCTCCAATGCTGTTCCGCTGGTAGTTCACGTCGACCCCGACGCCGCAGAAGCGGGTCACCAGGGCATCCGTGTCGGCCACGACGCTCACCTCGTCCTTGACGGCCTTGTATACGTAGAGCGGCATCTCGGGAACGCCGTGGTACCCCATCACCCCGTCGCTGTGCACCACCTTCAGCACGGCCGGGGTGAAAAGGTCGGCCAACCCGTTCACGAAGTACTGATCGATGGGCTGGAACGCGAAGATCCTTGCCGACTGGCTGACGGGCGTGGTGAGGGCCGATAGGAACGTGGTTGCGTTGTACGGCCCGGTCGTCTTGAGCTTCGACACTATCAGGTCTCGCACCTTGGGGTACTGGGTTGTCGCGCCCAGGATCGAAGACGGCGCCAGCCCCGCCGCCGCCGAGCCGTTGATGGACAGCAGTACGCTCGATATGTTCGGGGTCAGCCCCCCGAGCGCCGCGCCAGCAAAGCTCAGCTCGGGCGCATATTGCACCTGGAGCTCGGCGGCCCATTCACTCGCCAAGCCGCCGCCCGAATAGCCCCACAACGCGTACTTGACGTCCTTGTCGATACCTAGTTTCTTCTTGACAGAGAGGACGGCGCGGACTGAGTCGATGGTCGCGTGACCCGAGAGCACGCCGGCCGTGAAGCTCGCATTGGGGCCCTCGTAGTCGGGTACATTAAGGAACCAGCCCGAGCCGAGCACCGGCGACCAGATGGCTAGGTCCGCGAGTTTGCCGCCGTAGACTTTGTAGCTAGGGCTGTCGTCTAGTACGACGCTGTCGTAGGCGACCTGGTAGGATAACAGGGCCTTCGGGTTCGGCTTCTTGGGCACGTAGAGCGTCGTGACCGCCCAGGTTGGCTTGTAATGGCTGTCAGTGGTGCGGTAAAGGATATTCCAGACGGCCGCAGTGTTGTTGACGACGGACGTAATGTTGCCGGGCGCCTTGCGCATCCGGAGGACGGTGCCTGGCGCCTCGCACTCGAACTCGTCTGGGGCCGTGTACCACGGATCTTCGCTGGGCGGCAGCGGCGTTGTCGACCAAGGAGCTGCTTGAGCGATACCGCAGAGCCCCGCCCAGGCGGCGAGCACGAGTAGACGGAGGGAAGGCATCGCGGGACGGTGAATTGGTCGCGGAAAGCAAGCGTAGGCGCGTAATTGAGCTCTCCCGTGGCCTTTTTCAGCACCCACAGCTAGGCCAGAGGGCACACTCGGGGCAATTGAACACTGATTAGACGATCTTACATCGTGAGAACCATGCACCTCTCTGCGGGAGCACTTCCTTGTTATATACCGTCTCGAGGGAGTGCCGGGCCTGCCGACCAGCCGGCACCACTGCCACTACCTCCCCTCCCCGACGTCACGAGTCGAGCCTCGGGCCATTGAATACCGCAGGGCGGTGTGGCTGGGGCCACGCTGGTGGACAATGGTCTGCCAGCACATTGGGCCGCTAGCCCGGCAGCAACGGGCTACATACTCGTCTTGGCCTGGCCGAAGGAGGGGTTGAAGTCACGAAGTTGGCTGACTACCCAGCTGGCCCGCCCGCCACGGGCTTAGGCGGGCACAAAAGCTGGCCAAGCTAGGGCCGCTCGTGGTTGGCAGGAGGAGCTCGAGGCGGCGTAATCCCTGCAGCAGCTTCCTGCATAACCATAACCAGGACTTGGTCGCGCATCCGAGGGAAGGCGGGTGACGACGAGCCCGGGCGAGCTATTGCATGTCTGCATCCATCTTTGCTGAGAGCGGCAAGGTTCCCTCTTCAGCCTCGGGAGCCTACGCGCCAGACTCTCGGTGAGTTAGGCAGACAGGAAAGGTAGGTAGTAGGTAAGGTAGCTTTGGGAACTTGGTCGTCTACGTTCGCCGGGGCTGTGGTCTGCGGAGAGTCCCAAGGTGGTTGGGGGTGCGGGGTATTACTTTGTAGGTGCGGCAACATTGTTTATCCATGTTGTGTGTGTGGGTGTGTGTGCCAGGGGGCTGTGCCTGGTATTATTTCGTACTTACTGCTCTATTGGCGTCTCCTTCCAGTCTGGGCCGAGTTTATAATGGGATTATAGTGACTCCCCCTCAATATAGTTGCGCTTCTATCTTACTTCATCCGCCATCCTCCTCATAAGTAGCTACGAGGTCGTTCCACCTAATTCTTTTGCCTGCACAATCCTCAGCTGTCGGCGGATGAAAATTGGTTGTCCTAAAATTGACTGTTCGTCTCTTCCAACTGACAGCAAATCTCCTGGATGTCGAGGCGAGACAGATGGGGACTCAAGGAGCGATTCGCATTCTCACCACCGGTACATCGGGTTCGACACGAAGGCCCGCGTGACCGAGGCGTTCTGAACTAAAGCCGTCCGTCGCCCTCTCAGAGTTCTAGTTTTAACAGCTAGTTAGCTTCGTATGCATAAGCCTCGGCGCCGGGTCGGCATGACTAGCACAATGCTATGGTGGTCAGGGCCGAGGCGGGATATATTGAACGAGCGATCTTGGGAGACAGAAGCTCCTGTCCTGGAGAAGAGTCTCGGCGAGCCTGGTGTGGCTCTGGACCCGGGTCACCGGGACTTAGTACTCGTAGCAGCGCAGCACCTCACGCGGCCCGTGTGGCTGCTTTGTCTAACACAATCCTCCAATTTGCCCCTCGACAGGAGGGCTGAAGGGCCGAACATATCTGCTACGGCTAAGCCAGATCGCCTTGTGAGACAGCTGTCGTCTCTGCCATGGAAGACCTCGGGGTCTTGGCAGGTACAAGCTCCGGCAGCTTGACGAATAGGAGCAGCTTTACGCACCGCCGAGATCCTGACTTCTTTGTGCTTGGCCGACGTGATGATGTCGCTGCAGTTGATGAAGTGTGCCAGTCAATGCGTCAGATACATAAGGAGCGCACCGTGCTGGACCAAGGCATCCGAATTTATGTCATGACTTGAGGTAGCTAGAGACTATTTAAGTACCTGTTCTGGAGCACCTCCACGACGGTTCTCGTAAACCGTTCTCATGTCGTTGCCCTTCCCCATCCAACCACCATTGAAATGCTGCGAGAAGCGCCGAAGGGAAGAGACACTACCATATGCTGGAAACTTGCCGGCCAAGATGGTCGCCCGCCCCCTTCCCGCTGAACCCCAGCAGGCATAGCCATCCCCTCGGGAGCGAGCAAAGATCTTGCACGGCATCGTGGTACCTCCTATTATTGATAACGAACTACGAGTAGATTCTGCAAGTCGTCTGCAATCCAATACACGCCATGACTGCAGCACGTCTTGAGGACGAAGGAGGAGATACCAAGACTGCGAAGAAGAAGCACGGCCGTGGGCCGTCGAGGCCCAATGGGGCGAAAAGGGGGTCGGAAGAGGAGCTCCTATTCTAACCCGAGCGTCTTCTCGGCCCGACCCATCCATCGTAATGTGACGCTATGTGCCCATACGCCTGAAAAATTTCCCGTCCCCAGCGCGACGCACCGCGCGGTGGGTGCGAACGGCCGGAGAAGCTCCAGCAGAAGAGCGGCGGGCGCCGAAAACACCGAAAGTCGTGGCAAGGAGAGCCGATTGTCCAGGGAGAAAAGCAGAATCCATTGCACGCCAGCATCGGCCTAGGCCGGTCCCAAAAATAAAAGTGAATACCCAGTACGCCATGCGCGCCATGCCTGCGGAAAGTGGTAGGACGTCTGTGTATCACTCGTCGAGAGGGTAGAGCTGGCTGCCAAGGAGCTTGTTCATCTGGAACATGTTGACCTTGCTCTGGCCGAAGACAGCGTGCATCTTCTCGTCGCAGCGGATCTGGCGTTTGTCGTTGGGGTCCTGAAGGTCGTTCGCCTTGATGTGCTCCCATAGCTTCTTGACGACCTGCGGGCGAGATAGCTAGGGAGGGTTAGTTCGATGATCATAGCTGAAGTTGGAGCTCCGAGGCACCTACCTGGGGCTCGCCGCACAGCTCGGCGAGCGGGTAGCTCAGGTTGAAGGGCTTCTGGAAGCCACCGCCCGCCTTGCGCTTGGTGCCCTTAGGGGCGTCCGAGTCGCTGTTGGCCTCGCTGTCGTCGTCGTCGCGGACGCGCTTGGCGCTCTTCTTCTTGGCAGGCTTGCTCTTGGGCTTCTTGGTCACCTTGGCGTTGGCGCCGCCGCGCGTGGTGCGGGCATGCGCCAGCCGGTTCTCCTGCGCCTGGAGCTGGGCGGCCAGCTTGGCATCGGCATCCTCGGTGGAGCTCTCGCGCTTCACCTTCTTCTTGGCGGGTGGGAGCGAGACTTCGATCTCGCCGTCGGCGTCGAGGTCGCCGGCGCCGTCCGAAGGAGAGTGGCCGTTCTCGAGCTTGACGTCGGCACCGCCGTTGGGAGGAGTGGATGTCGCAGGCGACTCGCCGGAGATAGCGTCGAAGCGAGCCTCGATCAGGCTCTTGATCGCGGACTGGGAGCTCCGGTCAGCTTGGCCATGCAGCGGAAGGATGTGCGCCTAGGGTAGGGAGGAAGAGGGGGAGACCAGGATGGAGATGGGACGAATGTGAGGGGCGGGTGAGAGAGCATGGATCGTTGCGTACCTTTTGCTCGCTCAGGTCTTTGCCGGTAGTGGTCTCCAGGCCCTCGCGGACCTTCTTACGGGTCACAGTTTCGAGATCGGCGGAGCTAAGGATGTTGTCAATAATGCGCGTGTACTCCGCCTTCTCCTCGGCGCTCACTGGCAGCACGGTTAGCAATGGAGCACCAAGCGAGCGTCATACAGGTCGGAGGGGGCTGTCCGTACGTGGGGCGGACATGGCGGTCAGGTCGCACGGCGCATTCACGGAGGTTGGGTGTTTTGGCCCGACCGGAAGCCACGGTGTCGTGGAAGGCGGCTGGCGGGCTGGCGGGCTGGCGGGCTGACGGACGGCGGGTCGGTTTCGTGGGGCACGAGGGCGATAGAAATTGTCGGAACGTTTGGGGGAGGGGCGGGCAGGCTGACCACGAGCAGCGCGGTGAGGAATCACGAGGAGCGGGGAGCCAAGGACAGAGGGACAATTGCAGCCGGGGATGGAATGCTAGCGCAGCGCATCGGAGGGCGAGAGGGTCGAGGGCGTCGGGTGTTCTGGGGCGATGGGAAAAAATGGACGGCTGTCCCAGATGGAGTGACGAAACAGGTCCCGACCCCAAGGGAATGTTTTGGCGCCAGCGGGTGATCAAAGAAAAAAAAAAGGCGGCAGGAGGGGACAAAGTCCGGCCGGTTGCAAGCAGCAGCGACGCTGGCGGGGGCCAAATGTAGGTAGGTAGGTGCAGGTGAACGGGTAGGATGGCGGCGGCGATGTGGAAGTGAGGATTGTTGGATAGAGCCAACAAGGCGATTGTTTGTGTCGTCGTGTTCGTCTGCGAGGCGGCCAAAGCAGGACCCGTGCTTTCCCAGCTGCTTGGATGGATGGTCGTTCGGGGATTGGAGGGGGGGTGTTTGGCAGCCGTGCCAGCGAGGCCAAAATCGTGCGTTGATCCGGCTGAGGCGTGGGTAGTGAGGCGCGTGGCTGGGGTGTGGATACAGCGGGGGACCCCCTTGCGTCGTCTGATCCTTGCCCAATCAATTCTCCGAATTCCCACTCCCGGCAGATATCCGGGCCCGGCTCGAAGCGATGGAAGCGGGGGATGGTCTGCCGTTCCCCAATCGTTGTGCTGGGTCTTTTTTTTTCTGGGTTCTTTATCCTCGTACAGGGAAAGAGATCGCTGTTGCGGCTCTCTGTCGCGCCGCCTAGATACTGTAACGTGCGGTTGGAGAGCGATGGGGCGCGGCTGTGGGGAGGGGATGAAGAGGGGACGAAGAGAGGGGGGGGGGGGCTCTTAACTACATACCCCGGTCTCAGGCGACTAAGCGCACGCGCACTGCTTTCGCATCCCCTATTCCTCCTCCCAGGCAGGCCTGGCCGGACCCCCCTCACGGTGTGGCTTGAGCACCCACAACGGGGCTGCACCTGATGCCCATCGCGCATCACCCATAGCGGCGTGACCCCCGCTCTCGGCTCCAAGCGGGAGTCAGCCGTGGTAGCAGCCCCAAACAGCGTGCCACTGCCCTACTGGGCCAAAAGGATTCGTCCAACCCGCTCCTCTGGAATAGGCTGGTGCCACCCCACGAGTGATGCTGAGGTAAGCCATCTCACTCCGTCTGCCTCCAGTGGCCCCAAGTCGCCCTAAGCCGCCCCCAGTCCTCGGCACCATCGACTGCCTCGTCTTTTAAAATTTTAAATCCGGTAGTTGATTGATGCGGCTACTTCGGAAAGAAGTTGCGGGCTGCTAAGAAGCTCTGTGCTAGTTTCGGTGCTGGTTTCAATGGCACCGATGCTACCGCTTTTTCTCGGATGGAAAGCCTCGCCTAAGCGTGATAGAAAAGATCCCAACGCCAATCCTACGCAGGCAGCTACTTCCGCTAGCCACCATATACTACGTAGCCGTCCTAGCAGTGCAATAAATAGTGAGTAGACAAACACATCCACCATATAAATGAGCCTTGTTCAGACGAGCTAACAACGATTCAAACACGGTAGCCGCCGCTGTCTCTGCCGTGGTGGATGACATGCCTTGCTAGTCAGCCTCGCCAGCCGGCACCATTCTTATCCCTCTGTCATCCTCTGTTGCGACCCTCGACCACTCCATCCTCGATATGACAACAATGGTTCATCTGGCTGTGGCCATGGGTAGCTTAGGAAGCAGATCTTCCATGCCTGGTCTCGCGATGGTTCTCCAGTAGTCTCTGTAGGCCCACGCTGTACGCGCAGGGCGTACACTCGCGCGTGGTACCTATCTTGCTTTGCCACGAGAGCCATGCATCACCCGCCAGCACCAGCCACTCCGACCTAACCAGGGGGTCTACCACATGGCGGAACCTGCAGGCTTTGCTCAATTGACTACGGAGTTCGTATGGTCTGACAGTCGAATCAAGATTGGCCAGGGTCCTCCCTTTCCCTTTACCCCACTATAAATGGCTGGAGGAACTATAAAGCTCGAGATAGGGATATCTGGCGCTTCAAATACTGCTCCTATTGGATAGATCGCCAAGCCACTGCCAGTTTTAAAGATCAAAGGAGTGGCCGGCTTTATACTGACACCTACGGACATATTGCATATACTCCAAAAGGTGGGTGTATGCGTGTTCCTTGCACGGCTGTAGTGACCTACCCTTCTCCCATCCCCCCCCGATGCAGATATGGACGGAAAAAAAACAGACAGCGCAGCCGGTCAACACATCAGGAAAATTTTCCGGGACTTGGTACTATGCACCTGGCAGGGACTTTGCACTCCGCATTCCTCTAGTCAGTTGGTACATCACCCCGCCGGAGAAGAGGGATCCCCCCGGACGCTTAGCGCTTATTGGGAATATTCCTTAACGACCATTATACCTAAACCAAAACTACAGGATTCGAGGCCTGCCCCTTAAAAACCTAGGTTACCTACGGCCAATTGGAATGCTGCTTTCGTCGTTCCAGTTGCGACACTGACCTCCAGCATGTCCGCGACTTCGTCTCAGAAGAAATCTTCCTGTGTCCTTGTTCACGTCGGCACAACCACGGTCTACTTCATGAATACACATTTCCCTTATTGTAGTAGCGAGATGGACGTCTCGCCCAGCTGGAGAGCCCATTTGGTGTAGATGTAAGTGCTTGGTGGTCACGCGGCAGCAGGCCTGGAAGAGCGGATCGCCTGGCGAAGGTGCCGCTGGTAGATATCTCAACACTACCGAGTCAGCAACAGATAGTAAACTCGGGGTTCTTTTCTCGAGGTCAAGATAAGGCGCTGTTAAGCCCGAGCTGTTTTACTCCTTTCGTCCAGGAGCGCTAGAAAATTCGTTGAGAGACCGGATGATATCGATGGCATCGCGCCGCGCCTGCTCCACAATGGTGCCGGCGTCATCGACGCTGCGAATCAAGCCAATGTTCGCCCCCGCATAAGTAGCTGTCCGGCCTTCTGGGCCCCAGGCGGCATCACCCTGCTTTAGGAGCTCATCGTGGCGCTTCTTGACCTCGTCGAAGCTCGCCCCGGCCTGGTGCTCTTCCCAGCTCTTGTTGATGATGGTTCGCGGGCTGAACGCCTCGGGCCAGCCAAACGTCCCGCGGAGGTGGTTGTACAGCTGCGTGCGGGTCGTGGACGACGCCCCGTCTGCGGCCCGGATAACCTCGTTCTGATACCCCGGGGCGATGCGCGCCTCTTTAGAGGCGAGGAACCGGGTCCCCATCACGGCGCCCGCTGCACCCAGGCCCAGCGCGGCCGCGACCCCTCGGCCATCGGCGATGCCGCCTGCTGCGAAGATTGGGAGCGAGATTCCGGCGCTGCGGACCGCATCCGCCACCTCGGGAAGCAGAGTCACAAAGCCGACACCGTCGTTCGCTCGCCCATGCCCCCCGGCCTCGGCACCTTGGATCACGAGGGCATCAGGCCGTGAGCTGCTCTTCGCCGCGTCCAAGGCCTCGCCGAAGGAGCCGACTTGGATCCAAATTTGGGTATCAGGGCTTGCCTCCCGCAGCCGATCCGTCCATTTGTCCAACTCCGGCTGTCCATCCCTCGGTGCAAAGAGCCACGCCGCACTAGGTTTGTAGGCCGCCACCGCGCGGGCGGCTTCCTCGAGATCGCCGTTCCATGCCTGGAAGCCGACTCCTACGGGGAGCAGTTGACCTGTCGACGCTCCAAGCGGAGTCTCCTTCAGCAAAGACTTTACGGCCTCGAGGTCGGCGGCTGTGCTCTCGGGCTTGAGGCCAGGGCCGATGAAGCCAAGACCGCCGGCGCGAACGATGGCGACGGCCAGCTCCGGCCCGGACATGACGCGCATCGGGGCGCCGACAATGAGCGGTGCCGATGTCCATGGGTACGTCTCCGCCAGACGCTTTCTGTGCTCCACGGCGTGCAGCGACATGGCTGGCAGAAGGCGCGGGGTCGAGGTTGCGAACGATTGCTTCTGGAGGAGGCGGCTAAGGAATGGCGTAGCGGCGCGCAACTGCCTCATTTCGAGAATTCAGACTATCCCGGTTGAAATGGCAGTTTAGTGCATTGCGAACGTTGATGGCATTCGTGGCACTATTAAGTCATGCTGAGTCCGCGGAGATGCATACTCGTATGCTTTCATGAGTCGCTGCCGTGGACGAGGACGATTGACCAGCGAGATTAGCTAAGCACTTTGTGCGTAATCGTCTCGGACGTTGTCCGTGAGGCAGCATGAGGGCAAACAAGAAGCCGCCACATCGGCCCGGAGCATATTCTGGACGGGCCGGGCATGGCGAGGTGTGGAACTGACGGCTTAGAAGAGACGCCTGCCTCCGTTGGCTAGGGGTTCTTTGCCTCTTCCCGGTGCCCTCGAGGAGAAGCAGCGCATGCTTAGGAAAGCGCGGCCGTCTGATGTGGCGGAAAGAACAATGGGGCTATCATAGACCGGAGGGATTTGGCCAGGCGAACGGAGTCATCTCCAGTCTCGCATTGCTTGCACTTGAGGTCGGATGCACTCCCTTTTAGATCTCGTCAGCTCCATCCGCAAGGGGGGGTGTGCTCGAGGATGCATAGCCTCGTCTCGACTTGCCCTCCCGCGCGGCGCCCCACATCCTCGCCTCGCCCTGCCATTCCGAGCAACTACGCCCCATATCTGTGGCGCCGCCTGCTTGCTAGTGTCGTCAACCCGCGCGGCAACTCGCACTCATCTAGGAGTGCGCGCGGCAACCAAGGCCTCACCATCTTCTACCTTCCTTAGCAGGGGTCGGTAGAGGGACTTTGGTATGTGCCGCTTCCAAATACAGTCCAACCGCCGCCTTCGACGCGGCAGACCGATCCACTCTAGTGATGCGATTGTGCGAATACGTGCTTGGCGGTAGCCAACTACGGCAGGCCGCCTGTGCCTGGCCCTTACTGATTCGGAGAGACGTGGAGCACACAGAAGCCGCTCGTTATCCGCCTCCGCGGACCCGCCCACCGCTGCCTCGTCGGGTAGCTCACTATTATTGTGCGTTTCATGAAGGATCGATAGGGTAGAGCACAAAGATTACAAATTCGAATGTTACCAATCTACTATGTATAGACCTCTGGCAATATAAATACTAGCATCTAGCTGCGGTCGAGGGGGGGGATTGTTTGTGTACATCAGTATCTCAAGCTTCCAGCCTCAACCCCTTCGCATACCTTAGCCCCACCTGCTAATAAACCCACAACTTGCTACCCCAGTATCCAACCCAAAGAGCAATATGTCGGTCGCCAAGTCCATCGCCATCATCACAGCCAGCACCCGCAAGCCTCGCGTCGGCCCGGATGTTGCCAAGTATGTCAAGAACATTCTCGACCAAGAGCCCCTGTCCACGCCGGCCGGCACCCCAGTCACTCTGGCGGAAGTAGACCTCGCTACCTTCAACCTTCCGGTCTTGGATGAGCCCATGCCCGGCCGGAATACCACGTCGGAGGATCACCCCCACGAGCACAGCCGCGCGTGGAGCCGAGAGATCAAGAAGCACGACGCATACGTCCTCGTCACACCCGAGTACAACTGTATAGTCTTCCCTTTCCTTCTTTCACCTGCCCCCCACCGCCATAAACTCAGGATCTAATCATGTCGAATAGATACCATCGCCGGTGGTGTCAAGAACGCCATCGACTACCTCCTGCACGAATGGACCGGCAAGCCTGTTGCCATTGTCACATACGGCATCGCTGGCGGTACTTTTGCCTCGGAGCACACTAAGCACGTTCTGTCCATGATGAAGCTGCGCGTAGCCGAGACCCTCCCTCAGCTCGACTTTGGCGGTAGCTTTGGCCCAGAGGCGGGCAGCGCCGCCGGAGGCAAGCTCTCTGAAGAGTCAAGCAAACGCTGGGACGAGGTCAAGAAGGCCGATATCCAGAAGGCTTTTGCAGAGGTACGGGAGTTGTTGGATCAGGAGCCGCCCGCCGCCGCCTCGGCCTAGGTCATGAATAAACATTTTAGAGTTACAGGGAATAGAATATAGTATTGTAGGATTTATAACTCAGAACCGCCTTAAGCTTACTCACGGTAGTAGTAGACTAGCTACCTGTTCATCCTTGCTGGTTTGGTGATGCCTCTGTCACACACTCGTCGGTCCCTCGTTCCGTTCCGTGTGTATCTCTATTTCCGATCTAGGACGCCACAAACTAAGGCTATCCGTCCGTGGCTTTGAAACCCGAGATTCCATAGACCAGAAAGAACTTCTTCTAGATCATCAGATATGCCATGAATGCCGTCCAGGCCACGACACCAATGGCTACTTGTTTTGGTCCAAGACCCGCAGCATCGTTAGTCGGCGTGCTGGTTGCCGACGTCGTCTTCGAGGGTTCTGTTGTAGAGCCCGCCGCGCCACCGCCGGACGTGGTGGTGCCAGGGGGGGAGGTACCAGCTGAAGAGGCGGTGCCCGAAGTAGCTGTGGTTCCAGATGTCGTTGTAGATCCGGCTACAGTGCCAGTGCTCGAAGAGGAGCTCGACCCGCTATCGCTCTCATCATTCGGCTCCAGATCCCCGCCGAATACACCAACGGGAACGCCCTCGGAGTGGACGTCATGAGCTGCCGTCCTGTAGTCGTCCAACGTCTGATCACTGTTAGGATTGACGGCGCCTACCATGCCAGAGCGGCAGTGCCCAGGCGCAGGACAGTAGAAGAACAGTGGGCTTGTGGTCTTGATTGTTACCACAAATTTCTGGGCCTTGAGAGAGGAAATGTTAAACTCAAGCAGTGGCTTATTTCCAGTTTGGTCCCTTTACTTACCGCTTCCCCACTCTGGACGGGCAGGAAGCCTGAGCAAAAGGCCTGGTCCGATGACGATGCAGGCTGGCAAGGCCTCCCGAAGTCACCGAGAGCAACGCTGTGGTTCTGCGGATAAAACACAAACTCCAGGGTGTCGCCCACGCTAGCTTGGATCGTGCTGGGATTGAAAGTGAACCCATTCTCGCCGACTTCCACCTTGATGCTCTTGGCCATTGCCACGCCCACCAAGGCGAAGAGAGTCAATGACAAGATCATCTTGCGTTTTGAGACTACTGAACCCGAGGGGCAATTCACTGCAATTAGGCGGCACTCAATGGAAACGAGATGGTTGCGGGAAGACGATGCTGGTGCGAGAAAAGCAGAGAAAAGCAGAGATAGAACGTTGAACTCCTGCGGGATATGTAACTACATTGAGATGGCCAAGCCAGGCCTAGGAGCCGAGCTGAGCGCTGTGTGGCGGCGCAACTCGTCGCCGAGGGCGCCAATGAGCTCGTTGTGAGACCTGCAGTCGCATTGGTGTCCGCGTCTAGTTAAGCCACGCTGCAGCTATAGGCTAGTGTGCACGTCTTGGCGAGCTGCGATCAGCACAACTTGACCCACAAGCAGCACGCTTGAAAGCCCACTCTATCTTGTAAATGGCGAAGAACAGCAGCATATACACGCGGCTCAGAGACTTTGTCATCGAAGATGCACGACCGTTAAAAAACTTAGGCCATAGCCACA
Organism: Thozetella sp. PMI_491; assembly: GCA_021432635.1. Taxonomy (NCBI): domain Eukaryota; kingdom Fungi; phylum Ascomycota; class Sordariomycetes; order Chaetosphaeriales; family Chaetosphaeriaceae; genus Thozetella; species Thozetella sp. PMI_491. The sequence continues at coordinate 151,221 of MU270096.1, forward strand.
TCAGTTACGGCATTTGGTTTTACCTCATGATCCTAATCGCTGCTGAGCTTCTATAGATTTTTCAAAAGCTGCTACGGAGCTGTAGCAATTTATTCCGAACATATCGTCCAAAACCCACAGCGGATCAAACATCGGGCAAATAGATTCAGCCGCCTCTTGTTTCAACCCTGGAACGTAAACTTTTTGATAGTTAGAGGGTTTCTAGGCCCGAACGGATGTATCATTCCGTCGGATCACCGCCATACTGCATTAGGCTAATCAATAAGACCGTAGTGGCCCTCGCCTCCATGTTTGGGCCCTTTCTTGGGCGTCTTCGGCGGCTTGCCTCCGGGTCCTCCGTGCGACGGTGTAACCATATTCGAAGGTGCTGGAGACTCCGTGGCCGGAGGAGCAACCGAACCACGGGCTTGAAGTGCCGCGCCGTCCCGACCAATAATGCTCGCACGAGCCTCTTGAGTCCGGATCGCGGCGGCACGTGTTGCGGTCCGGAAGGTGTTCTTCGCGAGCAATGGCTGCGTGGCGTTGGAGAAGAGAGGAGTAGGCGAACCCCCGGTCGAGCCATCGGCAGTCTTGATGGTAGGCTTCCCGGATTCGTCAGCCTCCCTCTCCTTGTCTTCAAAATCTTTGACGATGTTTCCTGGAAGACCATCGATCGAGGGCTTGGACGAGGGAACAGCAGTTTCTTTGGAGCCCATGGCTTCCTCGACCGGGGTAGGAAGATTTTGCTGCTCATACTCTTCGATGCTGTCTTCCTCCATGGGTGGCACTGGAAGTTCCTCTTGCTGCTGCCCCTGGTTTTGCTCCTGTTGGCCCAGCTCTTGCTCGGCATCTTGTAAAGGGATCTGCTCCTGCTGTTCCGGGGTGTGTGATATTTCGTGCTCGATATCCTCCGTAACTTCCTCGAGGGGGACGGTTGCAACGGGCTCGTAGTTCGGCGTCTTGGTTTCACCTCCTGCACCATTGAGGATTAAGGGAAGCTCTAGACCTCGTGAGGTTAACCGGAGTCGAGCTTGCTGCCCGAGGATGGCATTCGACGAGATCTTAGGGGTACTATTCTTCAAGTCGGTAATCTTATCGGCCATAAACAAGAAGTTAAGGATGCAATAGAGAACCAAGGGATAAAGGAGGAAGGCAATGGCATATGCCCGCCGCGGGTTGGCCCGTCGTTCGTTACAGCACGCACACCCGGCGCACTCACAAGCGGACTTCGGCTCTTGCATCATGGTTTGCGTATGGAGCTACGAATCGGGGCGGTGACAAGGAGCACCACAAATGGAGCATTCGCACATGAGCGCCATCTATATGGGCGCCGGAGACACTATCATTTTGTTTACAAGTGTATAGACTCGCCATCACATAGGGACAACCCAAAGGCAACTAACACACAAGAGAACTTTGCGCAAACACTGTTGCCAACTATGTTCAACGCAACGATGGTATGGCAAAGCAGTTTCTATGCTAGGAGCATGCCCTGGCTGAACTATACGACAAAGGCTAGGAACAGCGTCGGTACATGCCGAGAGTTGAGGCCTGTAATGAAGTTTCGATTTGTCTCTTAGACGGAGCTGACCAAGCAATAGTGTTTATGCAAAGCCGAGATAGCCTGCAAGTGTCTTAGCCCTCAACAAACCTTGTCGCATCGAGTCAGTCGATCAGGGTGCATAAGAAACCTCATTGGCAGAGATCACCCGAATCCAGATCGAAATGAACAATCGGGATGAATCGACGGACATATGGGCTTACGAACAAGCCCGAAGGACTTTCGCTGGCGCCAGAATGCCACACGAGACGTGGTTGCTAGGATCGACCAACACACGTACAAGTTTCATCCGCGCACTTGGCGGGGGCGAATCTTATCAGGCGGGCGCGTATACTAGATAGGCCGTATCAATAGGATGTTGAATTATCGAACTATCGTTTCAGAGATCTCTCGTCTAATTCGCTTCTCACGTGCGTTGGGTGGGACATTCTAGCTAGGAGGGCCGGAGGGCAGTAGCGACGACCGCCACACCGGCGCAGCGACCGGGAGGGGCCCCCCGAACCGAAGGGTAGCGGCCGAAGGAAGCGTTATCGGGTCCGACCCCACAGAGCCAAGGAGGCTTGTTCCGGCCGGCCGTGCGCGGGGGGTGCCCGGCTACAACGTCCTGCGAGCAGCGCACGAGTCTCAGGAGGCGAGACACTTGGGATGGCCCCATCCAGCCAGAGAGAGCCTTGATACCTGAAGCACTGGCGCCTTCTGGCACCGTGGGATGCGGTACGGGGCCAGAAGATGGGACGATTGCTGCCCCTGCCTCGTGCCAACGCCGGCTGTGAGCTCATAAGAGCTGCGATTGCCCGGTCTAGGCTGCGCGTTAGCAAGCGCTGCAACAGCTGATGATCGCCTCCTACGGGGGTTGGGGCCGCTTCGCTGGGCGTAACCCTGCCCAGCGTTGAGGGTGACGGGAGAAGGGAGGGGGGGGGACCTGGCCGACCATGTTTCAGATAACCCCCGGCCGCTGGACCCTGCCACCAAACACAGATCCACCGGGCCATGGCACCGTGGAGAGCAGAAAACGTACGACTCGTTTCGGAAACCCTATGCCAGGCCGGGGAGATAGGACGATTTGTAGAGGTTGTCGTGAGACAAAGACAAACGGGGACGCAGTTCGCATAGCAAAAGGGACTTGCCCCACACGTCCGTGAACCGGGTCGGCTCCGCCGCAGACCTTCTAGGCCCCTTCGATTCGGCCACCAAACGCCCCTTTGGGTCTCACGGTGTAGCAGCCTGATGTGTCGATGTTGGAAGAATGCAGTTACATGGCGAGGCGTGCAGGGGATGCGCTGCGAGCAAACGTGCGGCGGACTTGGGTCGACGGACGACAGCGTCGTGTCGCAATCTCGTCGACCGCCAACGTCTCCTATTAACCGACAACCGACCGTTGACACACCAGGCTCTCCAAACGGCCAGACGGATGGCAAAGAGACATAAAAGAACGCGCCGCGGCCGTCCAAAGTCGACATGAGCACCGCTTCCAAACTAGCAACAGCTTTGCCAACGAGAAAAGCTTCGACTTCGAAGGCATCAAAAGAACCGCCCGTCTCTCCCGTACCAGTCGACTTTGCAGAGTCCGCCAGACCGCCGTCGTGGTCCTCCAGCTCCCAAGTCTCCTCGCCTATCAGCACCACAGGGTCGCTCCGCCGGTCCAACACAGAGCCCAGACCCGAGCCCGAAAGTGTCCCCTCGCGCCCAGACCCTCTGCCAGACAGTCGCAGATCCCCGCCAGGATCCCCTTCCAGGACGTCTTCCAAGTCTAAATCCCCCGCTGGCTCGTCGCGCCCCGTCTCACCAGACAGCCCACCTCCTAAGCTCCAAAGACGTGTGTCACTCCGGTTTCCCATAAAGGTCAACTCTGACCCGACTTCCTTCCCGCCTTTCCCGCTTCCAGACACCTCACCGGCCAGTCGCTCAGCACGCAACCGCTCCCCTTCCAACCCCAAGCAGGAAAAGCCTACTCCCACTTCCCGGCAGGAGAAGAGACGTTCTGTTTCTTCACTCGGAGAGATCCCCTTGTTGTTGAGCAATCTTCAACAAACCCAGCAGACTCCACCCCTCGAAACCCAGGCGATCAGTATGTGTCTCATATCGTGTCGTGGCATGGCCCTTGCATGTCCCCGGCCATGCCTACCCGTCTATATCTGGCTGACACCCCCTCGATAGGAGAAGCCGCAGAACCGCTGCCGGACAGCTACTTCGTACATCCACCATCTACTATAATGTCTGCCCCGTATGTACCCTCCCGCCCACGTCCTTCTCCTTTTGTCCATGACACTATTCCCAACCACACCAACTACACAGCCCTCCCCCCTTAACGACTGCTACTTGGTCTCTTCTCTCCCCTTCCACATCGCAGCATACCTGCCCACCGAGACAACTGACAGTATCTAAAGAGCCAAAAGCATGGACACCACCACCTCTGCCCCGGCCTACGCCCAGGACCGTAACGGCCCCCCGGCCCGCATGGGTGCCCCGGGACTTCCTGTCCCTATGCCCAACCTCTCCGGCCAGGCCAACGGCCTTGTTGGTAAGTCTTTATCCCCTCAGTCTTGTGGCGCTCTCTGCCTAAGAGCCGGCAGTCTACACTGCTTCACTCTACCAAGCACTCCCGCTGACCGCTACATAGGAAACTTGCTCAAGGGCCCCGTTGATGCGCAGGGCAAGCTCAAGGACGCTGCGCTCATGGTCGGAATTAAGTTGGACCTGGAAGCCGAGGTGCACCTAACGGCACGCGTCAGGGGTGACATCCTTGTTGGGCTTTATTAGTATGTGATGTAATCATATATTTTCATGGTCGGTGCCGGAGGAGGCAACTATGGCCTAGAAGTAAGTTTGTCTCTAACTCTAGGCCATTAGTTGAGGGATGAGAAGGAGAACAAGGAGAAGACAAAAGCACGTGTCGCCCGTTTGGGGACGCGGAACTAGGCACCAAAGTGCCGGGGCGAGAGCTGCTGGGCGCGGCGCCTTGACGGGGGCCCGGAGCAGGGAAAGCCTGGAATGGCTTCCGTGGAGCTGGAATCTCGCACGCTCACGGGCCGCCAAGGTCATGCGCCGCTGTGCCCGCTCTCTCTTCGCCTGGCACTTAGCATTGTAAGGTAGAGAGCAAGCAATATACCCTTTGCACTGTTGTACCCGTTGCCCCCGCTGTCCCCGTCGTTGCGCTGTGTGTTTCGGCACGTGTTGTTGGTTGGGGCTGCGACGCCATCTCCCGCGCTCCAATGACAAAAATCTCCGTGGCTCCCGTTTCGGCTCACTGGCCCGTAGCGCTGCGGGAAGGAGCGAGCCACGGTTTCGTCCCGCGTCCCGCGTGGGCGGCCGCTAATCTCGCCCTTCCCTGCCGAGACGATCCGCCGGGGAAATGGGTGGCGCCAACACCACCGCTGCACATTTCCCCCGAATGCTACAGTGGCTCCTGGGCGACGTGAGCTTTGTGGCCTCACTTACTGTCGCTATTCTGCAACCGAAATTGCTTCTTCACCGCCTGCCACCCGGCCGGGAAACTCCGCCTTGCATGCACGGTGCGGTCTGTTCATGGGTATTGCTCAATTCCGGGGAGGTCTGAGTACTAGGCTAGCCGTCCTGGGCCAACCAAGCAGGCTAGGAATATCCTCGAGACCTTGTCCTTTTTCTCATCCCAACTTCTTCCTCCCTTCTCAGACAATCGCTGCCTCTTCTTATAAGAGGTCCTACGGCCCACGACATCGCCACCGCGTACGCGCGAGAGTCGTCAGTCATGCATGAATTTCTGCAGCCATTCGTTGCGCCCAGTGAAGCTCCTCCAGCGCTTGCCGAAGATCCTGAAGATATGTTAGTAGCTTGAGCAGACTCGCAAATTGCAACCGAAACGTACCAGAGCGGGATCGTTAGCAGCGAGACAAACAGGAACAAAGAGCCCAGGATGCAAAACACATTCAGCGCCCCCTGGTCTTGTACCCAGTCCACCACGAAGTAGGTGAGGCCAAACGTGAGCAGATTCCGGGCATTGATGGCCACGAGCGCTTCCTCGTTGAGCTTCCTGTACGCGTCCGCAATATATCCGTAGACACACGTGGCGGCGAACACCAGGCTCAGGTTAGCCAGGCCAAAGGTGAGCACCGGCCCCGCCCAGTGCGTCTGGTAGTGCACTGTGGCGCCGAAGCCGAAGAAGCCGACGGTGCCCGTGATGACAGTCACCAGCATCAACGGCAGCCGGAACTCGGGCTCGTAGATGCCTTTGTTCTTCTTAGTCAGGTACACGCAGATCCAGTCGTTGAGCGGGCCCGAGATGACCTCGCCGATGATGGTCATGATGAAGGGCGACAAGCTGATCAGCCCCGTGTCGCTGATGCTGAAGTTGTAAGGCGGCTGGACAAAGATGATGCCGTTCACAACCGAGAAGACGACGATCCATGTGATGGTGGTGCCTGCATCGCGTCAATACCACAAGCTTCGGGCCACGGCGGCAGTGCCAGTCGAACGGATGCACCCACCATATACTAGAAACCCCCACATCACGGCAGGGTAAAATAGCAACACCACAGGACGGAAGAAGATTTTCCAGGTCGGCGCGTGGCTGTAGGTTCCGGTGAAGATGGCCATCTCCTGGACAAAGGTCTTCTTCTTTTCCTGCGCGCCAGAGTTCTCACTCTGAGATACCCTCTCGTCGACCTTGTCCCCGTCGTTCTCGTGAGCTAGCGTCATGTGGATCGTCCCGTCCTTGCCATCCTCGAGAGGTACGACCACGAGCGAGTCCCTGCGGTAGGCCGTCTCAGGCACGAAGAGCAACACGGCGAACATCAAGACGCCAAAGAAGATGGCGCACACGCCGAAGGTCCACTTGTACCCGTTGTACTGGATGATCTGGCCGGCAATCAAAGCACCGCCGCTGATGCCCGTGAGCAGGAAAAGGTTCCACACGGCAATGCGCGTCGCCCGCTCGTGCACGAAGTACATGTCGGCGATGGTGCACTGCACCAGGATCTCGTACGGGGCCATGCCAATGCCGGCCACGATACGGCTCGCCAGGAACGAGCTGTAGGTCGAGACGCATGCGCTCCACACGCTGGTTGCAAACATGATCAGAATGGCGAGGATGTAGACGGGCCGCCGACCAATGATCTTTGCCATCGGATTGGTAATGAAGAGGCCTAGGCCAATAGTTAAGATGAGCCACGCGGTGGCCTGCCCCAAGGTGTTGACATCGATCTCGAGGTCAGCCGACACCTGCACGAAGCCGGGCGACAGCATGGGCCCATAGGCGCCAATGACGGCCGCCGAGAGGGACACAATGACGAGGACGAGCTCTTTCTTCCTGAAAAACTGAGTTTTAGTGACTGGTAGGGATGGCGAAGGGCCCATCAGGACACAAACCATTGCGGCCACTAGAGGAGGAGGTTAGAAATCCATCGCCTGCGATCTACTGCGGATTGGGAGAGGAATTTACATTGAGGGGATCATTCGGGCTGTCCGACGGCTGTGGCACCAATATGAGGTCCTTGTAGCGCCCTGTCCCATGCTTGAGAAGCTCTCGCGGGATGTCGGCGAACTCGGGCGGCACTTCGTCTTGGTCGCTGAGGAAGGCTGCAATTCTGCGTCAGACCCATTCGCTTGTTCGCACCGCATCGTGTCTTGGCTGTCACTCCACCCACGATCGGCCCTAGCGCCTTCAAATCCGGGGAAGAGGGGAGACCCGATGCGGGGGAGGTCTCGGCTTACCCGTGCCGGGCACGACCTCCATCTTCTTGCACTCCAGGATCCCGAACGGCATTGTGGGGTGGTAGCGAGGAGCGATGGATGGGTCGTGGAGAAGGGGGAGAGAGAAGAGGGGGAACGGAAGCGAAGAGGCAGGAGGCGGGCGCGAGCACGAAAGGAGCGAGGAGAAGGGGGAAGGGGAATAAAAACACACTAGACCCTTTCAAACACGGACAAGCAAAATACTATATTGAACAGGACCAACGCCCAACAGCTGCGGAACAGACGTGTCTCACAGGGCCGCGCGGGCGGTGTGATTGTCAAGGTTTCAATGGCTTGCAGATTCTTGCATGGGGTTTTATTAGACTCGGTACAATAGCCCATATCCGGACGTTTACTTGGCGAATCGCCTCGCCTGGCGGGACGGCCCATGGACCAGGGGTGGCGATTCGGTTTCGTCGCCGAGTTAGAGGGTGCGCCCGGGGGGGGACCTTTCTGTGCAGGTGGGCAGCATCAAAGCATCAATAGTAGCACCGCGACGTGCAGACGACGCTCTAGACCCCTCCCCAGCCACCACAATAGCGCGGGCATGGGAAGGCGTACCAGATTCGCTCCGCATACGGTTCTGGCCAGCCCAGCGACCAACGGATTCTGCGATGCTACAGACTGCACAGCCGGGGGGTGTCAGTCCCACTATGCGCATTGGGAGGGGTGCTTAAGATGAGGTCAGCGTCAAAAGGGCCGTTGCACACACCATGGTCGACCCAGCGTGGACGGCATGGCTCGACCGGACCGCGTGTGTCGTAGATCATTAGGCGCGACCGCATCGTGGACTAGCAGGTGGGAGGGGGGGAAACTGGGATGAATAGGGGGCCGAAGGGAGCAGAAGCTGCCGGCAGTTTGCATGGGCCAATCAGGCACCGCGCCGACATCCTGTCGATATAGTCACACACAGCCCATGCTCCAGCGCTTCCCCAATAGTGCCCACACCTATCACGCCTATTCCGGCCGGCCTCTGCACGGTGACCAACGGCTAAGTACGAACATGATACGGCTTCTCCAAACTCGTGGAGCCCCCATTTGCACCCGCCTTCGTCCCCCAGGCCCGAGATTGGAGGGGTACGCCTCAGTCCCCCCCCCTCTATCTAATGTGGCCACGCCCTCGGTACAAAGCAGGCGGTCATTGAGCCTCAGGGTCCCGTACTCCTGACCAACCAAAGCGCCCTCACCTCAGCAAACCCCTCCCCCCGTGTTACTGCTCGACTTACACACTCGCGAATCCGGTCCTCCCCATCCCACCCCCCGCCAACCGCCAACTCTCGCTTGCGAGCTCGCTTCGCCTTCTGCTGAAGGCTGATCGGACCGCACCAGGCCGCCGAGATATCGCTTTCCGCCACAGGACCATGTCTGCCAAGCTTCCCCGTCTCGCGCCGAGCGGGATCAAGGTCATCATCGCCGGCGCGGGCTTCGCCGGGCTCACGGCAGCCATCGAGTGCCACCGCAAGGGCCACGATGTCATCCTCTTTGAGAAGTCGGCCGAGCTGGCCCCGCTGGGTGACATCATATCCTTCGGCCAGAACTCAACCCGCATCTTTGCCTCGTGGCCGGGCGTCATGGAGCAGTGCGACCCCATCATGCACAAGGCCGACGCCGTTACCTTCTTCGACTGGCAGGGCCGGTACGTGACCACGCAGTCCTTCGTCGAGGAGAAGAAGTGGGGCCAGAGGATCAACGCCCACCGCGGTGAGCTCCATGACATCGTGTTCCGGCACGCCAAGGAGCGGGGGATTGATATCCGCCTGGGCCACAACGTGGTCGATTACTTTGAGACGGACAACGAAGGCGGCGTGGAGCTAGAGGACGGGACGCGGCACACGGCCGACATTGTGTTCGCCGCCGAAGGCGTGCGGTCCCGCGGCAGGAAGACAGTTCTTGGCTACGAGGACAAACCGCAGAGCTCCGGCTACGCCGTCTTCCGGGCCTGGTTCCCGGCGGACGAGCTCGCCAAGAACGACCTGACGAAGGACCTCGTGGGCAAGGACACGCACAACGGCTGGATCGGTGAGGACGTCCACTTTCTCGTCGCGGCCGTCAAGGATGGCACGGAGGTCAGCTGGGTGTGCACTCACAAGGACGCCTACGACATCGAAGAGAGCTGGCAGTTTCCCGGGCGAATCGAAGACGCGCTCGCCGTGGTCGAGGGATGGGCGCCAGTCGCGCGCGAGATCATCAAGCTCACGCCGCCGCACCGCCTGTTCGACTACAAGCTCGTGTACCGCGACCCGCTGCCGACCTTCATCTCGCCCAAGGCCCGGATCGCGCTGATCGGCGACGCCGCGCACCCCTTCCTGCCCACGTCGATCCAGGGCGCGAGCCAGGCCATGGAGGACGGGGTCGCCGCCGCTGCCTGCCTCGATCTGGCGGCGAAGGAGGGCATACCCGTGCCGGAGGCCATCCGCGCGTGGGAGAAGATCCGCTACGAGCGCGTGCACAAGGTCCAGGCTACGGGCGTCGCCACGCGAAACCAGTGGCATCACGCAGACTGGGACGCCATCTGGAAGGACCCCGAGTCTCTCCACCTCAAGCGCGAGGCCTGGGTCCTCAACTTTGACTCGGAGGCCGACACGTATGCCTCGTTCGAGAAAGCCCGGGCATCACTATCTAGTAACGAAACGAATGGGGCGGCCTGAGGGCCCTCCGGCACAGGGGGTTGTTTACTTCAGGGGTTCAGGCTCCACCCGGGGCGGGCCGGCTGCCCAGGCGGGACCACGGGAACCACGAGTTGGCGGTGAGCATACGAATATACACATCGTGAAGACGGAACGATTGACCCGTTGTCGAGATGAGCGACCTGTAGAAAAACCCAAGGCTGTTCGCATTCTAGGGTTGTTAACCTCTGTAAATTGCAACACAAAGGTGGAAGCCTTTTGGTGTAGAGCGACATGCCAAGCCAATGGCATTAGAGACGTTGTCGTGCCCGCCCGCCACAGCAGCACCGCAGCTTGGCAGCAGGGTGAACAGCGCTCGCCTATGCAAGGCAGTGCGAGGGTGAGGCCCGGCTCCTCGGGCCAGCGGCTCCGGCGCTCCCGTGCGATAGGCGAGGGAGCCCCGAGCAGCGCTTGAGTCGCGGGAATGTACGCCACAAGCTGCCGCGGCGCATGAGGCGATGTGGCAGGCTCGCTCGCCACTTCCTGGTCCCAGCGGGAACGTGTGCTGGCAGTTGTGGCCAAACACGGAACGGTGCCACCACACCCACCGCCCTCGGTCCCGCGTAACGCGCGTTGGAGGGCGGGATCGTCAATCTGAGAGGGCGAAGATTTCCCGCTGGCCCGCAGCTGCCCGACCCTGGGTATCGGCCGATGTAAACCGAGGAGCCAGATGTAAACTCCGGGTGGCGCGTGCGCGCTGCCTTAGCTGTCGCGCGGGGAGGTGTGCTGTCGATTCATGCTCTAGATGACCGGGTGACAACTGCGGCAGATGACGTGCGAGGTTGATGTCTAGGCCGTTGTCACGGGTTGGGGTTGGGCGATGGCGTTCGTCCCGACCAGCCACATGAGCCAACCAGCTCGTCTCGCACCGAAGAGCTATTCAATAGGTCTCTTACTCTGGGCGGACAGGAGAGGCATATGGGCGCCAGATTGAAGGATGTAGGTTTACATTGCTACCTCTGCTGCGGGAGCACTCTCTTTGTTTGGGCGTTTATTGTTCGCAGCTCATCGGCCCCCGAGAGGTGGGAATGGCTCGACCCGAATCGACTATGCTTCGGCTTGGTTTGGCCGAAAATGCCAGCCCAACGTCACTAGAGATATATACCTCAAGACATCCGGAACGGGCGAGATCGCGGAGCTAAGAAGGATCATCAAGTACCTGAATACTGCCAATCTATAAATATAACCGATGAACACCTTCCCTTCTCCCGGAACGCCGCCCAACGATGCGGTCGTAAACATGAACATGGAGATCAAAATCAAGCCAAGGTACGGCCAGCCGAGCCACTGAACGGGCCCCTGCCCCTGCAGCCCTCGGCTCGGGCTCGGCCGGCACTCCAACAACGCTCTATGATTCCCTCCCATCATGAGATGGACCTGTAGTCCCCGTCTGCGAGAACCAAGAGATCCACGGCTGTGCCAGCCCCCCTTTCTTGGCTCACCAAGCACGTACCCGCTCGCACTTCTGCACAACCACACTCACGCAAACCATGTATTCCATTACGCTCCCTTCCTACCCTCATAAACTGGCATCACCATACAGCTGTGATCTCCCAACACGCGGCGCAAGAAAAACGGGCCGTCCGAGCCCGCTATCCGATGGGCATATCGTACAGCCGCCGACTCGGACGGCCCAACCTTGGATCCTTCGTCTAAAGTGTCGCCCTTCTATCCGGGTATCACACGTAGGAAAGCCGAGAGGAGAAGCCGCGGAGAGCGCACGCACCCCCGTGGCCCTCTCCAGTTGTCTCGGACATCACCGCCCCTGCTGGCCCTGTAGATAGTCTCCCTGGCTAGTCTTCACATAGCTATCCCTTCTTCTACCGAGGAGATGGCATGAACAAGATCGTGCTTTCCCCCTCCCAAGCATCCTTGTCGTCCCCCAGCACATAATTGGCCATTTCTGGACCAATTCGTCGTATATTCGTCGCATTTCTCCGCAGCAACGGCTAAAAGCGTGTCCAGGGCCTGCGCCGCTCATCGCAGCGCCCATGAGCAAACTCCAGCCATTTCTGCGCGTCTTCCAGCATTCAATTCAGTACCCGCGGCCCTTTCAAGCCGAAGGTCTGTTGTGGTATGGAGGAGGCGGACAAAAGTGGTCAGTCCATCCCGACGGCCGGCCGCGGCCGAGCGGCGATGACTTCTCGAGCGTAAAACTCAACCAACATTGTCGCATACGCCTCGAGATCTTCGACGGGGACAGCCAGGCGGAAGTCGTTTAGGAGGAGGAACTGCAGCTCGAGGTGGTTGAGTTCAGCAAGTGGCAGGCCGCCGACCTGTGGGATGGTTAGCATCAAGCAAAACAGAGGATGGGGCTAAAGGAAGGGGGGGGGGGTTCCGACCTTAGCGTAACGCGAGTTCGTGTAGAAGACATCCGAAAAGAACTTGCTGGCACAAGTCACTCCGGCAATGATAAGCCTGTGGATGTTGAAGCTGTCGACGACGAAAAATGTCGCCTGGCTCGTGGCAGCCGCGACAGCCGCGTTGCTGGTCGGCGGGGCCCGCGGGATCTGGGCGTGGCTGTTGTTAGTTTTCTCTGCATCTTCCACATCTTCGTCGTCATCGTCGTCGTCGTCGGCCAGGTCCGAGTCGACCTCGTCGCCGCTCGAGGCCGAGTCGTCGTCATCGTCGCCCATAACGGCGTCTCCATCGGCGTCCGCCTTCGTCTTGGGCGGCGCGTGCGGGCGTTGGGCAGTAGTGCTTTCGGTCTGCGCGCGCACCTTGGCTTCCTCGCTCTTTACGACAAGCTGGTTGACACGTTCCGTCATTCGGTCGAAGTAGACGAGTAGGCTGAGGAAAACCTCGTATGTAGTGGGGCAATATTTGTGGATACGGCTGAGATAGCTCAGGATAGTGATCGCAGGCACGTTCTTGCCGTGGAAGGCGAGGACGCTGCTGCTCATGGGGCTGCCCTCGCTGCCCTCCTCGCTCTTAGCTTGGGCCTGGGCTTGCTTGACGTGGGCGGCGTTGCGGTTGAGGGCATCGTGCTGCAGATCGTTGGTTGTGGTGATCTTGGTAAGCAGGGCGGCGACCATCTCGATTATGTCGGCGATGGGCATAGCGCTGATCTCATATTTCATCTTATCCAGCGGGGGGTCATTAAGGATGCCGGGCCCCTCGGGCGAGAGCATGTCATCGCGCGCCAGGCTCTGGATGTGGGCGATATCGCGGATGTGGATGGCGGTCTGCTGCGTCTTTGGCTGCGAGACAGGCGCGTGCACCGGCGAAGGGTCCGCGCTCGGGGTGGCAAAGCTGTCGGTTGTGGCATTCCACCGCTGCTCGTCCGAGTCGGGCGACGGCATCGATCTTGTCGGTGCCGGGATCACGGTGGTGGCTGTGCTGGCTGATGATGTGCTGGAGCCTGAGGCTACCGACGATGGCGGTGCCACGCCTGCAAGATGGGAGGATGGGTCTCGGGATGACATGTACGTCGGCGTTCCATACTGTGCGTGCGCAGTGTCGGATGACGCCTCTGACGGAGAGGACGAGTTTGGCGGGGATGGAAACAGCGATGCTCCGCCGTTGGCTGATTGCGGCTGCTGCACTTCGGCGGCGGCCTTATCCCTGGCCTCGGGTGCTGCTGCCGTCCACGGCGTCGCAGGGCCTTGCGCTCCGGGTTGCCGCGCGCTCGCCGACTTGGCAGAGCCAGCGCCTTGGTGGCGGGGGCTCTTTTGGCGAGCGGGCGCGTCGTGGTCTCGGGATCGGCTGGCCGAGCGGTGGGCGTAGTGCGAGTCGTGCGACTGGTGCTGCACTCCTCCCATCACGGAGTGGAAGCGCGAGGAGTCGGAGAAAGCGTCGCCAACTACTGTGGCCATGCTGGCATTTCTCTCGTTCTCCCGCACGCTGGTCGCTCGTGCCGTCGGTCGAGGTGGAGAGGAGGGGGTGAGCAGGCGAGGGTTAGTGCGATAGGAGTTTGAGGGAGGAGGGCTGCTGGTGGGCGAGATAACAGATTAGCGCTGTTGACCAGGCTTCCTGCGTCGCTTTGGGCTCAAACCAAATGGGGGGCTGCGGAAGGGGGGACAATTTTTGGCCAGGAGTGTTGCACGCGATAAAGAGCCGGGACTGCCCGGCCGAATTGCAGGGCACTGATGGGAAAATAGGCAATCTGGTAGCGCAGTGGCGTCAAAAAAGCCACGCAGATGGGCAAGACAAAAAAGATCTAAAACCGGATACCCAGGTCTGATCTGAACGATGCACACGGGAACGTCAAACAAAAAGAAAGAAAAAAATTGCGCAAGCACGGAATGGAAAGCCCAACGGGCTGGCTCGAGGGCTTAGCCTAGCGATGCCCGTTTCGATCTTGCTGGTTTCTTTTCCGGGCGGCCACGATTCCAGCCTCGACGTGCTTGGCGGAAGCGTGCGAGGGGCTGGGGCACATGGTTGGTCCATCTGGAGACGACACGAAGCGGAGGGGAGTGGGCGGGTCTGATCCATCTGGCACGCCAACGTCACTAGGAAACGCTGTCCGCTGAGGGCTCCTCTGCTCTGTTGCGGCACTGCTGCTAGCCGCGCGCGATGCGAGGGGCAACGTGGGAGCAACAACAGCCTGCGTCCGTCGTGATTATGCTTGCCCCCCGGCATACCAGCATGGGCGATGACGGGCGATGACATGCGACGACTTAGTTTACAGACATCAAGGCAGCTTGGCGACATCAGTGTGTCCTGGGGCGCTGGGTCTGCGATAGGCTGCACAGACCGAGCACCCCACGACGTCACTGTTTCTGACTTCACCCATTGACATCATCCAAATCGGTATCGGATAGGAGACAGAGAGACACCACGGGACAGGGAACCGTGCCAACGACCCCGCGAGCCGAGAGTAAGGTGGAAAAAAGGGTATCGCAGGCCGGGAGGGTATAAGGAGAAGCTAGGGAAGAGGCTCGTACCTGATGATCCCCTCAAAGTTCGCATCCAACACGCCGAGATGGCGACAGACCTGATCCGGTTTCGTGCTCTGGGGCCGATCTCTTCCCAACGCGACTGGGAGCCGAGACCCGTCCGACTCTGCTGTGGAAAAGGGGCCGAATGCGGAGTGTCTCGCGAGGGTAAAAGTCTGTCGGGTCTCTCGCGAAAGGCGGCAGCCGGATTCCTAGAGGGGCGGGAGGGTTTGCCGGGCAACTAAGCTCTAGTCGGCGGGTCAGGCTCGGTGTTTTGTTCAACAAGCGGTGGAGGAGCACGATAGGCGGCTTTGGAGAAACGAAAAAAAAAAAAAAAAAAAAAGATTCCACAGCTAAAGGTGCGAACGAGGGCGCGCCGCGCGGGGGAAGGGAGGACCAAGCAGAGAAGCGGTAGGGTCGCACCAAAGCAGGTTGACGCAAGACGCGCGAAGGGGCAGAAACTATTCTTGTATCGTGCCGCGAGTGCATGTGGCAACGGGCGGGCGGTGGGGAATGGCTTAAGACAGGCGATTGAAAAGGGGATTCGTTGTGCCAAATCAGGAACGGAGGGGGACTGCTTGACGTACGTTTTTGGGGGGGCGTTGCTGTAATGCCCACCGCTGGTCCAACTGGCGACCGGTGAAACACAGTGAGGCGACTCCGAAAGGACAGACAAGGCGAGCAGACGGCGCAAGGGCGGGCGGGCAGCAGGCGGTTGCTCCTTCGAGGTGGTGAACCGGGACAGGAAGGCGAGAGGCAGCAGGTTCCCCCGATCGGTGGGCGGTCTTGTTGACCGCGTTGGATTAAAATAGGGACGAGCGAGTGCCGGGACGCACGACTGCACGGTTGATGGATGTGGCGTAAAAGAGAAAAGGAGAGGCCAAGGAAAAGCAAAATAGAACACCGCAAACTTTCAGCGGTGTTGGGCGGCCGCCACGTGGTGGAATAGCAGGTTCAGGACCCAAATCGCTGACGTGCCGAGTGGGGGCCGTGGGTTTTGCACGTCCCGTTCTGGGCTCTGGGAGGGACCCAGCCAGCAGGGAGCGCCGGTCGCAACACGCGGGCAGCAGCAGTGGTTTGTAGCACGTCGAACCTGGCGACCTCTGGTGGAAGGCGACAGGCGATGCAATGGAAGCTTGGAAGCTAGCTGAAGCGCGGGACCAAGGTGGAAGAGTTCAGGAGACCAAGTGACGCATGGCGAGATGGCAGGAGAAAGAGTTTCGGATCGGGCCTGATAAGAAGCAGGTGGAGCAGGGATCTGCGAGAGATAGATACTACTGTGCTAGGATGGGAGAATCGGGGAGCGAAGCGAGTGCCGAGCGCGATGTGGCACTTCCGAATCACAGTCGAGACGCCAATATACCGCCGCACGACAGTGTCTCTCTCTCTCTCTCTCTCTCTCTCCATATCTCTCTCTCCTGCCGTGTAGCCTCACCCTTTGCAGCGTGCAGCTAAGACACAGACGAGCAGGATGACCCGGTGGTCGCAGATACGGCTCCTCAGGCCCTGCGCATATCTGACCTAAGGCCCTGTGCAGACCTACACACACCTACCGCCGCTACAAGGCGACTGGCCCGGAGATCTCCTGATGTACATGTAGGTCCTGCACCCGCCGCCCGGCATGATCGGTATCGTGGTATCTCTACACCTTCCGACCGGGCAGCACACCACGGCAGAAAGGCGCGGCCTCATCCCCAACAAGGCAGGAGTCTATATCCATTGGCCCCCCATGCTCTCCCACGGTCAGCCCCAGGTGCCGTCGGGCCAAGGAATGAAGATAAAAGAGACCAGTACCTGGACGCAGCCACGGAGTCTGGCGATAGATTGGTAGATATGCCAGAATCAATCGCCATCGGAGGGGTGGCGAGGGTATGGGAGCCGGGACGGGGGGGAGGGGAGGCGGCGCCCGGGGGGCGTTCCAGGAACCCCCTAGCACCATGCTTCGTTCGCCATAATACCGCCTCCCAAATGCAGATAGAGGAGGGCCCTGCCGCGCGCAAATTTTAGCTAGGTACGTAGGTCAAGCAGCCGTTGCAAGAGGGTTTGCTTGCTTCCACCTGCAGCGGCCGCGCCCGCGACCGAACGAGGATCCTTTCGACGCCCCCTGCCCGCCCCCCCATCGCCCGCGTCCCCCTCCCCCTTTCCCGTATCTACAGTCCTACACCGGGCGAGGCCATCCCACGCGGGCCTCCCACGCTCTTTACCGACAGCAACGCCCCTGGCCGGTATCCTCTCGGAGGGTCCCAAGACACGTAATTTGGGGGATGGCTCTGGTCTCCCCCCCCCCCCCGGACATCCATGCCACACCGGCTGTTCTTCCCCGGCCGGGTCTTGGCCTTTGGGGCACGCCTGCTCCCTAACCATGCCTAGCCAATCTGAGCTTCGGACACCAACACGGGGGGGGGGGGGGGGGGGGGGGGGGGGAGGGGGAGGGGAGAGTTCTGACCCAGTACCAGGGAATCCCGACCCCGGATTTGTGGAGTGTTCGGCCAGCGGTCTAAACAGACTCACGGCGAAATTGGCTTTCGTGATCCCCAATTCGAGCCACAGGGCGAGGCTGTCTAGTGGCTTCCCGTCGTTTGGTTTTATTTTCCGAGGCTGCCGGAAGCCCTCCCATGCCTACCTTACCTAATCCTCTCGCCCTGCTCCCGTCTTAGGTGATAATTGTACCTTGCCTCCCTCGCCAACAAGGTACATACGGTACATTTCCGCTACCTTCCCTACCCCTTCCTGTGTGTCTATGTACACACTGTTTCGGTAATCAAGACCCACTGTGCGGGCCGTGTGCTACTCGCCGCCTGCGATTGCATCTGTCATGTCTCTACCCCTTCCAGGTACTGTAGGCTACATGTCAGAGCTGGACTGTCTAGTCTATGGGCCCCTCACTCGCTTCCACTCGGGCGGGCTTCTGCCTGCCGATTCTAGTCGAGATACGGGCTGGCTCTGCGCTGTTGTGTCGTCTCGACTCCAGCTTAGCCTCCAATCGGTTACGACCTTGCAGGGCGGGACCCCTCACCGCCTTCAGCGCCGCTGCAGCTAAGGCATAGCGTCACTACGTCGGGGTTTGGAGACGGATGGAGCCTCTGGTCACGCTTGGGTCTGGACGATACGAACCCAACACGGCGAGCGCCTTGAATGATAGTCGAAATGCGCAGGACCTGATCATCTCTTGTGATGAACCCGGTATTAGTGATACACGCCTGCTGCCACGGGGTGGTGTGGACATCCTTGTCCGACCCGGGCAGTCCAGACTCTCCACTCCTTGACGCCTCACTCTATGTGTCTCTCTCTCCTCATCCGTCCCCGCAGGGACGCGGTCCTCTCTTTACATGGCCCGGATCTTATAGTCTGAGTCTGGCAGATACAGGTGCCGGTCGGCCCCCTTGGCGGTCAGCACCACCATGCGAATGACACCGCCGGAGCTGCCGTCCCACCGGATGGCCTCCTTCAGCGCCTCCTTGACGAATGACACCGCCTCAGCCTCCTCCATACCCTCCTTCCAGTGCGCATCGCAGTATCCGTAGATGTACGTCGAGCCCGAGCCACCGATTGAATATGCCTGCTTGTGCAAGGACCCGCCGATGGGGATCTGATAGACTTGGCCGCCGTGGCGCTCGTCCCAGCCGGCAATGATAAGGCCGGCGCTGCGCAATGGATTAGCATGTACTCTACGGGCGCCTGACGCCAGGCAGGGATGATATGGAAGGTGTAACTTACGTCAACCGGTCCTTGTTCGAGTAGCAGATCTCCTGGAAGATGGAGGCCGCCGTCTGGGTGGTTGGGGGCTTGCCGTTCATGGACGCGAACAGGCCGAGCTGGTACTGCACGATGTCGGCGACAGCTTGCGTGTCGGCGGCGGAGCCGGATCGGCAGCACCAGATGGTGTCGGCCACCCGGGTCAACTTGTCCGTCACACGGTTCGCGATGTAGGCTCCGGTCGTTGTACGGGAATCAGCGCCTTTGGGGGCACAGCGTCAGCAATCGTCTAGATGTGAGCAGTGTGGTTTGCCCGTGGCAGACTAACCCAAGATGACACCGTCCTTGAACGTCACGGCCATACTATTCCCAACAGTCAGCGGTCTTGCCCATGCCGTCATCGAGGCTCGTCGTGGAGCGGGCTTACATCGAGGTACCGAGGCTAGACGAGGAGCATTAGCAAGCAGAATCATGAGGCTGGATGAACGCGGACCGCCTTACTTGACCTCTCCCTTCTTCAGGCGATCCATATCAACGTGGATGCCATCTAATACCATCAGCTGTCAGCGACTGGCGCCCAGAAACTCCCCTTCCGTAGCGGCGTAGGGTCCGTTACGCACCTTCGTTCAGCATGCCCGAGGTACTGAACTCCATCCTTGCGGCCAAGTTTTGGTGTATGCGATGTATTTCTTTGTATGCGTAGCTAGGAGCTCGAGGGCGTGCGGTCGTCGGGAAGGGAGATGGAGGGTCGTGGTAGAAGTGTCGTGCAATGAGGTCGTCGAGTCTGAGCTCCGAAGCTCCAGAAGCTCAAGGCAGCTCCAGACACACGCGTTGGCAAGGCTAAGTCACGTGCACGGGATGCAAGGTGGGTCTCAGAGAGTTTCGTTACCTGCATGGGCGCCCCGACAAGGACTTATCGGTTTTTATCTGGAGCGGCGAACCCCTGAGAGATCCACCGCGCCGAGTCCCCGGCGTCCAGTCGACCGATGGCTCCGGGGGTCGTAGATCATTCTGGGCTGATCGGCCGTGGGCTTTTCCATCTTATCGACAGTTCGCATTTCTCTCCAATATACTTTTTGCGGCCAGCGCCGCAGCGCGGATCTGCCTCGAGCACCCTCACACTCCTTTACTCATATTCTTCTACCAGCATCCTTTGACTCGACGTCTCGGCTACGAAAAAAGATGGCGCGGCGACAGCACGTCACTCTCATCATTGGCCTGGCGGTGGTCACCTTCCTCACCATTTCGTATCTCTTCTCAGGCAGCACGACGGAGGGCTATGCTCTAGACCTGTCCGCGCCAGCGGCCAGCAATAACAAGGTCGATTACAAGGCAGATTTAGGCGTCATCTCCGACAGCATCTTGAAGGGTGGCTCGATCGCACCCAAGCTCGGGAACGAGACGGCGAAGTATGTACCCCCCCTCCAGGAACTTCTCTGCTTCCTATTCCCTCCAATTCTCCTCATATGAGCTAACGCCTCTGTCCCTTGCAGAGCCGAGCTCGGCCGCGCCTCTTGGAAGCTCATGCACACCATGATGGCACGCTTCCCCGAGGAGCCCACCGAAGAGGACAGTCTTGCGCTCAAGACCTACATTGCGCTCTTCGCCCGACTCTACCCCTGCGGCGAGTGTGCTGCCCACTTCCGCAAGCTCCTCGAGAAGTATCCGCCCCAGACCAGCAGTCGCAACGCCGCCGCTGGCTGGGCCTGCTTCGTGCACAACCAGGTGAACAAGCGGCTCAAGAAGCCCGAGTTCGACTGCAACAACATCGGCGACTTTTACGACTGCGGCTGCGGCGAGGAGGACAAGAAGGGAAAGAAGGGCGAGAGCTCAAAGGGCAAGACGGAGGACTTGAAAGAGAGAGCCGTGAGCCTGGAAAAGGAGGAGGGGTTGGTCAGGGGAGGCTGAGGAACGGTTCGCAAGCTCGGTGGAGGTCTGCTTTCATTCAGTTAGAGGCACGGTGTTCGGTGTTTCTGTATCTCTCGGCGACGGAAGTTGTATATCAAGGCTCTCCTATCTCTCCGCGATTTGGTAGGCTTGGCTGGCATTGGGGGCGTACCACTTACCCGTAGCACAGGGGACTCTGGAGATGGGGAGGGACACATTCTGTAAACTCAAGGCACCATAGATGCCCGCAGAGCCCCCCCAAAAATACACACACTGCTCACAGGTCGTAAGCGATGTCTCGATGCACCCGACTTCTGCCTCTACTCTACTTGGAGTCTCCCGTATCAACCAAGAATGCCAACAGTCAACTATTCACTCCTCGCACTACTGGCCACTTACACCTCGCTCGCCTGCTCTCAAACTAGACTTCACATTAGCCTTCTGGAGGCCCTTCAGTACGTTCCGGAATACAGCGTAATCTCCCATCTCCCATTCATCGTCGAAATCACTGGCTTGTAAGCTTGAACGATGAACGCCTGGGTGACGGGGCTGAGAAGCCCAAGCTCGTAGTCAATCGTGTCGTTGTTGGCATAGTCTCCAACCGTCTTCGCGAGCACCGGGCTCCCGTCCGTCTTGGCCGTCAATGCCTCGTCCGGCGCTCCTCGGACGATGTCGAGGCTGAACCCGGCCATGGCTCCACTGCCGTCGGTCGCTGCGATCACGGCGGCGCCGTCGCATCCTTCGAGGAGCGAAACATCCCCCCAGGCCGTGCGGGTGGGCGGTCCATCCTATGCGATCTCGATCCATGTGCCAAGGTTGTGATTTACGGTGCCGTCGAGATTCCCAGATGGATTCCCGCGCACGATGCGGCCCGCAAATGTAGGGCAGACGGAGATGAAGACTTCGGAACCCGGCGTAAGCTGGGAGGTGGAGGTCAGAAAAGGCAAGATGTTGGTATATAAAAGTGGAAGGGCGTGGGAATAGTAGAGTAGGGTACGTACCAGGACATACTTCCATGGGTGGTGGTCTCGGTCATTTTCGTAGAAGAAATAGTAGTGACTTTGTTCGAGGTTCGTGAAATCGGCATCTCTGAGCAGAACTCCGGGACCGCCAGAGTCGATATCGCCATCTACTCGAGATGTCAGATGCACTCCACAGCCAGTTGGCGTTCACCGAGAAACTCACAGGTGAAAATGGGAGGTTGGTCATCCGAGCTACAGTATGGATTCGGCCCGGTGTTGTTGCGCAATGCGAGACGTCCAGGTCCGTAGGACCGTCGAGATGGTGCCGCGGAGACAAACCCCAGGAAGCCAAAGAGGAAGAGCCCAATCAACATACGTAGTTGATACATTGGATGCGGTCCTGAGAGAAAACAAAGTCTATGGGCCGTTCCCCGCCAAGTTTGAAGAGCCGTCCAAGTCGCGATGCGGTGACAAGGGCCTGATTGTACCAGGTAAGAGAGAATATAGAACTAGGGAGGATTGGCTATGTATCAATGTGCTCGATGCAGCTTAAGCGAAACGGAAAGGTTTGTAGGATTATAGGGACGACGTGAGCTAGGGCATACAATCACAGAACAGCGTTGGCCGGCAATCCGCCTTTCAGTATGAGCCACAGTTAGGCCTCTCAGAATCAACTGCTTCAAGTCCGACATGTCGAGATACGTCATCCATTTACATCTGTGATCCATATTTGTGAGCGCGGGAAGTAGCACCTGACATCCAGATCCCACGCCCATGGAAACTGCAGTACCAGTGCTACAAGCACGCGCTTCCGGTCCGTTTAAGCTTATTTGCGCGTCCTACCCGAAGGAAAAAGAATGCCAAATCGTGTAGCACCAAAGCTGTGGGTTATGCATACCGTGTCGTGTCTAGATTGGTCTTGGATAGTAACAGCACCTGTGAAGCACCTCGGGCGTGTATAGTCTCCGACTCGCTGAAGAGGAATAGCAGTACCGTAGAACATTCCAAAGGTTTCCGAAATCTAGATACAAGTCGTGTGGAGGGGGGCTGGCTTTATCTCGCGTCGTCCAAAGTATCTATGAAAACAACTGCAAGCTCCGGTCAGGTATGATTGCCGCGCATGGCTTAAAACGATTACGCGGTCGCGATACCCCCCTCTCCAAATTTTAATCTCACTTTACCTCTTGATGCCTAGGAGGTGTGTGTTGGTACCAGCGAAATTGTGCAGGTTGTCTCCAAAGCAAGCCTATCGCCGTTGACGTAGTCATATCACCACGGTCTCACCCGTGCCAGAGAGCTAACTTATAAATCGAACAGGCATCCCCCGGCTGCATCGAGGATGTTTCTGCTGTCCGAAGTTGATTGGCGCCTGTAGTGGTGGCGCTTCCGCCGGTGTGGCTCGTCTGCCCAGTTTCGGGTCAGGCGTCCGCCTATCACGAACCGTGCCGATCACTACCATGACGTACCCCCCCTTTACGTCAACAACCCACCCTCCACTTACACCGAGCAGCATGACGAAAGAAGCAAGCCTGGAGTACGGTGATTGAGAATATAATAAATTCAAAGGGAGCAAGGCTTCTCAGAGAACTGCCCGATCTGCACTTCACCGTTCTACACTGAAACTGCCCAAGTCAGCAAACACCGCCAGCGTGGGAATAGGTAAGTCTCACCAGGCATTCGCAACGGGACCTCGACTCCAGACAGAGACTAAATATTTCAAGACACCTTCTATTACATACCCTCCACCTAGACTCAACGCCGAAAATGGAGTCCATGAAGAAGACGTACAACGAGCAGTACGAGAAGTGGGTCCCCTGGCTCGAGGACAACTTCCTGCGATACTTCACCAAGGACAACAAGGCTAGCTACGCCACACGAGGTAGGAAGCAGTGCATCTCGGACGGCCCCTATTTACAGTAGACCCAAGCTGACTTAGTGTCCCCGGCCAGACAACCTAAACAAGACCAAAGTGACGGGAATCAAGCAGGTCGACACCCTACAAGACGGAGTACATAACCTCGTGGCCGGACAGGTCGGGCAAGGCGGCATCGGCCAGCCGATCGGCGACCTCGCCTCGCAAGAGGGCGTCAACCGCCTCGAGCGCAAGGGCAAGGACAATAAAGGTGGCTACGTTCCCCAGGAGGCCGGCCCCGCCGCCCAGGGCGGAAACCCCGTCATTGACAACGTCTCTAAGGGCGGCCAGCAGGTTGCAGGCGCGGCTCAGAGCGGCCTGAAGAGTGCTGGGGGCATGTTGGGCCTTGGTGGTGGCGACAAGAAATAGAGCCGAGTCTGGATGATGGCTCGACGTGGAAGTTACGACATTGCCAGATCGATGCACGCAACGCAAAGGCTAGTTTAGTAGTGGGCTTTAATCTCGTTGATACCCTCTTCCTTCGTTTGTAATAAATAGCTCTATGTGCGCCCGTACCGGGCCTAATAGCTCGGATGAATCAAAGGCCGTCCTGCTAGGAAGTCTGCAGCCTGGTACTTGCCTCTACCCTCTCGATCCGTTATTTGTGCTATGTGCTCTTTTCGTCACAAGTCGTTTGCCCTCTTTTATGGACAAATTGCTTTCTCTGAGGCTTCTCCTTCTCGGTACTCTGACCAAGATTCGCTTGCACCTCCTTCTGCCTACATCCGGTGATACCGTGGTATGGTAGCCGTGCTGAG
Organism: Thozetella sp. PMI_491; assembly: GCA_021432635.1. NCBI lineage: Eukaryota > Fungi > Ascomycota > Sordariomycetes > Chaetosphaeriales > Chaetosphaeriaceae > Thozetella > Thozetella sp. PMI_491. The sequence goes on from MU270096.1 coordinate 175,225, forward strand.
AATCTCACCTATTATATTCGGCATCCCTCGTGAGATGTATAGTCTCGTTGGGATGGCGGATTGGCAATGCGCCACGATATGGTACGGGTCTTGGTCTTTGGCTCACCCAAGCACATCGGGGGAAGGGTGTTCCCTTTCGTCCATATACCGATCTTTTCGGGAAAGTGGCCTGTGACCCCATGTCTCCCGCGAGTGACTGGGCAGCCCGCTGGCAATTTGTGCACCATTCTGGTCGTAAGTACTGCTCCGGTCGTGAGTATTCCCCAGGTTGTGGGTACCGCTGAGATTGCGAGTGTCGTTCAGGTCCGGGGTACCACTCCGGCTGTAGGCATGGTTCACGTTGCAGGTATGACTCATGCCGTGGATACGGCTCAAACCGCCGGTAGGGCATAGGATGTGGGTATGGTTGAGGCTGCAAGTATGGCGCAGGCTGCGGATGCCTCAACTCAGGCTGTGGGTATCTCTCAATTCCTGGGTACCACGAAGGCTGTGGAATCCCAGTCGACCCGGCTAGTCCCGGGAATATCTCACACTGAGAGGAGGTAGTCCCGGACAAGTCCTGGTTCGAGGTAGGAGAGACATGGCCAGGAAGAGAGCGTAGGTCTGGTATACAGGGCTCCAAGAGCAATCTCAGTGGCCACGCCTTCTTGAAGATGATGCCGTCGTCTCTGAGATGAGGAAGTTGATTAGTTTGCTGTCGCAAATAGGGTGCTGGATGCTTTGCTTGCTTCTCGGGAGCTCGTGCGTCACAGCTTCGACTCATCTCGAATGACCGTCTCCGCTGGCAGCTTGTATGTCAGAATCTAGGACTGGAAGAGAGAGGTGAGGAAGCTCAGCGACCTAGATATGAAGAAGTTCAAAGAGGCTCGGTCGGAAATCTTGGTGAATCAAATCGTGGTTTGAGTGCTACGTGAAAAGATGCACCTAGCAGGCCTCCTGGGATACGGGCAGGAATGGTGATGGTTGAACTAAACCACGCACTCCTGAGAGATCTCATATTTTGTTTTGCTTGAAGTTCGAAGACAGGTTCGCTGGTAAAGGTCGCCGCTGCACGACTGCATCTGTGGACACTGCCCGCTGCCTTATCGGAGAAAGGTGGCGCCTAGGCGCGGACACATCAAGGTTGACTTTTGAGGTATCCATTGTTGAAAGCGAAAAGGTAGCTCGCTGTTTGTAGATTCTAGTCGCGGCTGGTATTCTAGCATAGGTGATGGATAAGAGCTTCTTGAACCTTATAGCTCGTCTCCCACTCATGCTTCATTGCACAAGTCACCGAGGTCTCACCTCGAGGCTGAAATATCATGTGTTCGCACAACGGGGCTAAGAATGGGATAGAACAAACACCGGTCACGTAATTTCTGAACACCACGGCTGCTTTATTTTCAAGTCCCATGGGATGCGAAAATGCACCAATCAAGGTGCTAATTCAAACCAGTTGGGCACTCGTTCGTTGGGATCAAATACTTATCCTGGTTGGTAAACAAAAGCATCAGGGGCTGGCACTAATCCGTTATCGGCACCTGTGTAGCTAGTCAGGCGCAAGTGTCGAATGAGGGGTACGGTGCTAATCGCTGCTGCACCGGGAACGCTCCCGGGACCGGTCCCGGGGTCTTTGGCGTCTCATTAGCCACTTGGGAAGCGAGTCATTAACTGCCCCTTCGGGACCCTTTCGAATGCCTTGACTTTAATACGAGGGAACTCTCGGCTGTCGAGGGCGTATGAGTTTTGCTTCTGCGCTGCTGCTGACATAGTGATTTGTGCTTCTTTCAGCGACCAGTTCGGCGCCGGTCCTTTGTATATATTTATTGCCAGCTTGCGGCCAGAAGCTATGGCGGTGCCTATGATTCTTGGTTTACTGGCTCTCCTGGCTGTGGTCCTCGGCGCCGCTCTTCGCCGAGCAGGACGAAGGGCACCAGTGAGTGCTCTGCAGTGCCAACGTCACGAGAGCGACACTAACAAAAACACAACTTCAAGGGGGGCAAAGAAGGCACGCGAAAGGCCGAGAAACCTATTGTGTTGCCGAGCCCTGACGGCGGCTATGTCCCGGCCTTCGAGCCCCTGAAAGAGTTCAACTTGAACACCACAAAGCCTCTGCGGTTCCGCCCATTCAAGCCGATATACCACATCACAATGGGTTGGTGATCTATTGCTAAAGCTCACATAACCATCGCCTCTGCTGATATTTGTGGCCCGCTAGCACTCCAGTCGTCGTCGCCCTCCGACCTAATAATCATGGACACCAACTACGAGGAGAGAATCCTTTATCGACGAGGTGTCATAGCTGACAACCCCAAGATTGCCATGGGGACCATTCCCGAAGGCCGCGATGCTGTGGATGAGCTCTATACCTACCTGATGCGAGATTATCTCCCCGCACGATACCCTAGTATATTCCAGATTGTCGACAACGGGAAGCGCTTGAACAATGCTGTAACTCAGGTCCGCTCCCCTCTCGCGCCTCCAGCGGATCCGCTGGAGGCATTCAAAATTCTAGGCGAGACGATCGAAGACGACCTGTTCCTCATGAAGGAGACTAGCGAGGGCCATCGCGTTGTTGCGTTCCTCTGCTGCCACCCCTCCGGATTTGATCCATCTTCCAAGCTGGGCTTGCTGTTGAAGGATGTTCACACTCCTGTCCCCTCATACGAGAAGATCGGGTCGAGCATGGAGAGGTTCTTCAGCAGGCTCGAGGTCGGTAAGAGCGTGAAGCGAGTAAATGTCAGTGGTCTACCTGCTTCTCTAGCGCCCATGAGGGATGATTTAGGTCTGACGATATTCAGTGGTCTATCACGACGAAACCTGTCCTCTTCTCGCCGGACTTTAACCACGTCAGCAGCGACGAGGTGGTGAACGAAGATGAGAATATCGACATGGAGAAGGTAAGCCAGCTGCATGGTGGTCGCGTGATGAATTCATTTTCTAACTGCTGCAGACTCGGCTTCGAATCGAGCTCCAGACCTTGACCCGGCTACCCGAGACCAAGGCGCTGCTCTTCAGCTTCAAGACCTATATGTATCCCGTCAAGGAGATCAAAGACGAAGGCCTCGGGCCGGATCTGGCCGACGCCATCGAGGGCCTGAAGCGGGGGAATGCCCCAGACATGTGGACATACAAGGGGGCCGTCCGCTGGGGCAAGAGCCTGTGCGCATATCTACGATCGTGAAGAACGTGTCCTTGGTGCGAGGCCTGTGCTCTCAACACCGCAGGAATGCTCAATCATACCCCGCAACGGAGGCTCGTCGTTCCCTTCAAGGGGGAGCGAAGATATTGTCCATATTTGCCTATTTGCACTCTCGCTGCCTTCATTGGCCCGCCTTTCTCCAGTGTAGCTTCGGAAAACATTCGAGCCATTTTTAGATATCGCCTCCAACGTCCGGGAATCTGGCATCCTCCGATTCCACGCGGCTTCGCGAGCATAAGAGGATGCGTCTTCCGCATTAAGGACACACTTGATTGACGTGCTTCTCCACTCCTTGCCTGGCTCGCCTCCACACTAGATGAACCTGATTCCAAGATGAGACTTGCTATGATGGCGCAGCCGCTGCCGGCTGCTTGGTGCTTGATGACCCTAGTGGCTTCGCGGGAAGACCCGCGAGCCCTGGCCCGGGATAAGCCCGACCGGGCGCCCTCTCCTCAGAGGAGCTACCCAACCACTGTCACCAGGATCTCGTCGTCCACTTTGACCGAGATCACACCCTACAACCCGGTGCTTCCAGTCCCATGGTACAGCAAGACAGTAATCAGCACGGTCACGGTGACGCTCCTCGAGCCATGGCCGGCTTCACCGACGTCGTTCCCTTACACCATGCTGCAAACGGCTGTCAAACACTCGACCATCGAGAGCCGGCTCGTAGTTACCATCTCAGCCCCTCCGGAAACCTCCTTCAGCTACGCTACGGTGACGGGCACGTCGACATGGATCCTCTGGCGACCGGCTGTCACTGATATGCCGGCAGGCGGGTCGGGAAGCTGCAGCGAGTGCGTCGCGTCCAGCCCGACGCCAGATCCTCGCTGCGAGCGTCTCGGGCTCGACACGGCATGCCAGGGGCAATGCGAACAGCGCGACGGGCTGTGGTGGTGCTACAGGAGGTACTACTCGGATCCCAGCTCTCTAGCGATGGGACGTGCGTGCTGGGGCAACAAAACCGAGTACGCGCAACTGCTCACGCCTTGCATTGGGACGGATCATGCGCTGCCTTGCATGCCGTGCAAGGGCAAGGACTATGCTTGGAACAGCGTGAACTGGCATTGGGACGTGTGAGACGTGGCCAGCGCGGCGGCCGGGTGACCGAGGGTTGGACAGGAAGCGCCGCGACATACAGATACGAGCTGAGAAGAGTGTGTGCCTGCGCCTCTCCTGGCGATGCTCCCAGAGCCGTTGCCTGGTGAATTCTTTGGTTCCCCCTTCGATGCGCGTATCACATGAAGGCTGCCCCGTAAGGCCCGAAAGCCAGGTTTAGCCACCGAAACCACGCACTGGCGAGGCCCCGCTACCGAGGGGCACGGATCGGGGTCCGGGTGGTGGTAGCACCCATAAGTCCCGGGATGACCCCAACCCGTCGTCACGCTGGCCTAATGCCCCCTCTTCCCTCCCGCGTGCCTCGAATGCCACCCACACCTTTTGCCCCGCAATGTCCCGGCGCCGTGCCGCCTCCCGCTTCTGTGGTAGCGCTCTAGCACTCGGACTCGGAGCGTTGCAACCGGGGTCAGCATCGCGGTTCGCTTTGGGTAAGGCTCCAAATGGCGATCCTGATGATGCCACTCGGCAGCCGTGTGGCGACGGGCTAGCAGTCGGTGGTGCAGCAGGACCGGCAGCAACGCCTCTCCTCACGGGCAGGTGGGAGCTCGTAGCTTGGATGCTAGTGCGTAGCACCGACCGGTCTACGGCCCAACGCCTGGCCGTGGCTCGGACCTGGCGACCTATGCATAACGAGGCGATGGCTCGGCGGGTCCGCCAGCAACGATGAGACCAGTACCGAGCGCAGCATTGGACGACTAGGCGAGGACTACCCAGCTGACAGAAGGGATGGAACTCTGAGCTACGTCAAGCGCTGACAAGCGAGGCGCGTCGGCGGCCATGACTTTTCAATATTGCAACCGTGACACGAAAGGACGCAGAGCACGCCCCGGGCCAAGGCCAGCCCTACAGGTAGTAGCCAGCCAGCCAGCAAGTCAGCGAGCCAAGCCAGCTTACACACCTCATATATACCAAGGTCATCTATCTCGCGTCACCCTTGAGCTTCCGTGGGCCAGATGTCGCTCTGCGCTTCTAATATATCCTACCTTCTAATAGCTATTGATCATGTCCACCACCAACGGGGCGCTTCGATCGCTCCTCGCCCTTCTCATCTTCGCGTCTTCAGCGCTGGGGCAAGCTAACCCGGCCTGCATCGGCACCACTCCCTCTGGCCGCTGCTCTGCCTCGACTTTCTCCGGCATACTCCCCCAGAATGCCAGCATCGAGAAGGTGGCGCTGGTGATCGCCGGCTGCTACGGCGAGGGTCCCTCAGACCTGGGCCAGCCAAACTACGCTTACAATCTTCCCCAGCTCTGTGCCGTAACGGTCAGAGTCTCTTCGTACCGGTTTGGGCTCTTCCTTCCTACTGCCTCAACCTGGAACGGCCGGTTTCTTGCCGTGGTAGGTGAAACATTTGAGGGCCAAAAAAGGAAAAAAAAAAAAAAAAAAAAGCAGCGACACAGGCTAACGCGAGCACTAGGGGAACTACGCCTTCTTGGGCGGCATCAACTGGGTTGATATGACTCCAGGGCCGCAATATGGCATGGCAACGATCAGCACAGATACGGGTCACAACTCAGGTGCAGCAGACATTAGCTGGTCGGCCGGGAACCCGACGGCCCAGACTGACTGGGGCTATGCCTCGCTCAACGGGTCCATCCACTACGGTAAGCTCTTCACGGAACGGTACTATAACAAGAAGATCTCGTACTCGTACTATACGGGCTGCTCGACGGGCGGACGGCAGGGCATCAAGCAGGTGCAGGTCGACACGGCGAGCATCGACGGCGCTCTCGTTGGCGCCGCCGCCTGGCACGAGAACCACTTGATGCCGTGGTACACCAAGCTGGGAAGCGTGAACCTCCCTGAGAACGACCCGAAGAACATCTATGCTAAGGAGTGGGGGATCCTCACCGGCCTGGCCCTGCGCCAGTGCGACAGTCTCGATGGCGTGACCGACAACATCATCTCCAACGACAACTGCACCATCCCAGACTCGGCCTTCCTCACCATCCAGTGCGGCCAGCCGGGCGTCGACCCAAACAACTGCCTTACGGCCGCGCAGGTCGAAACCTCTAAGAAGGCGTACAGCGACTACGTCATAAACGGAACTCTAGTCTACAACGGCCCTATCCCCGGTAGCGAGTCTGATTTCGCGAGCAGCCTCACGGCCGGCCTACCGAGCGGGTTCGACCAGCAGTGGGAGAAGTACATGCTGTACAATGACCCGAACTGGACGTACCAGAACTTCAGCGACCAAGTCTTCTTCGATTCAGTGCGCATCAACCCGGGCAATGCGACGGCCGACCACTTCGACATCAGCGCATTCCGCGACCGCGGCGGAAAGATACTCATGTACCACGGCGTCGCCGATGGGCTAGTGCCGACGAAGGGCTCGACCTTGTACTACACTAGCACCAGGGACACCTTGAACGACCAGCAGCTGCAGAAATGGTTTCGGTTGTTCCAAGTCCCCGGCATGCACCACTGCTGGGGCACCGACACCAGCGTGAATGCGCCCTGGTACTTCGCTGCCGCGGGGCAGCCGGCACAGCTGTATCCGCTTGACACGACGGGCTATTCGACGCCTGGCCACAGGGGGGATAAGAAATTCGACGCGCTCCTGGCGCTCGTGGACTGGGTCGAAAAGGGTAGTGCGGTGGACTCGATCATCGCAACGGCCTACAACTCGGGGAGCTTGACGGTGAATCGGACGAGGCCGCTGTGCCCGTGGCCGAAGAAGGCGGTGTGGAATGGAACCGGTGACCAGAACGCAGCTGCGAGTTGGGCTTGTCAATGAGTGGGAACGTCTTGCCTTGCCGGGACTAGTAGGATGGGAATCTGCGATATCTAATAATGTTTCAATACGGACTGATAATTACTTGCAATATACCAGCCAACGACTTAGGTCCCGTCCGTCTCTTAGACTTGACCAGAGGAAGACATGCTTCGGCACGAGGAGTAGTGCCGAATGGCAAGTCTCCCCAAGCAACTTATGGCCGCAGCCCTTGCGTATTGCCCGATATTGGACGTGAGCATTTCGGTAGACACCTGGAGCAGAACGATCATAGAAAAGGACCAGGAGCAGCCATTTGCCAGATAAACCTGCAATTTTCGTTTATCAACTATCTTACCAAACAAACCCTTTTCACAACCGAGCATGCCAAGACAACCAGAGTAAGAAAAGCCAACTTTTGACTGGTAACCCCGTTTTGGGCCGCGATTTATGTGTCGCGGCCGTCTGCCCGCTTCATACGGGTCATTATGTTGTTTTGTTTATACCGAACCCCAGGATATGCCAGGTTTCCTCTGCCCAGAGCAAAGAGCCTCGTTTCTAGGCAGCCATCTCCTCCGCCGACCGCTTGGTACCGTTAGAGCCATTCTGCTCGTCCACCTCCATCTGCTGCCCCTCCTGGAGGGTGAGGTGGAAACTCCTGATGATGGAGTCTGCGTCATCGATGGCGATGGGTCGAATGTCGGCCATGGCCTTAATCTTAGCAGTCCTGAACGAAGGTTAGACTTGTACAAATAGCAACTTGGCAGCAAGGGGCACACGTACACTTCCTTGACCTGGTCGTCCGTCATGGTGAGGCCGAGCTGGCCAACACGCGTCTTGACGGCGTTCCAGCCCGTCAACCGCGAGGCGAAGTGCACGTATCGGTTCATACCGAAGTCAGCGGGGTTGATGATCTCGTACGTGCTAGGGTTGTTGAGAATGGCCTTGGCGTGAATGCCCGCCTTGTGGGTGAAGGCGCAGAAGCCGGTGATTGGGTTGTTGAAAGGGGTGTTGACCTGGACCGCCTCGGCGACCATGTCCTCGATCTCCTTGATCTTGTGCAGCTTGTACTTCTTGGTCACGTAGTCGTGGTCCGCCACGATCATGCGGGCAAGCAGTCCACCTAGAGGCGTGATGCCGTTCCGCTCGCCAATGCCGAGAACCGAGGTGTCGATGTGCGTGGCACCGGCCTCCAGGGCGCAGTAAGCGTTCGCGATGGCGCATCCCGTGTCGTTGTGGAAGTGCGTCTCGATGTCGCAGCTGACGACGGACCGGAGTGTCCGTACGAGATCGTAGACCTGGCGAGGAGTAGCGCAGCCGACGGTGTCGGCGATACCAACACGGTGTACGCCGACCTTGTCCACAGCCTGGTAGAGGGAGAGCAGATCGACGAGGTCTGATCGGAACGAGTCTTCGCTGGAGACTAAGTGAGATCGGCGTTAATAAATGAACTGGGCTGGGCTGAGCTGGAATAGGAATGGGGGCGGCTGGCTTGCGCCATTGGTTAGAGGAAAGGGGGGCGGGTGCAGGTGCTAGGACGGGCGAGGGAATATGGGACATGAGTCACAGGCCTCGACCAAGAGACTTACATCGGATCTCCAGTCCCTTCGACTTGACGAACTCAATGACCTCGATCGCCGTCTTGGTGATGTAGGCCATGTCCTTGCCGTGCGAGTGCTCGCGAAGGAAGCTCGAGGTGCCAATGACGACATCGCTGTGCTTTGTATTAGCTTCCTATGCCATTGAGCTTGGGCGAGCTAGGGGTAGCTGCTGAAGCTACCAGATGACTCACACTCCATCAACACCCGTCTCGACCGCTAACCGAGCATCCTCCATGTTACACCGCACATCTACCCATATATCAGCGAGAAGCGACGGCGTCGGGAACCAGATGTCGACCTACGTGTCAAGATCTTGGACTTGAGGCCCAGCTTGCAGATTGTCTCGCAGTCCTGGCGCGACTGCTCCGAGGCGGCGGGGGAGGTCAGCTCGATGTAGTCGACACCAAAGTCCGAGAGGGCTTGCGCGCTGTACAAGAGGGAAGGTTAGACAAGACCATGGAGGCAATTGGTGGTCTCGGAGACTGGGCGGCGTACATCTTGACCTTGGTTTCTATGAGTCAAGTCAGTGACCCAGTCTATCCCACGGGTGCTGGAGGGAGCGGAGGAGGGCTAGGAGGGGTAAGTACCTGTGTCGAAGTAGGCATTGGCAAACTGCTCGCCCTCGCGGAGGGTGCTCTCAATGATCTTGAACCTCCTGACGTTGCTGACGAAGTCCTCAACGGCCTTGTAGGGATTTCTTTGTGACGGGGCGACCTAACGGCGCGTGTTAGGGGAAACGGGCGTCTCGAGGCTCGGGGAGGGGATCGGGATCTGGAGGGTTCCTTACATGGCCCTGGCCGTTGCCGCGCAAGTCCTCGGTGGCATTGGCACCGTTTGTCGATTCAGCTCCAGACATGGCTGCTGTAGTATGGGGGTATAGCACTCTGGGGAAGTGGTTTGGGTCGATGGCAGGAAGTTGGGAAGGAGAATAAAAAAAATAAAAAAAAGGAAGTCTGAACAACTCGCGAGTTCGCCCCAGATTAAAAGTTTCGCCGTCCAGTGGGGGGCCAGAGCCAATGAGTCAAAAGAGGTAGTGCCTGTATCGGAGAGGGCGCACAAGGCGCCTAGATCGAAGGTCGCAGCTCCCTGTGGTAGGGGAACCCCGCACTACGTAAGAAGTGGGGTCTTTGCAGAAATTTTGACGCTGAACCACCCGGATTTGCAAGGGCTACAGGGCACAAAGGCGGTGAGACCTTGGATCCTCCACCGGTCCCCCCGCTTCAGCACCGATGCGGTGCAGTGCAGGCAGTAGCGCCCTGTCGTGCCCACCCCTGTGCTGCCGGCTCTCCCAGACACTGATCCGGGACACAGTGTTCCGCGGGGGTCAGGCCGCCCACGCGACACTACCGGCCGCACAAATTTTTCTTCGCTCCCAAACTCCCCGGCGGCAGAATAGGGGATGACTTTTCCCGGCACCACAATTGGGCTCCTCCGGCCAACGCTGCACCGCATGTGGAGACGGACGCTGGGGAGTCGCCAACTCCGGGGAGAAAAGGGGGGCGTCGCATAAGGCGGTTGTGGGTAGTGTATTACCTGGTAAGTAGTATAAATTCGCCATGGCAACAGGCAAAGACCTTGGCTTCAGGAGATGAGACAGTATGCGACCCAGAGGACGACTACACCACCAATCTTGCCTCGCCCTGGCTTCCTGCTATCCTCTTCTTGGTACATGCCAAGTCACAGAAGCACAGCTGATGCCGAGTCAGGGCCGGCATCATTTCAACCCTCTCGCACGGGCCGCAAGTGTGGCGATAGATGCCGCCATAAGGCATCAGATCACCCGACCCTCGCACCGCCCGCTCGCTTTGCTGCAGTCGGGTCGCTCAACATCCCCTCAATTGGCCGAGTCTAATAGGCCACGAGATGGGATAAGCGAAGGTCGAGGCCTGAGATGCGGCCCTTTAATGTAGACCAACTTCTAGCGAGGTGGGCCTTGCTTTCACGAACCTCACGTTCTGTCCTGTCTGCAGGCCGCAGCCCGCTCTTCCTGTCGTCCGGTGCCACATCTCACGAGCTGCCACTGTCAAGACGCAAGAGCTGCCTCTTCCGTCTAGGACAAGGGCCTAGACCGCAGCTACCGCATGCAAAAATGTCATCAGGTAGGGTCACAGCTATTTTCGACATTGCCTTATGTGCTACGACTTGATAGAGCGCAAATCTTTGAATCCCTCGGTTATGACTTGTTTCTGTCCGTGTATATAATAGCTGCTCTGGTATCTGAGCTGTGCCTAAGATTGACGTTGCAATTAAGTTTCTAGGGCGGCCCGGCCCGCGACCCAAGATCGGATTGAAGAATGTGGATGGTTCAGGCACGCCGCTCAGTATTACGAACACCTCATTTCTCTGATCCTATCTGGTCCTTGTGTGATTATAGACCGGGGTTTTGAAGGTTACGTACAGGGAAGCAATATGATACGCTAGGCTCGGGCACATGGCTGTACTGTACTATGTGAGCTTAAACCTATATAACGTTGGACAGGATGTACGTATCCTTCGAAGGACAGGCCTGGCGTTGACTATTCGCTGCCAAGAACTCAGCGTGGCCAGACGCCCATACTACTCTCACACTAACAGGGCCAGCTTATGCTCCTGAGTCTTTATTTGACTTACGACGTGCCGCCCTCGAATTTGCCTTGCCACCACAGGCCTAAGCGGGCGAGCTGAAGCTCAGATGAGGCTCGACATACCGATAGCGTCCCCGCCACAGACGCCGATCTCCAATCGCCTTCCACCTAAAGACGGCCAGATCTCAAGTCCCTAGACTAATCGCTGGGATGGTCATCAATCCTGCTTTGCCGTGCGGCAGGAGGATGCTGTCGTGACCTGCGCTGAAGATCCTTCGGCTGTCTTCTAAGGCGCCCAGTTGCCCAACGCAGCTCTTGAGCGGGGTGCAACCGCCTTGCTTCTTCCCGTGTAACCAAAATGCAGAGCCTGTCTCGCCGAGCCGTACTAGTCTTGGCCTCCTCCTTCCTGAATTGTAAGTCGCTGGCACAGTCTTCCGGCACTGTCTCGATCACGGACTTGCCGGCCGTGAGCAGCCTCAATCCCTGCTTCGCGGGCTGTCTCTGGGGGGCTATGGCCCCTAAAAGAGCGGTGTTGTTGGTATGTTAGGGTGCAATTTTGGACCTACTGTATACAACGATTGCTATTGCCGCCAGTACTTATACCAGTTGGCCATCTGCTATGTCACGAAGTGTGGGTATGGCGCTTGCACCGTCGAGCCTACCAGCCAGGTCGCAAGCGCAACGAGCATTTAATCGTCCTACTGCAGCGATGTAATCGTCAAGGGAGTGGTCGCAAACAGGGGCAGCGGCAGCACTGGCTTGTTATCTTCCACGCCAACTGGAGCACAGGTCGGAGGTACTGCCAGTAACGGGGCCCCTTCTACAGCGGGTATGACACGGACGTCGCTTCCTAATATACGCTATAGTTGTCTGATAACAATTTGCACTTATAGGAACGGTACCTACTTCGATTTCAACATCAAATTCCCAACCCAACGACTCCCACAGCAGCAACACCATTGGTGGTCTTAGTCCCGCAGCCTTCATCGGCACCATGGTCTCAGTTGTATGCTCCGTTCTGGGGGTTGCTTTTACGATTGTGTTTAAGTTTTACAAGTATAAGAAGAATAAGAAGAAAAATTATGGAGAGGAGGCAACGGTGGACAGCCCGGAGGTCACGTCCGGAAAGTGACAGCTGGACGCGGCGCACCAACTTGCGTTTTCCTTGTGTTTAGTGGCACATGAAGGCATGCTTGAGACCTGTCATGATAGAAATTTGATGAAGTCCACTAAGCTATAAACTCACTCTTCTCTTTTCTTCGCGTTAAAAGCATTCATGAATATGTTGGTGCATAAATGCTGTGAGGCTGAGTTGCGGCTTGGTGGAAACATCTGCCGGCCAAATATCCCGCGGCTAATGAGCTCCAAGACTGTTCTCCATGCAGTGAAACGCCCCACGATAAATATTTGGTCTATTGTTCGCCATATACGTGTCATATATATTCCATAATGCCACGTGAGAATTTTCTTGTCGCCGTCGGGAAATTCGAGATCATGGGATCGGTGTAGAAATGAATAACGCCTTCCACCGCGATCATTATGGGGCTACTACCTAGGCTAAGGCTTCGGTCTTTGGGGCTGTCTATCCTTTTATTTCTCTCAGTGACCTCTCAGAATATTGATTTAAAGTGTCCCTGGGATCCAATTGCATTGTTTCGACGGACCACATGCGATGGGCCAGTGGACGACGAATCTCAGATTCCAGCAAACTACCCTTGGGATTATGCTCCCTTCTGTCGAGTCCTCGCATCTGTAGGGAGTGATGAGAAGCAGTGCGTCTACTCGATGTCAGCTTTTAATGACAACAGCGGCATTAGCATCATCGCCCCTCCGGACATCGCGGCAAGCCTAGTCGATGCTGTTCAGCGCCCAACAGCGGCGTGGAACGCCCGCCATCATATCGCCCGGAACGGTGAGCCGCCGAGCCCGAGATCGGGTGAGGCCAGGCTGCCGTATGTGGTCAAGCACGTACCTGGTAAAGGTACTGGGGTTGTAGCGACGCGCAAGATCGAGCAGTTCGAGGTGCTGATGATGGGGTTCCCGGCCATGATTGTTGACAACGCTTTCTTCCCATCCATGGACAGCGACGAAGGTCTCGATGAAGGCACACGCTTGTTCCAGAAGGCTTTGGACCAGCTCTCAGACCAGCCGAGATTTACGTCGCTCGCAGTCAGCCGAGGAGGCGATGTCCACATCGTAGAAGATGTGATTCGGACCAACGCATTTGGGACGTGGATCAACGGCAAAGGGTTCAAGGGGCTCTACCCAGAGATCGCAGTAAGTCTTGCTCTTTGAATCGCATGTTGCACATGGGGGACAGCATAACTGATACACGACAGCGAATGAACCATGATTGCGGTGCAAAGTAAGAAAGACCGGGCGCGTTTGCGTGAAGTTGCTGAGCCGTACTGACCTCGCCAGCGCCTATCCTCGATTCACGAGAAAGGATTTGGCCATGGAAGTTAGAGCTACGAGAGACATCCAACCCGGAGAAGAAATAACCATCAGCTGTAGGACGACTCTGCCCCGTCCCAAGAGGCAATCTCAGTTCTAACCGCCGCTAGACATTGGGCTGGGGATGCCCACTAAGTATCGGACGGAAGCGCTGGAGAACTGGGGCTTCAACTGCACCTGTGCAAAGTGCACAGCGGCGCCGGACGAGAAGGCGAAATCGGACGCTAGACTATTTGAGCTGGTCCGTCTGAACCAGATGCTGAGCAAAAGAGACGCAGACTACGAATACGCTCAGGTCGTTGAGCTCACGCGGCGGTTTGTCGACATCGTCCAGGAAGAGAACCTCTTCGCCAAGGTCGGGGAATATTATCAGACGTTCATGACCTTGTTCTACTTCTACGGAGACATTGAATCGGCCATCAAGTACGGCAGGACCGCGTTGCGGTACGCCGAGATGTTTACGGATCCAGAGGGCGGGTTCTGTGGCGGCATCCGACTTGATCTCGAGTTGCTCGAAGAACAATGGGAGTCGGAGGAAGGACGGGCGGATGAGGCACCTTAGAAATATAGTTTTGGCCCCCGACGGGAGGCTCTGCGCGAGATGGGTAAGGTAAGCTCTCTCGGCTGCACGGATCTAAAAGGGGGCCTGCAACGCGCGGGGTCAATGTCTGAGCAGGCGGGCTGGTAGGAGAATAGGAAAAATAATGTCTCGAGAAGGGTTGGGGTTAGCGCGGGTAGGTAGGGAGTCTGGGCTTGGTCGATCGGTCGAGTGATACAAGAATCAAGAAGGAGCGACCGATGCAGCTAGGAATATAGGGCGCCAAGTGATGTGTAAGCAGCTTCTCCACTCGTCTCCACCCCATAACTGGGGCAGAGGCTGGGTGTGAACCACCCCGAGGAGCTGCAGTCTACGCCGCCCTCGCGATCTCCTTCCTTCCTTAAGTTCTCTCCATTCCGTCTCGGTTTCAGGGAAGCCAAAAGCGGTAGCTACGTCCCCGCCCGCCCCAAAGAATACCCAGAGTGGACCTGTGGCCCCGGCTGGTTCTTCTGTGACCGGCCTCAATCGATGAAGCCCGGGCAGGGCTGCTGGACTTGCAAAGGTCAGAACAACCATCAGCACTTACTCATCCCCTGCACCCCCTTCCCCCCTTCGGTCACTCGCCTGCGAGAGATAGGGGTGGGTTCGCCATACATGCATATATATAAAAAAAATAAGCGCCTGCTCGCAGGCTCCCGCGGGGCCGGCCGAGCAGTCGGAGCTAATGGTGCAGCAGGCCGCAAGATCGGCTGCGATCGACAACTCCCGGAGTGTGGTAATTGTATCCGCACCGGACGCAAATGCCAAGGCTACGAGGTTCGTCTCGCCTGGCCCGACAAGCATGACGGCCGACGGAAGACGCAGGAGCTCTCCCTCGACGACGTGTTCCTCCTGCCTTTGCGCCAGGCCGCCGGGGGGGCGTCGAGATGGCAATTTCTCAACATGAACGTCGGCGACATGACCACCACCATCCCCACTCTCCCCACCCCCGACCTCCAATCTCTCGTCCGCTGCCCCCGGAACCCGTCGTGGTGGCCCGACCTAGAAGGGGAGCCGGGTCTCTTGCTGGACTACTGTTAGCATGCCTCCCGCCCTTCCTCTCCCCCCCTCTTCCCCGGCGCCTGCTGGGGTGCGGTGCTGATGGCTTCGCAGATGAGAACAAGATCGCTCGTATGATCTCGACCATCGACGCGAGAAATGGCTTCCGGATGGAGCTCCTGCCCTGGGCGCTGTCCCAGGCCGGCCACTCGTTCGCGGCTCTGAGGAACGCGATCCTCGCCGTCGCAGCGCTCCACAAATTCGGCCCAGACGCCGCCATGCCCTTCAAATCCAAGGCTCTCAGTTCGTTGGCGCAATCGTTCGCCGCTGACGAGGGAACACCTGGCAGTGGGGCCGCCCAGGCACAGCTGGGCGCCTCTATGATGCTCTGCGTATATAGTGTAGGTCCACCACGCCCCACTATGCGATGATGCAGTGATGATGCAACGGCATTGGCTAATCCGCGAAGGTCTTTGACGAGACGGACGGAACGTGGCATCTCCATCTGAACGGCGCCAAAGGAATCCTCGGACGAAATGGCACAACGTCGTCATTCCTTTGGACCTGGTTCCTCTACCACGAGGTCCTTGGCGCCTTCAGCCGGCCTTACATGGAAAGCTCCCGAGGCAAACCGCCAACCATTGACCCTGACCAGGAAGAACTCGGCCTGGAAGCTCAGCTGGTGAGGCAACCCCAAGCACCAGCCCCGCAGTCCGTCTAGCTTACCTGCCGCTCGCTCGTAGATTATAGGGTCTCTTGGCTGCTCTCTAGAAGTACTGCACCTTATCGGCCTCACAAACACCATTCGGAACACCGAACCCAAGCCGGCTGACCACCTAGAGAGATGTCTCAACTTGGAGCGGAGGCTACTTAACCTCAAGCAGCATATCCCGTGTGACGAAGAAGATAAGCTGCCGTACACGCCAGCCCAGCATGCCAAAATCCTGCAGACAGCCGATCTCTACCGCATGGCCGCGCTGCTCTATCTTCGTCGCGTGTCTCCGGCCCCGGTGCCAGGCGAGCCAGATCCGCTCCCGAAGTATGTAGTAGATGCATTCGCGGTCTTGCAGAGCCTAGAATCCTGGACAAGCCCATGGCCGCTGTTTGTGCTGGCGTGCGAGGCCGAGACGGACGAGCAGAGGATGGCGATCCTGGCCGCCCTGAGTGACATGGATGAGAGGCGCGGTATCGGCAACGTCTTCGTCTTGCGTAACATCATCGAGTCGGTATGGAAGCAGAAAGACCTGAATGCCGATACTGGACAGCCGTGGGTCTTTAAGTGGTGGGATCCGAATATGGTGGATTCGACGACGCCATGGTTTATTTGAGTGGTCTCCCCTTCCCCCTTCCTTTTTCCCTTCCCCTTTTTTCTTTTTTCCCTTGGCTGTTCCTGTACCAAGATACCCAGACTGTTGGTTTCTATGGAAGGTTTTAACTTGGTGTATAAGGAACGGGTGCGATATCGTGGTTTCTGGGTGGGTCCATATTGTATTATGCTCTGAGAGCATTCTAATCTCATTGTTAGATGAAGGAGCCAAGGGAATATTTCATGGTGCCGGCCGGGTGTATACGCTAGATTTTTATTTTCTAGGTTACGGAGGTACTTTGGTGGAAAAAATTACGAGCTGCACATTTTTCGTCTTGATCTGGCGAGCCTTCCTCAGTGCTCTGCTGTTAGGCTCTTCTAGAAGAGCAGCTGCACTATTGTGCGGGCCGTCCATGGAGTTAACGGCCAAGCTGCCAAGATAAAGGAGACAATCACAACGCATACATACATAGAGGGATACTTGGCGACTTCGAATGCAGATCTTGAGGGGTAGGCCGGGAAGGAAGTGCCGCACTTATACCTTACCTATACTGCACTAGGGGTTGCCAGAGCCGCATGGATATTCGTTGCTACGCTGGCACACGGACAAATAGAGTGGCGCTCGGCATTTATGTGAACCTTCTCTGCTGGGAGGATATCGCCGACACATTGCTCGCCCGCGTCGCCTGCTTCGGCCGCCTACTTAGCGAGCGACACACACTTGGCAGTTTTCCTGTCCAAGTATGCACGCGGACAGGGCGGGCCTGAGCTATGGAAAGGCATTACGCGACCGTATGGGGTCTTTTCGACCATGACTACGTACGTACGTGCCCAGACTACGCCGCACCCGGGCTTGCCAAATCCCGATCACGGAGTTGTGAGTTTGGGCCGGCGGTCCACTGTCATCATCTGATCGTACTCCATCGCCCAAACGCCGCACCAAACATGCCCCAGAAGAGCAGCCTGTACACATCCAATTAGTCGGGGTGCCCCTGGGTTGACGCCACTAGTCTGGGCACCCCGCATCGGGGCCAGCCATGGTTGGGGCGCCGCCCCGCAAGGAGGGGGGGAAGGGATGGCCGCGACTCGCGGCCCATGTCGTGGGGAGCTCGTGTCGAGTAAGTGGTCTTTATGTGACGTTGGACGAGTATTTCCCTTCGGTCTCCTCCTTTCTCCCCTTTAAGTTTTTTCTTCTTACTTCAAGCGTAGTGCAGGACATGATGGCCGCTGAACGTACCAACATCATCATCACCGGAGCTGGTGGGCTCATCGGCCCCGCCCTGGCGGCCCGTCTCCTTAATGAGCCCCAGTACCACCTCGTCCTCACGGACATTGTGGATCCGATCGTGCCGAAAGGCGTCAAGTATCCAGATCATGTCAAGTGCCTAAAGGGAGACATTACCGAGCCTTCGTTCGTTTCCACCCTTGTCGAGGCGGCCCAGCCCCTTGGTGCCATCTTCATCTTCCACGGCATCATGTCGGCCGGCTCCGAGGCCAACTATGATCTGTCGGTTAAGGTGAACGTCGAGAGCGTACGCCTTCTGGTAGAGCACCTGCGGAAGACCAACCCCGGCGTGCGGGTCATCTATTCGTCCTCGCAGGCCGTCTACGGACAGCCGCTGCCGGCGAAGGTCACCGACAACGTCACGCCGACCCCAGAGGGAACGTACGGCGCGCACAAGCTGACGTCGGAGATTTACATAAACGAGATGAACCGGCGCGGCTTCATTGACGCTTTTATCCTGCGGTTCCCCACGGTAGTGGTCCGCCCGGGCAAGCCCTCGCCCGCCGCCAGCGCGTTCCTGTCGGGCATGATTCGGGAGCCGATGAACGGGCAGGAGTGCGTGATCCCCCTGGTGGATCGATCGTTCCGGTCTTTCATCTGCGCGCCCAGCACCATGACGGAGAACCTCGTGCGGGTGCTGCACCTGGACGGCAAGGTCCTGCCGCCTCACATCCGGCACATCAACTTCCCGGGGTTATCCGCATCGACGCAGGAGCTCATGGATGGGCTGGCCAAGTACGGCGGAGAGGACAAGCTGAAGTTCCTCAAAGAGGAGACGAACCCAGCGCACGAGAGGATACTGCGAAGCTGGCCCCAGGACTTTGACAACAGCACGGCAGTGAGACTCGGTTTGAAGGTGGACACCAAGGCTGAGGATTTGGTGAAGGAGTATGTCGATAGCCTAAAACAGTAGAATATTACCAGTCGCCGAGCTCGGCAGCATGAACTTGCTATCCCATCGCTCGGCCTCCTTATCTGTTCACCGTCGCAGCTCGGACCACCTCCATCTCCGAGAAGGCCGTCAAGATGCAGAGCGCTCCCGCTCCCGAGTGGTCAAGACGTTGGCGCACGGCGCTCCTGGCCCTTAATGGCTCAGGCAGGGGTCGTGCGGCAAATATCATCGGTAATGAGACGAGCGGTGCACGGCGCAGGAGCAACGTAACTTGGCCTCTCTGGCCCGCGCATACCAGCCTGACTGGTCGCAGCGCTCTTCGCTAAAGGTAAACTCCGCCCCCTCCACCCGATCCGAGGCAGGAGGGGAAGTGGGCGAAGTGGGCGTGGTGTGGTATAAGAAACTGGGGACCCCGACTTCCGGGCCGGGCGGAGGGACGTCTGTCCGTAATAGATGCATTACATCATTCGCATAGATATTGCTATGGTTTGCGATATGTAGCCGCATCTCATATGCAGCCCGCTCTGCTTGGCTGGGCAATTAGACCGAGGCGGTGTGGGATTGGGCGGCGGAGAAAGCTTGCGGCGTCCGCTGTTGGGGACCTGCATGGCTATCCGGGAGCGCGGCACCCCAGACTCGGCTAGGACGGTTTATTGAGTTATGCTCAACCGCCACGGAGAGATTGCCAAGCCGGGTGCATCTTCATCACGCCCTTTACCCAGGTCAACAAAACCAGGACGGATTTTGGCAAATAAAGGCACACTCCAAATTTGGCATCCGAGACGCGTGTACCAGCTTGGCCAGTTGAGGTGGTATCAAGATCAGTTCGCCAATGGCCGTGTAAGTCGATGTGCAGCGATGGCCGTGAGGTGGAAACCCGGTCTAAGCGCTATAGAACGATAGAGCTGGATACTTAGTACTTAAGGGGAGGAGCCGCAAAGCACACCATCCGGGGCAGCATAGCACACAATCCGGGGTGCTGCACCAGCTGGCCAAAGAGACAGGACGTGCACGAACCTGCATAAGATCCATCAAGATGGGAAAGCACCTCGCCAAGGAGCCCAGAGGGCCCACGCTGTACGCTGGGTGCAACAAGTTCTTCCCCGAGATACACATCAGTCTCGACAGCTGGTGGTGGCGATTCCTCGAGAACCATGTGTACCGCATGCCCCAAGCTCCCCCTCGCCGGAGGACCAAGCCGATGGAAGTGATCTGTGTCGGGCTCCCCCGATCCGGCACCGAGTCGCTCCAGCACGCCCTGATGCTTCTTGGGTAGGGGAACACGCGGCGAAAGCAGCACATACACCGAGTCACTGACGCGGCGCAGGTATGACTACACGTACCATGGCTGGGACATTGTCTACGACAGCGAGTGCCACTCCCCCGGCTGGGTGAGGCTGGCGAGGAAGAAATGGTACGGCGACACAACCGGCGACTGCTCCATCTCGGCGGCCGAGTTCGACGAAATCCTAGGGCACAGCGTCGCGGTGACGGATGCTGCGGCTAGCGTCTTCGCCGCCGACATGATTGCGGCCTACCCCGACGCCAAGGTCATCCTCAACACACGGAAGAACGTCGAAGCCTGGCAGCGGAGCCTAGACGACACCCTGATCCACGCCAATGAGAGCTGGGGTTTCTGGATTGCCAGCCTGCTGGACCGTGAATGCTTCTGGGCATGGCACGTTTACGAACGGTTCCTGTGGCCTCTGCTTTTCCGTGCCCCGGACGGGCAGATGGCGAAGGCCATCCGGCGGAATGCCAAGTGGGTAGCGCGAGGTTCGTGGTCTCCTCTCCCCCGGCCGGTGGGATGGAGATGTGTAAAATGACTGACGCATAGCAGAACACTGCAACATGATCCGGGGGCTCGTGTCCCGAGAGCGCCTTCTAGAATGGGACATCGAGGAAGGATGGGAGCCTCTGTGCAAGTTCCTCGGAAAGCCAGTCCCGGACATCGACTTCCCTCACGCCAATGCTGCCAGCGGCGGCTGGAAGGCCCGGGAAGCCCAGTGCAACAGAAGGTGGGTGGAGAACGCGTTCGTTAAGCTGATCACTATGATTGCATTGGTGCTCGGGGGGGTCTTCCTGGCTCGGGTCTGGCTGCCCTAGCCGTAGCTGTCACACGGGGGAGAAGGAGCAGTTCACATTGGGACGAGTAGCATGTGGACGATACCCTAAAGGCAACATCTAGCATAGTCAAGCATAGCGATTTTTTCTCGATTCCAAACATGACCGATCGTGGCTTATAGGTAACCAATTTGAGATGGATATTAAGATAAGAAGCGTCAAAGGTGGCTGACTGATGAGTGGTGAGGGGAGAGGCTCTTGGGACGAAAGGCCTTAGGACCGTCGCTAACGGGCGCGTCAGTAACTAGGCCGCCAGGTTCTCCGCACGGGCCGGACAGATACAAGGTGGCGTCTTCCGTGCGAGCTAAAGGCATGGGAGCTGCCCGTCCTCTCGCTTTCTATTGTATTCCCGTAGGCTAAACTCGGCGGAGTCAGTTCTTTGGTGCACGGGCGGGAGAGTCGGCCACGGACACAACGGTGCGGACGTCATCGTCTTCAATAAGAGGCGGTCCCGCTGGGTGCCAAGCCATATAAATGAGCATGCGTCGCTACCGGCGGCTTGCAGGACCGTCGTTTGGCTGTAGAGAACCAGCAACCGAGACCACGGCGCAGGGAGTCCACCGCCCGGGGCGACGACTTTGCGCAGGATGATTCGTGCGATATTTCCGAAGGGGACCCGGTTCCGGGGCCGGCGACCGGGGTGCATGTGGACGCAACCCCCCGGCCGTACCATCAACTTCAAACGCCCACGCCAAAGGGTTGACTCGCTGCAAGAGGCTACCCTTTAACTAGTCCAATCTAGAACCATAAAATGGTTTCCCTTGGTCCTGCTCGAAACATTCCACCTGTCAGCGCAGAATCGATCGAGATATTCCGCTTCGAGAATAGGCCCCCTCAGAGTGGTGGATATTGTGCACTGGGGCTGTGGAATGTCACTTAGAGTTTCCCCTGACGGGATATTCCTAGCAGCGGCGACATTCGGACAACAATGCATGACGAGAAGATGGGACGATATAAGGTGCGGCCGCTGCCCGCCATCCCTGGTGGCAATCCCTCTTGGCTCCTGAGATCTCCAGCCAGCTTGGCCCGACTTCCCAACTCGTTTGCGACGATACCCGCGTGCCATAGTCACTCTTTCTCTCCGCCTCCAACATGAAGGCCCATCTTCTGTCGGTCCTGGCGGCACCCATCGCGTCCGTCTCGGCGGGGAGCATCGTCTGGGACGGCCGCTTCAACGACCTGTCGACGTCTGCCGACCTGAACAACTGGTCGTGGTCCAACCAGGTGGGGCCTTACCAGTACTACATCCATGGAAACTCCAACGTCACCGCGTACGTGAACCTCGCGACGGCGTTCAAGAACCCGGCCGACTCGGGCTCTAAGCAAGGCGCCAAGATCACACTGGACAGCACAGCCTACTGGAACGGCCAGAACATGCGCCGGACCGAGCTCATCCCGCAAACCTCGGCGGCCGTCAACAAGGGCAAGCGCTTCTACCACTTTTCCCTGATGCGCTCCGACACCAACGCGCCCTCGGCGGCGCGCGAGCACCAGATCGGCTTCTTCGAGAGCCACTTCACCGAGCTCAAGTACGGCGCCAGCGACGGCCTGCTCCACTGGAACGCCGGGGGCACCTCGCGGTGGAGCACCTCGTGGGCGGCGGGCGTGTGGCACAACGTAGCGTACGAGATCGACTTCGACGCCAACACGGTGGGCTTCTGGCATTCAACCGGCGGCGACGCCCTGACCCAGACTGTCGCCCCGGTGAGCGCCAGCGTGAGCAGCAACGGGGCGGATTGGCACGTCGGCGTGCTGGAGCTGCCGAACGGATCGGCGGACACCAACGAAGACCTCTTCTGGTCGGGTGTGTACATAGAGAGTGGAAGCATCACCACCTCTGTCTCTGGGCCGAGCTCGTAATCTCTTCTTCTACATACAGGCGCTCTCGCAGAGGCAGCGCCCCGTGGTTGGGCCAGGAAGTTCGTCAAGAGAATTTGTCCCCAACTCCACGACTTCAGTGGGTGATGCGGTTGCATCGTCTTCGCGAGCTGCCACTACTACTACCCCTGTGACGCCTATCGCCTTTCGGATGTTCATTAGACCTACGGCCAGCCAAGGCGTCGCTCCGAACATCCTTACAACTTCTAAGGATGATGACGGCGGTACGGCCAATGTATATATCTGACTACTTTATGTACATACGTTTACCTCGTCTTCGCTTTTCTCTTCTATTCTTGCCACTGTGCTCCATGGCTGTGCCAGTTCTCTGTTAGGGCGTTGGTTCCGCCACGAACTATTAGGCTCTGGCGCGAATGGGCTTACACCGCCGCTGCCTATGAATCCCCACAGTCTTTCGCACTCTCCGATAGGGCTTCGGTCCGATACTGCAACGCGAAGTGCGATGGCCCGGCAGGAAGCTTGAAAACAAAGGATACCTTTTCGCCCAGCGCTTGAGCTTACTTCCGTAGTTGGTTGTTAACCTGAGGCTGAGGAATCTCGTGATGCTGACAGGGACGATCTCTGCTTGGTTCAGCCATAGCTAGATTCCTTAAAACTAGAGGTAAAGTGCGAGTGGCAGTTGTCGATCTACTATTAGGTAAACAAAGAGTCAAGATCGCCACGAAACCCACCCCGTTATGCTGAGCTAGCCCACTGCCGTCCACAAGCCGAGAGAGCCGGCTTGATAGTAGGGGCCTGCTAGGTCGACACGGTCGACTAGGTAGCACCCCACCTACCCAACCCATGCAACCGGGGAACTCGCCTGCTGTGATGTGGCGCCTGAGTCGTGCGCATAGTGAATACGAGCTGCGTTTAGTTGGGTGGCATTTTTACCTCAACCGGATTCCACGCTTAGCCTATGACATGACGGGTGCCAAGCCAAGTCATGCTCCGGCAACAAGCGAACTCCCGGACTTCCCTGCAATTCACGACCGAATTGTTGGAAGGCTTCTAGCGCTCAATTAGCTACCGATTCCAGCAACCCGGATAAGCGCCAATCTGCCCTTTCAAGAATGCATCCCTGGGCCGGGTGGTCGCCTTCGTCAAGTGTGCTGCGCCTTTCTCACCGAAGCTAGCCTCCATACACACCGTAGAAACCACTTCCTAGCTCCAGGGTCCTGCGTCGCGCTGACGTCGATCCCTCCCTGAGGCCTGGTGTGCCGCCTACTAAATGGCAATGCAACGTTGTACGGCTCAAAGAGCAAAAGCCAGACAACCACCTGTGCGACCGGAATTCGTCAACTGCACGCGCGCGGCCCTGGGCAGCACTCTATACAACAATTCAAGCTCTCGGAAATTAATGTTAAAGGAGAGGAGACTTGCCAATTCTACGTTGTGGATAGATACCCGGAAGGCGGTTGGCAAAGCCAAGGCATATGCGGGCCGAGTCAACAGAGTACCTAATGTGGTGGGCAAAAATAGAATAAGGTTGCAAGGAGCCGCCGGGGATGCCCAAGATCTAAGTGACTAGTCGCGCCCCAAACCCCGGCGATCGGGACCCCGCCGCACATCTGGAGCCGGACTTCCAGGACGCATCAACGGTGGTCTGCCTTGGTCTACCGACTTTCCTAATCCGCATACGAGGTCTCCTACTGCAGTAGCCGACATGGGATCCTCCCATGTGCCGCCGATCGTGCCTCTCCCGCCCCATGCCGGCTGCTGAACCCGAGCCCTAGCCGCTCTGTCGACCAGACAAGTCTTTGGACCCTGGAGGCACAGCCTTACGCAGGCTCCAGCAGTGGCGCTACTTGGGCGTCATCGTGACATCGGGAGACGGGCCTCATCGCATAGAGATTGCCGCGTACCCGAAGTGGATGGATATCGCCGAGAGTAGGTCTGGCAACTCGGTGTTGCTTGCTACCCCACCGCGTCTCTGGAGTCGCCGGGGTCCTTCTTCCTCTATACGAAAATACGGCATCAGGAATGCTCAGGGGAGGCCCTAGGAGCACAGCCGGGTCGTCCGAGGACGAGGTATAAAGCTTCGATGCCTTTCCTCGATCATGGCACTCGAACTCATCTAGCATCAAGACATCCACATAGCAGCCTGAACCCCCAAGCCTCTCAAACCCTCATCCATTCTTCTACATTTCTACCTCTCTGCCGCAAGCAACACCACACCTCTCAAAATGCAGCTCACCAGCGCCGTTGTTGTCTCCATCCTCGCTGCCGTCGCCACCGCGGCGCCGGCCGCCCGTAGCGTCAAGTCCATGGCTGACGGCTCGGAGTGGACCATCCAGTCGATGACGCGGAGCTGCAACGACGACGACAGCTCGTGCCACTGGAGCTTCTCCATCAACGCCAACGACGGCAGCGACGCCACCGGCTGCGAGTACGACGTGGCCGCACAGAACGGGTCCCCGGCCAGCGAGTCTCCCGAGACCGGCGTCAACTGCGGCGCCTTCACTATCACCTCGGGCTGGAGCGGCCAGTTCGGCCCGGACCAGGGCTTCACCACTCTGTCGGTGGTCCAGAACGACGCCCGCCTCATCGCCTGGCCGGCGTACACGGACGCGCAGCTGGCCAACGGTGCCGTGGTCAGCCCTGACCAGAGCTACCCCGTCCAGAACCTCCCGTAGAGAGCCTAAAGAGGGGAAGACCACGGGGAAGAAGGTGCGAAGGACGTGAGGGCGAAGGAAAGAAGGACAAGGCTAGAATATTTTCTTGCTGGTGCAATTTAGTTAATGCATGTAATTATCAATCTTAATAACAAAACAATGGGCCCAACCCAACGATCGCTTGGTACGACTAGGGCTACAGGTTCGCTGACTGCAAGCTCACTCCGGCGTGATATGCCTGTTCGATGCTCAGCGCTGGTTGGCTTGTAGTGCTGGGGCCTGGTCTGCGCCGAGAAATGCTCTAGTTGTTATCGGTTGTTGATAGGCGAGATAGGCTTCCATAGACAAAAGATTTTGACGCATGCTTCCCTCTACGGCATGCTGACGGGGGGGACCGTGCTGCCTATCGTGACCTGTCATCCCATCATGCATGTTGGCTGGCAGCTGAAAATGTGGGGTGAGAGGCGCCGTTAGCGCACAGTCTCGATAAGAGAGACAGAACTGCTTTTTCTTCCCGTTCTCTTTCTTTTTTTTTCTCCCCCTCTCCCCGCGATGCAAGCCCTAGGGCGCTGACTGCCGAGCGCCACGTTGCTCCTTCCCTCCGTAACGAGGCTGCTTGGCGCAGAGGCCACAATGAGGGCGGTGCGCCCGTCCAATGTGCGCATCGCATCGGAGATCGCCTGATCATCAGGGCTGGCTCGGGGAGAGCGATTCACGACATGCAGCAGTGTGGCCGAGACCTGGCTGGCCAAGCTTGCCTAGCAGCCCACCCTCCTCAAGTCTTTGGTACTGTAGGTATGGAGTAAACCACTAGTACTGTAGGTAATAAATAGGGCACTGTATCCGTACATGCTGTAAGATGAGATAATGTGGTAGTATGGCGGCAGCTTACCGACCGAAGACGGTACAAGTACTCCCGTCTGGACATCCCGACCGTACGGGCTGCTGCGGCCACAGCCCTCCAGCCAATGCATGCCCAAGTGACGCACCCCGAACGGCCACTAGGATCGGCGGCGAACGGCAATGGCACCCCCGCAGATGGCCATGACGACACCACCACCGAAGCGCTTGCTTTTCGAAACGGTTGGCTTTTTTAGGGCTTTTGACTGGAACAGCGCGCAATGCGCCCGTCCCGCCGTCGTGCACCAAGCAACGGCGTCGCGCGTGAGCATTTCGCACCTCGCTCTCCCCCCCTTCTTATCGCGCTCTCGCCTTGGCCGTCTCCCTCTCTGTGTTTCCCTCTCGATTCCCACGTTGCATCCAGACACGTGCCCAGCTTTGCACGCCCGTCTGCCCACCTTCCACATCCAGCGGCCACCGTCCTGGGATCGCTGGGTCCGGTTCGGCCTCTTTTCTAACCTATCATCACCTTGGCCTGTGCCACGAGGGGCTCCATCGCCAGCGAACGACAAGTTCCCCGGGGCCCGCTGCCCAATAAGCTCAACGACGGGGGTCAGAGCGCTCGCCGGGAGCTGGGACCCGTCGACCTGGTCTTGAGCTTTTGTCCCTCGGACCCACCCCAGCCCCTCTATCATAGATACCACCCCCACTCGCCCACTTGGTAGCACATTTTTCGGGTGAGAGAGGTGTTGCTGCCCCTCGTGCCCCTGGAGATCTACAAGTTTTTTCTAGAAAAAGCTTCATGTCCCACTCCCCCCATCCCGGCCGAGGTCTACTTTCCTCCTCCTCCTCCCGCTCCTCACCTGCACTCTCTCCCTCCCGCCCCGAGGTCTAGCTACTCCCCCTCCGGAGACGCGACCCTTCCTTCTTATTCACCTACCTGGGCAGCTCACACGTTTGTCTCGTACACCGACTTAGATAAACATCAATCGACTCGCTAGCTTCCCGCCCCGCCCCTCCCCTCCCTCCCCTTCACCATGTCGACGGAAGAGAGCCCGCGGGTTGAGGACACCCACGATGACAAGCGCCTGGAGGCCGGCAGCGACGAGGCTCCGCCTTACCGCGCTTCGGAAGTGAGCTCACTCAATGCCGAAGATATCCTCGCCCTCAAGGACATCGACCCTGCCCTCGACATGAAGATGCACTTGGTCAACAATGTATGCTTGCGCCCCGCCGGCCGCCCCTACCATTGGCTCGGCCGCACTTTGTGCTGCCACATTGGCACCCATTGACACTTTCTCTTTGCTAGGCAATCGATGAGATTGGCTGGACCGGCTACCACACCAAGCTCTTCTTCCTCAATGGCTTCGGGTACGCCCTCTGCGGAGAGGTCTGGAGCGGGACAGCCTGCTGACGCTTGCTAGATATGCCGTGGACTCCCTGATCCTCCTGCTCCAGTCCGTCATCGCTGGGCCGGCTTTCAAGGAATTCGGATCGGTCGGTTTCGCCAAGGGCCTCACTATCGCCGTTTACGTTGGCATGCTTGCGGGCGCTATCTTCTGGGGCCTAAGCGCCGACATCATCGGTAGACGCTATGCGTTCAACATCTCCCTGTTCATCTGCTCGGCGGCTGCCATCATTGCTGGCGCCGTGCCGAACTGGGCCTCTCTCGGCACTATGATCGCGATCCTCGGTTTCGGCGGCGGCGGCAATTTGGTGCTCGACACCACCGTGTTCCTGGAGTACCTCCCCGGCGACAAGCAATGGCTGGTGACGCTCCTGGCCTGCTGGTGGGGCCTCGGACAGGCCTGCACTGGCTTCATTGCGTGGGGGTTCCTCGGTAGGTCCTGCTGCTAACACTCTGGAGAAAGCAAGCCCCAGCTCACCGTTGCTAGTGCCCGAGCAGTGGAACTGCGCCGACGCGGCTGACTGCACTCACGACAACAACATGGGCTGGCGATACACCATGTACACTGGTGGAGCTGCCGTTTTCGTCATGTCCGTCGCCCGTATTACTGTCATCCGCCTCCTCGAGACTCCCAAGTACTTGCTGGCCCTGGGCGAGGATGAGAAGGTGATCGAGACCCTGCAGAGCATTGCGACCAAGTACGGCAAGACATGCTCTCTGACTGTCGAGGCTCTCACCGCCTGCGGCGTCGTGAGGACTACCCACAGCGCCAGCCGTTTCTCCATCGGCGAGACCCTCATCCACTTCCGCGGACTCTTCGCTACCAAGCGCATGGGTCTCTCTACCATTCTCATCTGGCTCTCGTGGGCCATGATGGGTCTGACCTACCCCCTGTTCTACGTGTTTCTCCCCACCTACCTCAAGAACCACGGCTCCACGGCTTCCGACATCACTCCGTACATCCAGTGGCGCGACTACGCTCTGGCCAACATCTCGTCCGTCTTCGGTCCTATTCTGGCCGGTTACATGTGCAACACCAAGCTCCTCGGTCGTCGCTACACCATGACCATCGGCGCCCTGCTGACCATGGCCTTCTTCTTCGCCTACACTGCCGTCCGGAGCGAGCCCCAGGATGTCGGGTTCTCGTGCACCATCGCCTTTTGCCTCAACATCTACTACGGTACTCTGTACGCCTACACCCCCGAGGTGCTTCCTAGCGCCCACCGAGCCACCGGCAACGGCGTGGCTGTCGCCTGCAACCGCATCATGGGCATTATGAGCGCCATCATCGCTACTTACGCCGACACGGAAACACCCGCGCCCCTGTACATCTGCGCCGTGCTCCTTCTGGTCATGGGTATCATGAGCGCCTTCTTCCCTTATGAGCCGTACGGCAAGAGGAGCTCATAAGGGGATTGGGGCTCAGAATAGAGCACCAGCCTGTTGCCAGCTCTAGCAAGGCGAGATGGGCGGCACGGAAGAGAAAGTTGACTGGGCTGACTCTTGGAAAGGCCGGATTTGGCCGAGATTCTCTTGGTAGGAAGCAACGTTGGGGAGGGCGGTAGCTCGTTATTTTATGTGCACGATACCCAACATCCACGTCTCCAACAGCAGTTACCAAATATACCCCTAATATTTCCTTGCTGCTGATAAGAAACTAACAAGTTTAACCTACCTGGCGTGATCGAAAAGTTGGCGTCTCTGTGCCCGCTATCAATAGCTTGTGTGCAATGAAAAGTAGCGCGGAAAACTCAGCAACTTTAGCAACTTTTTTGGTTCTGCCTAGCGGCCTCGCGGCCGTTGATTATTACCCAAATACACTACGGAGTAATGTCCGTCATCTTCCATTAGCGTCCTATTACACGCGACAAAGCCCGGCCTCGTCCCACTCCTCGCTACCGACCCCACGCCGAGTGATGAACAGCGCCCGTGGGTCCCACTTCCGCTTAACCTTCAGCAGCCTTGGGTAATTGGCGCCCCAGAATGACTGTTGGAAGTTGATCTCGCCCGGGTCCGCCTCGTTCAGATAGGCCCCCATATCGGGCTCGAGGGCCTTCATCAAGGGGCTCTGCTGGTACGTGAGGCGGTCCGTGAACACCTTCTGCTCCGCCAGCGTGGCGTTATGGCCCCAGGATGTTCCCCAGGCGATGTGCGTCACCGCCCGTCGCCACGCCGGGTTCACCGCCGAGTCGCTCGTGTTGCGCGCTACTAGACCGCCTGCCACGACGTGGCCGATGAACGACTGGCCAGGCGCCAGCGCGCCGATCTTCGTCATGGCGTCTACCAGCTTCGACGGGCCGTCCGGCGACGACAGGAAGGCGTGCGAGACGAGGCGCGAGGCGGGCCGGCTGACCACCCCCGCGGAGTCCGAATCGCCTGTCAGGGTCAGGGCGAAGAGATATTTCGACTCCGGGACCAGGTCAGACCTGTATACTACTGACGCACCCGTGTCGTTGAAGCTCTTGACAGTAGAGGACCAGACTCGGTCCCCATAGGCTACGTCGGAGACGTTGGAGAAGAACAGCGCGATGGTGGCGACCCCCATCCCGTCCGAGGTGGCTGACGGGTTGAGGAAGTAGTAGCCTGACGCACCCGCGTCGTTCATGGCCGGCAGGTTTGCGTGGAAGACCCGCAGGGCCTCCCAGTATGCCGTCGCGTTGGACGTGGCGAGTATTACACTGGTTGAGATGACCGGAATCTCTGGGAAGGTCCGGAGGGTCACGCTGGTGACAACGCCGAACGTTCCGCCGCCGCCGCCGCGGAGGGCCCAGAACAGGTCTTTGTTCTTATATTGGTTCGCGACGACAAGATCTCCCTATCCCGGCAGAATATTAGTTGGTGGCTTGCGCATGGTCAACAGATGGCCGTGGCTTACCGTAGCCGTCACGACCCGAAACTCGAGTGCGTTGTCTGCGGCCAACCCTTTCCAGCCCCCGAACGGTGAGTGGCCACCGCCTTGGACATAGCCGCCCGCGGCGCCGACCGTGTGAGACAGCCCGGCAATGACGGTGACGTTCTGCGCCGCGACCGCGTCGTACAGGTGCTTGAGCACAACGCCCGCGCCGATGGTAACAGCCGGGCCTTCCGAGGCGCGTCCCCCCTCGGGCACGAAGCTGTCTGTGAAATTCGTGCTGTTAAGCGAGAAGGTCGCGATCTGAAACGACTCCGGGGCCGAAGACCGCCCGAGGAAGCAGTGGCCGGTATTCTTGATGGCGAGGCGCAAGTCGTGCTGCCGGGCGAACCGCACCGCGGCTTGGATGTGGGCCTCGTTCTGCACAACGGCCGAGTAGAGCGAGATACGGCCCTGTCCGCAAGGCCGGTCGCGCGCGGTGTCGACGTCGCAGCTCTCGTTTCGCTCCGGCCAGGCCTCCCAGTTCGTCCACTGGACAGCGCCCGGCTGGGTTATCCGCCAGGCGGATTCGTTGGACATGGTCGTCACCGCGCTGCAGGCGGCGGCGTCGTAGGTCGGATCGTGGCACACATAGGCAATAGGGCGGACTGCCTGGAGGTGGCCGTCGAGAGAGGCGTTCAGGTGTTTCCACTGGCGGGTTGAAGGCCAGCAGGGGTCTGTGGGGCGGCAGCGGCAGCGACAGCTTGCCGAGGCCGTCGCCAGGGAGGCCAGGGAGAGCACGAGGAGCTTTAATTTGGAATACATAACGAACCAGCCTCGGTGACCGAGCCTTGTGTGCTATCTACATAATTGCTATGAGCTACGGTGGTGGTTGTCTATGGAGCCTTTTATATTTGGTCAAATCGAGCCGTCCCATGGCGGCGCCATGAAGCTTCTGCACCTCGTTTGCCGTATGAAGGTCGCCAAAGAGAGCCTACCGAGGGCTAAGTCGTAAGTACATCATCCTCCATAGCCACCAAGGCACCCTAAGCTAGAACGCGTATACCGCCAGTCCATCGGGCCACACAGATCGTCGGGCGGGCCAGGGAAGCTAACCCGAATGAGATCTATAGCGCGAATGGTTCAAAAACAGCGGGACCCTACCGAGTATAGGGAGTGGCGCAAGGGATGCGAAATACGTCGGAGCTGCATTGCACCGATCTGAGAGCCCCGGGCTGACTTTTGGGGGGGCCTTCTACCAATCAGCGAGGGCGATCTCTGTACCAAGCATACGCACTGCATGCCGAGGTGTGAGGCTGAATCGAGGGTTTCCTATCCAAGCAATTTCCACCATGACCGTCCTGAGAGTAAGATGGACCTAGGGTCGGATCGCTTCAAGCAATCCAACAGCTAGGTTCCGAAATTTGCTGAGAGTGGGTTATAGGGAAGGGTTGTACGAGAGGGGCTTAGAAGTGACTCATAAAAATATGCCGTGTTGATTGTTCTATCGATATATGCATTCGCCAGCCCCGAACGAGGAATCTGGTCGGGGGGTATCATTCTAGTATGAGAGAAAAGAAAGCCAATTGAATACTCCGTCCTTAGCAAGCCAACTAGTTGTATACTGAGCCCCTCGACCACTTGGATCTCGCCCGAATCTGCTTGCCATATCTATAGAAGACGAAAGGCACTGGGATGAGCAGGGCCGCGAACCCACCAGTGATGCTCGATCCTGGCCCCACGCCGAGGTTGTGATAGAGCGGCCCGACGACCAGGGGGAACGCGCCTGCAAAGCAAGAGCGGAGGAAAGTATTTGCCGCCACGGCCGACGCGGCGTACTGCTGGAAGGTGTCGACCAAATAGTTCAAGGCGGCTTGGAAGATGGTGAAGAAACCCGTGCCGACCATCACCAGGCCGATACACGGGACAATCCAATGAATGTCTGGACCGGCAGTCCAGCCCATGAGAAACTGGCCGCCGGAAAAGAGGAAGGATCCGACCATCATTGGGGGTAACCGCTTCTCTGGAACGGGCTTGTTGCCCGCCGCGTGGTATGCTTTGTTGTATAGTGTCTGGTTGAAGACGTTGGCTGCTGCGCCGAGTATGGCGCCTAGAAGAGTGCAGAGGAAGGGAAGCGTGGAAGCAAAGGGGCTCCATCCCCGGACTTCATGAAAGATGAAGGGAATGCTGCCGAGCTGCATATACAGGATTCCGTAGCAGAAAGAGGCGTAAAGGGCGACCAGGAAGCAGATGGGCGTGCGCAGGAGCTGGATCGGACGCACCAGGAACTTCTTGGAAAGCTCCTTGATGCTCACATCCCACTCCTCGAATTTGGCGTGGAGAGCCCAGTTCCCCGAGTCATGGCGCAGGCGTCGGGCTTTGTATACGAGAAGCTTGGGCGGGTACGTCTCGTCGATAAACACGACGGCGAACACCAGCACAAACGCCTGCAGGATACCGGTGATGTATTCGGTCCAGCGCCAGCCCAGAGATGGCTGCGCCACCACCGCAGCGGACACGATCGGGCCTGGTGATGACAGTTAGCGCCGCTTATCAAGGTATATCTACGGGGTTTGGTTGTTTTAACTAACCTAGTACTGGACCGCCGACCACGGCCATAGCATATCCAGCCATCGCGATACCTCGCCAAGCAGGAGAATACAGATCGCCGAGCACGCCTCCCGTGTTCGTCACTGGCGCCGACGAGAAGAAGGCGCCAAAGAATCGGGTCAGCATCAAGGTCTGGAAGTCCTTCGCCGTAGCGCTGCCGAAGCTGAAGGCGATGGCGACGAACATGGGCGCCAGCACCGCGGCCCGGCGGCCGTAGACTTCGCTCAGCGGAGCCCATAGCAGGGGCCCGATGCCGAAGCCGAGCAGGAACAGCGTGGTGCCTAGGGTCGCCACCTGCGAGCCGACACCGAACTCCTCGGCGATCTGTAGCGTCCCCGCCGAGTACGCCGAAGAGGCCCAGGTCGCCGTCATGGTGACCAGGCCGTATAGAAGCGTGGTGGAGACCTTCCTGTGGGTCGGCCAGTTGATGGGACGGTATTCGTCGTCCGGGCCGTCGAAGTCGACCAGCTCCGCTCGTCCGGTCGGCTGGTGGGTTAAGGGATGGGTGAATTGCGGGACGGGCCGGGACCGGATCCGGGAGATGGCCGTGTCTCGCCTGGATATCGTCCTCGCGAGGCTCAGGCCACTTGCTGTAGCGGTACCTCTCCGAGACAGGCTGGGGCGGAGGTCTTGGCGGGTGGGCCGATGTCCATCGTCGTCTTCTTGGGTGTCCTCATCCTCACTCGGTAGATCGCTGTCGCTCGGGAGGTGGTCAGAACTATTATCCTTCTCGCTTGCGGACGCCCGCAGCGGGGATTCGGTTTCGGTTTCTCGTGAGCGCGCGCCGTCCGTGTCTGGTGCAACGGCGGGTGCGGATGTGGCTGGTACGGACATGGCGAGAAGAATTCGATCCGCCAGTCTGGAACGCGAGTGAATACAGCAGTGATTAGCTCGGCGATCTTCTGTCTCACCGTAAGAAAGAAGATTCTCTGTGAGTTTATATCGATCGATGACTCGAGGTAGCACACCACGCCTTCCTTTGTCGCCGACAGCGTGCGCCCCCCGGGACCGACGACGGCCCGTAGAGGTGCCGGACAGTGGAGCTGCCAATGACGTCAATGACCAAACCCTGAGTCGACATCTCTACCGAGCGCGACGATTCGCCAATTCGTGGTCATCTGACAATCCGCCACTCCGGGCACGCCGCCACCAGGGGTCCAAATGGGATCTATACCGAAAATTTTGGGCAGGAGGCGGTGCAGTAGTTAGAGGTCAGCGGATCAATTGATACCGATGCCGGAACGCGGAATCTCGAATCACTGGCCGGGAGAGTCCAATGGCGAATTGGCACAAAGAGTCTACGAGTAAACACACACACATGCCTACCTTACATATACGGCATATACAGGGCCTATACTATGCCAAGCCCAAGGTCGCATCCAATCATTAGTAGGTAAGTTAATGTACAGCGAATCGTCCAGTTCTACTAACAAACCCATGCCGGCCAAGGATGAGGCTGGTCTTGCGGGAAATCGTAGCCGCAATATAGGGTTCTTCGGATAGTTGCAGGGCGTTAGCTTGCATCCGACGCACGGTATTCGGGCAGCTCATTGTGTAACTGCCGCTGGCAGACAGCTGCAAGCCAGCTAAGTAGCGCTCACTAGAAAACGGGAGTAGAGCGAGCGGGTGGAGAGCGAAGCGGGGTCTTGACGGCACAATGTAGCCGTTTGATCCGACATAAGTTCATGCAGCGACTATAACTTATGTTGATGATGGCTGAAGAGCAGACCAACTACACGCAAGGCTATTCCGAAGCCACGGTGAGCAGCCATGCATCCAGAACCATAGAAACTGACGCGGCTTTCTTGCGGCAGCACATCAAGCCCACCGACCACATCCTCGACGTTGGCTGCGGTCCGGGGACCATCACAGTCGGCTTCGGCCATCTCGTGCGCCAGGGTTCCGTGACTGGGATCGACATTTCGGATTTCATTCTACGTCAGGCACGAGAAGCGGTCGACAAGATCGGCAGCGGTGAGTCCGCTCGGCTCCCGATCGACTTCGTCCAAGCAGACCTGCTAGCCGGCCTCCCGTTCCCAGACGCCAAGTTCGACGTTGTCTTCAGCTCCCAGCTCTTCCCCCATCTCGCAACTGCTGAGACCCGTCTGCGGGCGCTCACCGAGATGCGCCGTGTTCTCAAGCCCGGCGGCATCCTTGCCACTCGCGACGCCGCCGAGCTGCACTTCTACCCGCGCAGCTACGGGCTCGATCGCCTCTGGACGGGCAACATGGCGCGAACGCTCCGGCGGGGCGAGAGCGACCAGAGCTTCCCAGGCGGGGGCATGCCGGCCCTGTATCGCCAGGCGGGGTTCGGCTCTGCCTCGAGTAAGCTCGAGGTCGGAGCTGGGACGACCGTATTTTCCGGCGGGGAGGCGCGGCGTTGGTACGCGGCGCGAAACCTGGGCCGCCTGCAGCCACAGGATCCCTATCGGGCAAGCTGGCTTCAGGCCGGTGTGTCAGAGGGGGAGATCACCGAGACCATCGAGGCGCTGCAGCGCTGGGCCGAGGACGAGGACGCGTGGTACGTGGCGCTCCAGGCCGAGGTACTGGGGTGGAAGGACGTCTAGGCTTTCATGGGAACGGCTGGGCCTGCGCATGCCGGAGCGAACAGGCGGCCGTGTCACGGGTTACGCCAAAACCTTCTCCTGACGGCACCCGGACAGCCCCTTTTCGGGTGTTCCGGATCTGCATCCCTCCACGAACCATAAACGGAGGATGTGTTCCGTCCACGGCCCCGGGAGCGGGTTCGTGGTAAATATCCATGCCGTGCCGTCGATCCTCCCGTCTCGCGAGCCGCTGTCAACATTGCAGTGAGACAGCCCTAGGCATCACAAAATTTCAAAGGACGCACACTGGAAGTAAATGATATAAGAAATCATAATAAAATCTCAACTTGGCAAGGAGGCGGCATCTGTTCCCAAGACCAAGACCCTTGGCTCCTATCTGTTCCCCATCTCGTTGGCGAGTTTTCTTCAACACAGAGCTGCCCAGCCGGCTATAGTACGTAACCCGTCCATGACAAGAAACCAAGAGAGGCTCAGCTCCACTTAAGTCCATGCGTGATGGTCATCCCTCATTGCCATGAAACCGAGACACGGCTTAGCCTTGTCCTTGTTGTGGTAAGATGATAGGTATCTACGGTCTTGGCATTAGCCGCCTTCTTGCTCCCGTGCCCCGTTATCTCTAAGCCCTAGTGTTCCCGGGACCCTCTCCACTCGTGTATTCTCTGTCCTCACGCAGCTGCGGCCACAAGACTGGGTACACATGGCGCGTCCTACTCTTCTGGCCTTCGCTTACTTGTCCCTCTGCCCTTGCTTCCTAGCAAGCGTGCTTTCCGCACAGGACCAGGGGCTCGGAGAGTGCAGAAGCCCGCTGGCTGGGCTCATCCTTCAACCGAAGCGTGTCTGCACGCTCGCCATCAACGAGAAAGTCGGGTCGGAGCCTCGAAGATGGGCTCCGTGGACGCACCAGCCGTACTGCGCCGGGACTGACTACTGCGTGTACACCAATGCCTTATTCCACGGCGGCGTGAGCTTCATCGCCACGCCCGAGAGGGCTGCTGCCACATTCGCTACCCTCGAGCCAATGCTGCATGGAGCGCCCCCGGGGGCGGCTCCAGTCAACACATCGACTCCTTTCGACGTCCGAGACATTCCCGGCAAGGGAAAGGGTCTGATTGCGTCGCGCCGGATCGCCAAGGGGGAGCTGCTGCTGGTCGACTACCCAAGATTCATAGCCGACACGCATTTCCCTCTGCGCACGAAGCGGGAACGGGGCCGACAGCTCTTGCAGCGGGCGGCCGACCAAGTGGCTGATCCGGAACAGCTTTTAAACCTGGCTCGGAGCGGTGCAGAAGGCGCCCACGCGATCGAGGATGTTATGCGAACTAACTCGTTTTCCGTCACCATCGACGACAAGTTCTTTATGGGCATGTTTCCCAATATCGCGGTAAGGATAGCTCCAAAAGTATCGTAGAGTTGCGCTGGAGCTGACGCTGTCTCTAGCGAATCAACCATGCCTGTAACCCAAAGTAGGCCGATTATACCCTTCTGCGCTCGATACGGGGCTTCAGCTAACCATCTAATTTAGTGCATTCACACGGTTCTCTGAAAAGGCACTCTCCAGTTCGGTCATGGCCTTCCGCGACATCAACAAGGGGGAAGAGATCACTCTTAGCTGTATGTGTCGATATTCGGAATCTAGGGCCGAGGTAGAGTAGCGATAGCACGATCTTGCTGACGGTACCTACACAGATACCGACTTCGGTTTGACCCGTGACGAGCGCCAGACCCGCCTTCAGCAGAACTGGGGCTTCACATGCACATGTGCCCTCTGCTCAGCTTCGAACAAGAGCACGGCAATCTCGGACGACCGGCGCCAACGCATCCGCGAGATCCAAGGCCGCGTGGCGGAGAGGCTGCAGAAGAAAAAGTTCCGCGACGCCATCAAGCTCAACCACGAGCTCCTCAAGCTCATCAGGGAGGAACAGCTCATCCCACACCTCGGCGAGCACTACCACGTCATGGCGCAGCTGTATCTTGCGGCGAAGGACCGCACGAACGGTAAGAAGTACGCGCGGCTGGCGTTGGCAGATCTGGAGGCGTACGGAGGCCCCGATGCGGCAGCCACGATGGAGGAACTGCGGGAAGTGCTGCGGTTGCTGTGACGTCCTCAGTCCGCCCAGCGGCAGCGTGAAGTTGGTGTAGTCGGCGACGCAATCGGCGGCGAAGCGACGACAGGCAGAGGGGGCAAACGAGGGGCGGCAGGCGCTGAGCTTGTATAAGCAAGGTACCAGTGCTTGAATTAGAAGCTCAACTACGGACGTACCAACAACTACCAACTTAGGTAACAAGATTGCCAA
The DNA here is from genome assembly GCA_021432635.1 of Thozetella sp. PMI_491. Classification (NCBI taxonomy): domain Eukaryota; kingdom Fungi; phylum Ascomycota; class Sordariomycetes; order Chaetosphaeriales; family Chaetosphaeriaceae; genus Thozetella; species Thozetella sp. PMI_491. Next base: position 213,082 of record MU270096.1, read on the forward strand.
CGCAATGCCGCCGGGGAGACGCCAAGAACTGGCATACCAAATAGGCAAGCGTCGCCTTCCACGCGAACCAACATCCCTGTTCAATCGTGCATGCCCCACAAGCCCCGTCTAAATACACGGCGCAGCCAATCAGGCGACGCTGCGAGACCCTCTTCAGCCTCTTACACCGTGCTGTGAACCTGGAATCCCCCAACCCAGCTATTGTCTTGGTTGCCCACCCAAGAAGCTGGTCGACGGCCTTGGGTCGAAACAGGTAATTAGTTGCCTGTATGGCATGATAGTTACACTGACTGTGCCATATCTAGGCTCCGGGGCATGGACATGACTGGGTCAACAATGAGCGTAGCTCGTACGGAAGGCAAAAGCTTGAGGCTTGGATGGATATTATGGGTATTCATTCGATACCAACAAAGAATCTCTGGGCTAAACTAGCTAAGAAGGAAAAGGAAAAAAAGCTCAAGACAATGAATAAAGCAGGGAAGCAGATGAAGAATCATGTCATGATAGCCCCGAGGGTTGAGGGTTGCAGAGGGGACAACAACAATCTGCTCCTATAGGGCTTACCTTAGAAGATCTCTGCTGTGGGTGGTCAGGTTTTGAATGTGGCTATGCAGTTTTGGGCGGATGCGGGACAGCCGTTTACCACGCCAAATAGTCCCTATCCTGTTAAACATCCTCTGAGCTTCTCGTAGGATCCAGACTGTGGGACTTCCCCGCCCTGTCGTGAAGCTATCGTTGTTCGGTAGACATAGACACCGGTCTTGATCCAAAACATGCCCGCTCGTTTGGACACGGCCATCGTGGTATCTAGACAGCGTGATACTAGTAGACGGCATCTATGAGTAGAGTAGATCTTGGTTTCGGGGAACGAGGCGGCCAATGGTGACCGCCGTCACCGGGGCACATGGCCCCACGACCCGGCCGCTCGCTTGCTCGCTCCCCCACTTAACATCTAAGACATTCGGAGGATTTAGAACTTTAGGCGATGAGACTGAGAAGAAAAATGCAAAGACCCTGTCTGGCAGTGACTGGATGCAGCTATGGACAAACTTATGGATCTTCGACCAGCCCTTCCGGTGCGCTGGCCGCTGATCGCGCGGAGGCAGTGGAAGAGCAGCCGGCTGCTGGGCCTCACGCGCGCCTGGTTAGTTTGCAATACTTATTTGAGTATGGGAATACACGAGCCTGGGGTGGGAGGGGGCCACGACCTGCATGGCCGCCACGGAGGCCTACAAGAGCCGGGGTGACGGGACTCGTGCGAGCTCGCGTATAAAGAGAAGCCTGCCTCCGAGAACGACCAAAGACTGGTTTCCTTCCAGATTATAGAAAAAGAGCAAGCGAAGAGAACCACAGTATCTGATCTATTTGGAGTTAATACGCCAGTCATTTAAGCGATACGCGCGCTGTGAATCCGGCCAGAGCAAGCGTCTCCCACACCGGCCGCCCTTGCTCCACGGGTACAACCACGGCCACTTACCACGCCCTCATCCTTCCTCACGCCCCGTGTTCCACGACACCATGCTATTATCTACCACCGTTGCGCTCGGAATAGTCGTCTCCCTGGCCACGGCCGAAGTGCTACCCCTGCGGCGCCGCCACGATGTCCGGCTCAGCACCCGCTCCGCCAACGCCGCCCTCACGACCGCCGACTTTGGCCTCATTTACGACGTAGAGGTCACCATTGGCGGACAAAATTTTCTGCTCGTCGCTGACACGGGAAGCTCTGATCTTTGGGTCGTCGGTGAAGGGTACGAGTGCATCAGCGGTGCAAACAATAGCGTGATACCGCAGGGAGCATGCCGTTTCGCTTCCGCGACATACCACAAGTCCCCAACCTTCAAGAAGACGTCTGGCCAGGTATTTGGGGCACAGTACGGCGTTGGCATCGCGGTCGGCGAGCTCGGTACCGAGGAAGTTAGTTTCGCTGGCTACACCATAGAGAGCCAGACCTTCGGCTACGTCGAGCGGACCACGGCGCCCGGCAGCGGCATTGACAGCGGCATCCTGGGGCTGGGATATCCCATCCTAACGTCTGGGCACCAGGGCGATAGCGTGGATAACTCGTCGCTGCTGTTCAACCGCACCACCTATAACCCGGTGCTCACCAACCTGATCGCCCAAGGCTCCATTGACCCGTGGTATAGCTTCGCTATTGAGCGGCTCCAGGATAAGGATCAGGAGGGTCCCGGCGGCTTCCTCGCCCTAGGCGAGCTGCCGCCCGTTGCCCACAGCCGCAAGTTCGCCGTGGCGCCCGTCGAGATAACAGAGGCGATCCCAGTGGTGCTGACGAACAACACGCGCCAGATCACCGAGTGGACGCTCTCCGTGTCCCAGATCGTGTGGGGCCCTCAAGACAAGCCTGGAAAGTTTAGTAACACGACCGCCTTCCAGGCCATTGTCGATACAGGCAGCATGTTTAACAACATCCCCTCGGAGGTGTTCAACGAGATTGTGGCGCTCGTCGATCCTGCACCGGTGCTGGACGAGGGCAGCGGCGCGTACCGCGTGAGCTGCAACGCGAAAGTGCCCAAGCTCGGTGTCACCATCGGCGACCAGACATTCTACCACCTGGACGAGGACCTGATCCTGTTCAATTACCTCGGTGATGGCGGATGCGTTCTGGCGCTGCAGCCCAGTGTCGCCGCCACAGGCCTCGCACTGAACTTTATCGGTGACCCGCTGCTCAAAAACGTCGTGTCCGTCTTCGACTTTGGCAAGAACGAGATGCGCTTCGCGGCGCGGAAAGATGGCGGCGGCACCAGCAAGGACTTCAGCGACAGCTGAGGGGACCCGTCTCCTCTTGTATTTCTAGCGTTTTCGGCTTCTCTAGCATTATCCGCATGCATGGGAACCAGCGCCGTTGGTTATCGGACTTTAGATTTGGCGGGCATTTCGTGGGCGCTTAGCATGGCTGCATTCGAAGTGGACGAACACTGACTGCCGGGAGACAGGGGGGTTTCATGGAGGGCTGCACATGTTTCGGTATGGCAATATACGTAACTTAGGTATTTGATAGAATTGTTAAATAAGACTAGACAAAATTTACTGGCTACTGGACTATATAAACCCAGCCGGCCCCCGGGCTCTCATTATTGCGGCCCCAGCACTGCAGAACCTAGCTCACCACGAAGAGGAGCCAGAGCCAGTCAATACGCTTCAACTGCGCAACATGACCACGAGAGTCTAGGGGAAGATGCTTATATGCTTCTCATCTCTATTAGATCCAGATCGGTACTAACGTGAGAGGACTTGCCCCGACCCGTCGGTTATCCCACCACCACAACCCGGATCTGGGGCGGCCGCCTGACGAGGTAACCCCCCCAGACTGCAGTCTGCGGGCCATCCGGCGGCCAGGCCAGGCGGCCTGCATGTCATATCTTAGCGGATAGTATCTAGACAGACGCCCTGGGGAGCCGTATGCTCTTCCTATTCGGGGAAAATCCGAACCCCTATGTCTTAAGCGTGGCATCTAGCACCACATACCGTACGGGCCCCGAGATTCCGGCAAGCCGACCCAGCCCTCCACGTGGTGCGCAGTCCAGCTGTGTAGATTTTGTGCCTGGAAAGTGTGTTGGATTATTTTACGCCTAACCTCTCCGCTATGGGTTCTATGCCGACCGCGGTTTCGAGAAGGTCGATGTGCTGCCACTCCAGAGCCTGGGGGACCAGATCGGCACCGGGGTTCATTTGGTCCCTCATCATGCTCAATTCCATCATTCTCTTAGCAACCCCACCACTAAGCGGCCCGTCGTACATGCCTTCCTTCCGCTCGCTCCTCTCCAGCAGCGCCTGGGCGCGCACCACGACTGTGCGGTCTGCGCACTTGAACGCCAGGAACGCCAGGGGAGCTATGACACCATAGCCGGCTGAGATGACCCGCCGCCTTGAAGACCTGGTGCTAGAGGTGCCAGGCTTGGCACTGCTCTCACCGGTTGTGTGCTGGGCGAGGTTGATGATGGTCTCGGAGTACTGCAGGATCGCCTCGATCTTGTCTCGGTAGGGGTTGATGTCCATGGGCGCCTCGAAAACCACCGGGTTGTACGGAATGCTGGCGGCCAAGAAGAGGGTGGCATTGTGATAGTGTACTAGGGCCAGGAGTGCGCTGGGATGTGACCGTAGATCTGAGTTAGAATCGGTAGAGCTCGTGCTGGTGCTCCCCGGACTGCCGTGGTCCCGCTCTAGACCTTCGTCGTTGGCGTCGAGCATTGCTTCAAATTTGTCGTGCCACAGGGCGAACTGGGCCCCCAGGACTTCCTTCTCCCGCATGAACTCGGGTGGCAAGTTCTCGACGAGACCAAACTTGTACTCCGGGTTGGGGATCAGCAGGTGCAGGGTCCAGTTCTGGAGCTTCGCCAGTACCGTGTGGGCTTCTTCCAGGCCGCGGAACGGCTGCGGGCCGATGCACGACACAAGCCCCATCTTCTCCTGAGGGGTTACCAGGTCCAGGAGCGGCGTACGATCATACTGGTACATGGCGGCGGCGAGGTCCAGGCGCTGGAACAGGTCCTCCAGCTTGAACATATCTGCCATGTCCTGGGCCGTCCGCGACATCTCCTCCCGGTTCCCCTCATTGCTTAGTATAGAGACGGCCATCTTCAAGTGGTGGAACGCCGCGTCGCCGTTCCCTCGGGCCGTCTCGAAGCAGTAGAACAGGGCGCAGCATACGAGGACCACGATGAGTGACGGCCCCTCCTTCTCCTTGTCTTTCGCGGAGTGGTTGAGGTATTTTCGCAGACACCGCAATGACTTGTTGTATTGCATGAGGATCTCTTCGCTGGCGCCTAGGGGCATGCGGCTAATGTCCTGCGAGGTCATCATTGCGTTCTCCAGATGCACCGAGCTCAGCGCGATGACGGCTTGCCGCACAACCTGCTCGTCATGGCTGCGCTGCAGCACGATCTTGTTCCAGAAGTCGGGGCTCAGATACCCGGACAGGTCTTCAGCAGCCTGGACGCAAAAGTAATGCAACATCCGGCGGTCCTCTTGGCTGCCGGGCACTCGGAAGGGGAGGGCGTAGGACGTGATGGCCAGCTCCAGCGGCCCCGGCAGCTTTCCCTTCTTCTCCTGCGGAGGCGGCGCTTCGTAGCCGTCGCACTGGAAGCCGGACTTGAGGCCTGCAGCTAGGTTAGAGCTTCCGATATCATGGGTGGACGACCCGTGCTGGCGGCAGCAGGGACTTACACCGCTGGCAGAAGGGTCGTGCCTCGTCACACTTTGTATGTCGGATCCTATGCGTCGCGTTAGAACCGTCCCACTCACTTGCACTATCGAAGGGGTACCCTCGGTTGACGTACTTGCAGGTGATGCATCCAGACCTCGACCTCGGTGTGCCGGTGCGCTGCCTGGTCCATGCCTTCTTCTTGCCCTGCTCCTTTTGGTTGGCGCCCATGGTGGGCGCGCGCACTTAGTCGCTCGTCAGGGTTGTTAGCTCAGTCGATCTAGTTGCCCTGCTCAGGAATGCTCACGCGGGACCGAGTCTGATCTGGCGTCGTAGAACTGTCGTCTGAGGTGGAGCGCGAGGCCGGGTGATAAACCACCAGGTCGGCAGGACTTAGCATAAGAAGGCCGATCGGTGCGACGTAGAGCCCGCGGACCAAGAGAGGCCAAGGCCGGTTGGAACTTGGTTGTGCGAGGGGGGGGGCGTGGTCCCAGGCTGCCGCTAAAGGGGCCTTAGGGTGGAGGCGCAGGCGGCACAGGTCGATTCGAGAGTGTACCCCTGCGGAGGCCGATCATGTACCAAACAGAGCTGAGGGCGGAGTCCCACAGGGCGCCTCTGGGTGATTCGTGCAATGCCTTCGGGGGCCAAGCCCGCCCGAAGTGTACGTGTACGTTCCTACAAAGCCACCCTGCAGCGCGGGAGCGTGGGAGCAAGAAAGGTGGTGGCCATGACATCGCGGAAACTCAATCTTGAACGTTACGAGGCGGCCGCTGACGTTTCCCTCGACGCGTGCCTGTGCCCCATGCCGGCCCTAGAGGCTTAGCGGCAGCGCTTAACCTATGCAACCCGCTAGGACGAGCTTGGCACGAGGCTCTCTAGGTAGTCTCTACACCTTAATTCTTAGCGCTTGCGATGCTGAGCACCCTGGCGCGGGTAAGCAGACACGACATCGACGTGGCGGATACGCAGAGGACAAACTTCACGACGCCAGCCGGCGGGTGAGGAGCAGGGGGACGGGACATACTGGGGGCGCAATGGGCGCAATGAAAGGAGAGAGAGTGAGAAAAAGGAATTGGGCAATGGGCAGAGTCTCAAACGAGAGGGGTTGATCTGCGTGAGCAAATGCCAGTTCGACTGTCACTTTTGAGGATGCAAGGGAGCGGGGTCAGTACCTAGCGAGAACGGGACGGTTATTGCTGCCACGCATGGCCTATGGCCTATAGTTGCCTGCCACCTTCGGCGCAGCAGGGATCCCTATTTCCTCTTGCTTGTCGGGTCCGAGAGAGATTGCCTATTACGGCGTAGACTAGAGGCTTCGATGAAGCCGGCCCCTCCTCTCTCCCGTAGACTAAGGTACCGATTTCTACATCTGGCGAACTGCCCCCTTCTGTCTCGAACAAGCCAACTACCTCCCAAGCCATTCCTCGTGGCCTCCAGCAGAATCCTCTTTCTCCACCGATCTCATTAGGATCAGCCAGGGCGGTGCCATGTCTCAGACGGCGCGGGGGATGGCGTTTCTTCTGGAGGGGAGCTGGGGGGGGGGTATGCAAGGTATAGAGGATTGGGGCCGTCTGCCTCCGTGGCGTAATCTTCCTCCTTCTGCCCCACCATCATGTCCTCTGCTTGGTCGTGAGCCCGGTGTGCGTCTGTAGAATATAGTCAAGGGGAACAAGGGTATAGGCGCCGCCTGCCCTAGCTCCGCCCGGCCGTTCCCGAGTCTCCCCCGCTCAGGTACCTCATTCCTTGTCTGGCACGGCTTCGCAGGACTGCATCGGCCATCGGCCAGCTCGCGCGAGACGTTGCGCACTCCACTTATCCGTCTTGGTGTTTGCAGCCCGCAGACGCGCCACTCGATATGACCGGGCGAATAAGTGCTGTGCCCGAGTTCCGAGCCAGGACGTCGGCGTCCAAGGTTGCCGTGAACGGCGCCTAACCCCGCCAATCGTGAGCCCGTGTCCCACACACAACGCCTCGCCATAGTCCGCGATACGTCGCTGGAGACGATGTCGGAGAAGGATATAGCGTGCGATGGTGGCAGGGTGCATCTGGGAACCTGGGTTTGGATGCGCTGCCTCGCCCCCAAAAACATACCAGGACTTGTGTCCTGTCCCATGCCTGCTCCTTGACAAGGCGGACTGGCTCTCGGGCCATCGAATGCTGGGCGGCCGTATTAAGTGGGGTGCATTGTAGCCCTCATGTACTGCCTAAGGTATGCACAATAGCTAGGGTCCTCCCGGCGCTTAAGCAACGTGGTTGCGTTGCTCAACAGACGGGCCGAAACTACAGCAGCGAGAGCTGACCGTCGACGTAGAGCCCGGACCCAACTTGGGGATGGACCGAGCAACGAGGCAGCGCCGGCAGCATGGATATCACTTTGGCTTCCCTCCGAGCCGCCGTGTAACCTCTCCCGAGCTGCAAAATAAAGCCTTATCTTAAGTGTGGGAGGAGCGGCACAGGACCCGGGTACAGCACCCGAGAGGGATTGCATTCACCGCATCGACCTATCAGATCGCCTTGCCCAATATTGATACCAAGAGCCGGGCCTTTTGGTCGACATGGGTCTACCGGCACAGCGGGAGATGCTGCTTTTTGGAAAAGCCACCGCATTACACACCACACCGCCTATCATGTGCGAATTGGACGATATGGGAACCACGAGCCATCCTCCTGCTACTACTGGTCTAGGGTTTGTGATGGTATGGGCACTAGTTTAGGCAAAATGACGACTGAATGCAGTCACCAGGGATTGAATGAAGGTACTGAACCACCTAGACCCCCCTAGACCCCCCTAGAACCCTCTGGCCAGCATCGCCTTCCCAGTGCCCTTCCGATATAGCCCCTCATGTCAGTTGTTCTGGCCACAACGCTGCAGTTTCTTCACACGAGGGTGGGCGGAGGCAACCTTGGTACTGAATCCTCCATTCCCAATGGATGGGCTCGAGAACACATGTGGGCTTCCCTAAGCGCGCGGAGGACCTCTCGACGTGGATTGGCTCCATGACAACCGACCTAGCCGAGATAACTACAGCGACATATTGGGACTTATGGTATCTACAGGTAGAGCAGGCCGATTGTGCCATTGGCAAGGCAGTTCGTGTCGGCCCCGCGACGGCACAGGAACTATATCCCCACTAGCCTAACGCTCCCGAACATCCCGAATAATTAAACGCGCACCGACTTATGCAACCACACTAAAGAGGGGTTCGTGCATTGACGGGAGATGCCGAGCCTCGAAGGATGAAGCGCAGGCTGAAGATATGAAGACGTTGAATCGTAAGGCTTCCTGGCCCCCAAAGCCATGCAGCACAGTTCTGAGCGACGGCAATGTCGTCCTGACCCCACTGTGTAGTTGTCTCATAGGTTTGTAGTTGCAGCGCGCCACTTGCCAGCGAGGCGTATTGGTCATAGGGTTCTCTTGGGCACGTGTATGAAACTTGCAGGTAGCCTCTGGGCACACTCTCTTCCTATACCGTTCCACCAATTCTCAGTCCACCTTGGGGGTGTGTTTATGTGTAATTCTATGCCTTGCGTTGCTGGATCTAGGCTGCAAGGCAAGGGACCGTCTGAGCGTACCAACAAGACCAGGCCAGGATGTGCAATTTTACTTTGAGCCGGCTTTTGCACATCTTCCTGCCTGCCAAACTTTTATTGTGAACTCGTTTACCGAGCGTAACACGACTTCCAGCGTTTCTCGCACGCCGTAAAGGAAGAGGCGGCAACCTTTCACTCGGGCTTCGCATGGGGCGCAGAGGGATGCTGGGGGGGGGGCGTTAGTGAAGGGGGCCGCACTGGCGAGCGAGAGGCGTCGATGACGGTCGATGGCGGTCGCAAGGCGCACAGGTGCAGATGGATGTTGTTGGGTGAGACACTTCCTATCACGAGGCTTTATGAGGATCGCCTTCTGTTCCTTATCGGCCAATGATTTGAACATGAAAGCTGAGACGACAGGTTCGTCGCCGAAGATCGAATCAGGTCGGCGACGACGTATAACCTCAACATTGCGTCCTGTGATGCAGGAATGTCGAGCAAAAGTAAAAACACCGGAGTTCGGCACCTAGCAGTCTAGCAAACAAGGGACGGAGAGTGCCGTCCTCACATCATTACTGAGACAGGCGAAGAAGAGGTTTGTTTTCCCGCTCACTATGGATAGGAATGAAAAAGGAATGAAAAAGCTCAAAATATCTGAGATACAACAAGCCGTCGGGAGACGGAGCGGCTTCGATGTGGTACGCTGTAGTGACTTTGCCATGTAGCTACACAACGAGGAACTAAGGCCAGGTCTCACGCCACCTTCAACCACAGATCATGGACGATTTAGTTCCTCTTCTCGAGAACATCCATGAAGACTCTCTCGATCTTTCCGTCCAATATCTCCTGGTAGAATGACTCGAGCGAACGGTACTTCAAGTCGGGGTACAGCTCTCTAGCAAAGAGATATCCCAAGTAACGAGCAGCCTCTGGCGTGTTGTCACCGCGAATGCCCTGGGTGAGCCAGTAGTAGAGCCCGATCGCCTGTAGGACTGCGTTGGGGCCCTCCTCAACCCCAAGGAGCGCCTGACGGATCTCCTCTTCTGTAATCTGGGAAGGATCCTATTAGCCACGACAGTAAGGTATCCTGCGAGGAGGAGCGTGATGGCTCACATGCGAGGTCTCGATCTTCTCGCCAGTCACCTTCTCCATCGCCGCAATGGATTGGTTCTGGGAGAGCAGATCGCCGTAGACAAACACCCTACGGTTGAGCGTCCGGTCGTCAACGATTATGCGTGCGACACTGGGGCCGATGTCTCGCAGATCGGTCAGGGCCCAGGGGACGTCGCCGCTTCCCGCGATGGTGTTGCCCGGGATCATGATCGCCTTTTCTGTACGCCCGGACGGCACGCTGGGGATGTGGAGTTGGAACCACCAGCCGACCTCGATTACGGTGTAAGGTAAGTAGAGCGTTTTTATGTGGTCAATGATTCTCTCTTTCTGTCCCCTGCTGTTAGCCCTCCGGCGCTGCACGGCAGTCTCAGCCGATACCGAGGGAATTCTTGGTGCCTCACTTCTTCGCGGATGGGAATGACGCCCCGCGGTGGGCACACCGTGGCAAAGTTGCAAGGGATGAACCGCTTCACACCCGCCTTCTTGGAGGCGTTGGCAAGGGGGATTTGATCGCCCAGCCCTTGCCAGTTGACGGCGGAGATGACGATGTCAATTCCCTGCAGAAGCTCAGCCACGGCATCCTCCGGCCCTTTGAGATCCACCCCCACAATCTTGACGCCCCTGTCCTTGAGCTTGGCGTTGGCCGGGCTGTTGATCGATGCTGGACGGGTCAGGGATGTGATTTCCTGGGTTCTTTTGGTTAGTTCGGCCTTCAACTACCCGCTGGCCTCTGGATGGGGTTGGTCGGCCAAAAAGTGCCCCTTACAAAGTCGGTCGGAGACTCAAGCATTCCGTTCACGATGGAGCATCCAGTCTCGCCAGAAGCTCCAAGAACTGCAACCCGGACCGACATATTGAGGATGATTTGAGTTTCAAGGATCGGTGATTTGGCCGAATACACTTAGCAGTGATTTGATCGAGCTCTATCAAAGTTGGACGCTTCTTTTCCGAAAATCCAAGACAGTATACATCCAAGATATACGAATATTAATACATATTTTTCTTACGCCTCCTCGGAGCCGTGGTGGACGACGGCCCATCCGCGGCGGCGGCGGCGGCCGGGGGCCACGGAGCGCCGTGGATTGTTATTATGAAGGCCCAACCCTGAGCCACGGCGCCGCCCCACTTTCCTGTTTCCGACCACGCCGGATGCCAAGGTTTCCTATACGACTGCTTTGTCAGGGGAGCGAGCAAGCTCAGACTGTCAGTCCGCCCGGCGGTCTAATCTAGGGAGATCTTGGCTTTCTGATAATCTCACTGTAGGTAATCAGCGTGTTCTGTTTTACCCGATAACTCGGGGGACATTTGTCATCGATACGAACTGAACACAGAAAACTTAGGAGCTCCACTTGTGCGTCCGCGAGACGCCGGGGAGAGCAGTGCTAGTCTGCTAGTTGTCCGTCCATACGCACCAAATGCGACTAAACCCCGTCTTTGCCGCGCGGGAGGAAAGTGTTCCTTTTCGAGAGAACTACAGTGCATGATTTGGGGTGGGTCCGCAAGTCGCCTAACGACTCAACTCACGGCGACATGCGACGGCCCGGCTAGTTTGAGGCAGAGTGAGGTCATCACCGAAGCGGGAGGTTATTAATCGTCCGAGCTTATGCAACACAATACTAAATTCATTAGAACAGAGGTAGCAAACTGTTGACGCTGGCTAGCTACCGAACTGCTAGATGAACCAAAGAGAGTCGTCGGGCCTCTCACGCACTCGAGTCCTGTCCACTACAACCCATCCATCCTTCTGCCTCTCAGCGCCACTGTCGTGCTCTACCAGGACCTCCGCCGAGTACTTGTCGCTGTCGTCCGGTTTCCGCGGCCCAACCGGATACTTCTTGATGTTCTCGATGGCCCACCGCGTGGCCGCGTCCAGCACCGGCGGCGCGCGGCCCTTGCCGTCCAGCTGCGGCAGCCCTGCCAGCCGGTACAGCCACGTCAGATAGCCAACTGTTGAGCCATTGTCCCAGTCGATGTCGTGGAATCTCTTGTGCGCGTTCCGCTGCTGCTCGGCCCGCTCCGCCTCCCACGCCTTCTGCTCCTCCACTGACGGGAGCGTGGCGCGGCCCGCGAAGACGCGCGCGAGGGCAATGGCCTGGTACTCGAAGGAGCGGAACGTCAGGGCGCGGGGAACACCGACGATGCCAAGGGTCGGGAAGTCCTGCAGAAACGTGTGCTGGTAGTTCCCTAGCACCCGGTCGGCATCGTAATCCCACAGCGGCCGGCCGTTAGCCTTGACGTTCCACCAAGGGAAAGAGATCTTATATCCCGTGCAGTAGACGATGGCATCAATGTCGTCTTTTCCGAGGGTGGTGCCATCGACAAACACAATGGTGCCGTCCGCGGTATACCTCTCGATGATGGGCTTCCATACGATGCCCTCCGGCGGCAGGTCGCCGTCCCAGCGGTTCTTTGATCGCCTAGACTGGTACACGGAGCCTGCTGCGAGGCCTGATTTGATAACCTGATCCGCTACGTCGTGGCCGGAGGCGGAATTGCCGATCACGAGCAGCCGCTGGCCGGCGAACTCGTGCGCCGTGCGGTAGACCTTGGAATGCATCACGCGGCCGGGGAAGGCGGAGATGTATTCTGGGAGCCCCGGTACCTCGGGAATCTTTTGACGTCTCGCTTAGCTTTTCGTCTTTCGTGGTATTGTGCGGCTTGAAGGCTTACATATGGAACAGAGTAGTGACCGTGGGCTATCACCACGGCATCAAACTCCTCCTGCCACCACTCATCTACCTTGCGGGCAGGGTCATGCTTCCGGAGAGTCAGCCGCCACCCCTCCACCTTAGGTATGTGCGTAACATCTTCTACGGTAGTGTTCAGCACCAGGTTGCGGTCCTGTCCGTGGATGGAGAAATAGTCCGCAAGATACTGCCTCGGGATCCAGTGCGGTACAAACGGCCCATACGCAAAGGGTCGATCAGATAAAGACATAGCAATTGCAGGTACATTGGTCCTGGGTACCACGTTAGTTTGGCAGAATAGGACGTCTTCTAGACTAAGTCAAAGTGGACGTACGTAAGTTCTGCATACACCGGAGTCTTGTCGTAGCGCTCTTGACATGACGGGGCCGTCGTCGTCGGCAGCTTGGAAGGTATGTTTAGCGGCTTATCGATCTGGGGTGGCAGAGCCCCTGGGTGAAGCGCAAATCTGGTAGGTACAGGATCATAGAGCCTATGCTTGGTAAGTGTCGATCGACTTAGACCGGGACTCTTGCGAGCAGCTCACCATGTCCCACCCGGCTCCTGACGCCGCTCAAAGATTTTGATCACATCAAAATACTCCTCGCCTCCGAATGCAGCAGCAGCAGCAGCGCCTTATATAGAGTTAATCACCCATTTCGCCAGACGGGCAAGTAACAGGGACGCATACCAGATGCACCGGCCCCGATGATGGCCACCGACTTGATAGTTCTTGTGCTGCCGCCCATCCTTGTTTTCTTTATTTGTAATCCCAAATGTCAGTGCAGATGATTCCATACAGGTAAGAAACAATTTGCCACAGGATGAACGAAGCGAGATAGGAAATGCTTCCGTCGAGCAACGGAGTCGACCTCCAGCCGAAGGCATGCAAACACCGAGGATTGGGGAGTCGAGGCCGGCGAAACCAACAAACAAAAGTGGTGCTATTTTGAGGGCGGGGATAAGTCGGCTGGAGGGTGGACGCGCCGCGATGATGGCGAAGCTGATGCAATACTGATGTCTGCTGATTTTGACCCTATTCGCAATCGTAGATCGAATGGCGTGCTCCTCGCGCCATACACCAGCACTACATAGTACAACTTGTTAGGGATGACTAAGATAAATGAACTTTTCACTTACACCCGTGGAGCAGGTTGTCTCCGAAACCTCGAAGTACAATAACTATTCCTAATGCACGATACTGAAGCTTTTCTACAGAGTAATAAATCAAAATACCAAGGACTAGAGCCAAGCCCGCTCGGCCAGATATGCCGGGTATTGTACTGTAACTAGTCTGGGTACCTCCGAGTCCATAACATGCAGTGGGGAACCAGGGGATCAAATGGATTTGGGGTTTCCACAACGCCAGAGCCTGTCCATCCAGCACATTTCCTGAGAACTTGGGCAGGTCGTATCAGGTGAGGTCCTCCAGAATTGAGCTATTAGGCTTTTGCTACTTTGGCTTTTCTTTCTTTTGGTTCCTTCCTTTTTCTCTTTTCTGTTTTACTCTGTCTCTGACTCCAACAACTGCTCTAGTGCCAATTGTGAGATTCGTCGACTTGGATGGCCTTCTGGAAGGGTATTTGCCTCAACTGCTACTACATGCCTGAGTATTTCTATCGCTCTCAGGATTTTTCCATCGGCATTATATGCCATAGCAAGGGCGTGCTGAGATACTAACCGACTAGGATGGTTCTCGGCGAGA